>CAHIKZ030002889.1:1112500-1255000 GCA_903632075.3 Acanthosepion pharaonis
GAGCTTTAGGAGGCCGAGGTCTAATCCCGCTTGATCTAACTCTAAAAACTACAGCAATCGGATTGGAAGCATGCCTCACAAAAAACAATGACCCTCTCTTACGAATACCAAATCCACTCACTCAGCAACACTTCAAGAAACAGCTTAATATACCCGAAATCCTGCCTACAAAAAACGAAGTGAATACCATTTATGCCAAACTAGTAAAACAGAAAGCAAAACAACTTGGCCAAATGAAATTACAACAAAACTGGGAGGACAAGGCGATGCATGGCAAATACCTAAAAAAAGAACGAAAGATGCAGATGTGGACCAACAGAAAACACATCAGTGGCTGAGAAGCACTGGGTTGAAAGCTGAGACAGAATGCCTAATTATTGTAGCTCAGCACCAAAGCTTCGAAACGAGATCCTATCACTGTCAAATAATCAAGGATGAAACTAACCCGAAATACAGGATCTGCGGAAAATATGATGAAATTATCAACTATATTATCTCAGGATGCCTGGAACTGGCAAAAATGAATATACCTACAGATATAACAATGTAGCGACATAAGTGCACTGGTAGATATGCAAGAAGCACAAAATCGAAACCATTGAGAGATGGTATGAACACCAAGCAGACACAGTTACACAAAATAACGATGTAACTATCCTCTGGGACATGCCAATTCAAACTGACAGTAAAATAAAAGCCAACAGACCTAATATCATTATAAAAGACAAGAAATTCAGAAGGTGTATGCTTATTGATATAGCATTACCACCTGAGAGAAACACCTCCATTACAATTATTGAGAAATTGTCCACGTACAAGAACTTAGAGATCGAAATTAACAGGATGTGGGGAATGATGATAGACTGCATCAATTAATAATCGGAGCTTTGAGCCTCGTGAGAAAAAGAATGGACAATTTTACTAACAGTGTCATAGGTGACATCATACAAGTTACCCAAAAGATCGCCTTATTAAGAACATCCTATATACTAAGAAAAGTGCTATCAAATAAATGAATATTCTACTACAGGGCCTAAGGACCATAGTTTGGATCCGGCTCTACAGGTTACAAAGAAGGAAACATACACAAATAATAATAATAATAATACAGTGTAACCCGGATATAAGAGACCCGGATATAAGAGAAGCCCGGATATAAGAGAGATTTTCTCTGGTCCCAAATTAGAGCCTGTGTTAATGTATATAAAATAGACCAAGCCCGGATATAAGAGAAACCCGGATATAAGAGACTTCTTCTCCGGTCCCGACAACTCTCTTATATCCGGGTTACACTTTAATAATAATAATAATAATAATAATAATAATAATATCATTTCCTTTGATTTCTTTTGTGTACACATGTTCTTCCGGGTCCCAACCAGAGACCTATGGTCAGAAATGGCATCATGAGATCCTCCACTGATCATTTTTGTAAAAAGAAAAACTAATATCACACACATTTTACATAGATAAAAACACTTTGTAAGGTGTGAGTTGTATCTGTGAGTAGAATTCTTTTGTATTTCTTTAAGGTATGGACTACAAGGAATCCCTTCGATGAGTCTCTAAAAACCTTTTCCAATTAATCCAAGGGTTCCAACTACAACCGGAATTATTGATCTCCTCCTAGGCTCCATTTTTAAAATTTCGGCTTCAAGATATATATATATATATATATATATATATATTTGAAGATCTTCAAAGATACCTTACAATGTGTAAAGGACTGTCATATGTCAATAAGAAAGCACATTCTGTTTTGTGGTCTTTGGCGATTAACTTTGCTTCTTCTGTCTTTGTGTATTCAAAAGTCCTATAAAATTGTTACAGGTTATATCTCTGTAACCGGACCTGGTTGATGTTAATACCAGTTTCTTGTAGTTTCCTTCCCGTAAACGTTGCACATTTTCTAGTGCAGATATTGGCCCAATCTATCACGCCGAGATATATATACTGATGGTGCTAACACCCTGCAACCTGATACAAGATGGCCAATTGTTTCTGGATATTTATCACAGAATCTGCATTTTGTGTTAACACAATTTTCAATATGTGCGCTTCGTGATTTCTAGTTAGAAAGCATTGGTACCAATGCAACAAGAATATAACCTTCGATTTCAGCTTTTAACCATGGTCCACTTAACCAATGATGGGTACTGGGTTTGTTTCTATCAGTTTATTTGGTACGGGTAGAGTATTAAACCATGAAGAGGCTTATCTTGCCATCGTTTCTGTATTTGGTACATAACATTTGATTTTACTTTCTTTTTTAGGTTCTTTGTCGCTGTAGTAAGCGTATTATGCTTTATTAGCACTTATTTACCAACTTCAAATTCCCTTTTGAATTTGTCGGCTTACTTTATTACTGAATAATGTTTCTTTCATGTTCTTTGACACAGATCATCAACCAGTCTTCCGTAGTTTCCAGGTATCTTTGAAGACCGATTATTGTAGCTTTATAAGAAAATTCTAGTTGAACTAATCCTCTACCTCCTTTGGATATAGGCATATATAGACGATCAATATCAGCCTTTGGATGATGCATGCAGTTGCAAGTGAGAAACTTTCTCGTTTTGACATCCATTCGCTTAATGTAAACTATTGTCCAATTAAGGATGTTGAAACTGCGTGGTACCACAGGGACAGCCAAAGACTTTATGACTGATATTCTGTTTTGTGAATTCAAGTTGGTATTTAACACCAGACGCACATGCCTGTAGTATTCTTTTCTTACTTTCTCCTTCATTTGGTTATGCTGTATTCCATCATCTTCGCTGACTCCTAGGTATTTATAGGCTTCTCTTTGTTCCAGTTCCCTAATCTTTGTGACAAAATTTAAATCTATTGAGTGTGTTTCTGTAATTCTAATTCTCCCTTTATTGAATGTTACTTTTGCATGTTTATCTAATCCGAAATCCATAATGATGTCATCACTGAAACATTTTACAGTATTTTTTTAAGCGTTTAACCCCAAGCAAGGCGGGAAGCCACTAGGATGCAAGGGGTTACAGAAAATTTGGAGCAAGATCAGATAGAAGTGATAGAAGAAAGGATGAGGAGAAGGGTAGTGGATAGATCAAAGCAACTGGAGATGTCGAGTGACATTACATTTGAATAGCTGGAGATTATAGCTCTCAGGGAAACTAGAATAGGGAAGGGAGTTCCACAGGCGAGAGGTGCAAGACATGAAGCTACTGGAGTAGAAGAAACGGCTACATTTAGGAGTTTCGACAGTGAAGGGGTGAGAGCAGGATGCCAGCCTCGTCGGGCGCTTGAACTCATGAAGTCTGGGAACCAGCGAATGCAGCTCCTCGGAGCAATTGCCATGAAAGTATTTGTAAAAAAGACAGAGAGAGGTGACGGCGCGTCTGTGTGAGAGTGACTATAGAGGGGATGCCAGAGCAGGGCCAATTATATTGCATATCCGCCTCTGGAGCCTATCAAGAACCCCGAGGCAAACAGAAGGGGCTCCAGACCATATATGACAGCAATACTCCATGCAAGGGCGAATTGTTGATTTGTAAATCTGAAGGACAGATTCCGTGGAGAAAAATTTCCTAGCGCGGCACAGGGAGCCAACTTTCCTTGCTGCGGACGAAGCAATTGACTCAATGTATTTGTTCCATCTCAGGTCAGCAGTCAACGTGAGACCGAGCAGCCGCAGAGAGGTACTCTCGAGCAGTTGGGCGTCAGACATTCTAAGGGGGGGGGAAGGGAAGGATCTCTGTGGTGATTAATAGAAAGCAGTTTTGTTTTTGAGGCATTAAAGTTGACCAGCCAATTCCTGCCCCAGTTCGCAGGTCCTTTTCGAGACGCACGGCCAGGTTATTTTTGTCACTGACACTAGATTTGTTTTTGAGGCAGGAATAAATTGTGGTGTCATCCGCGTAGATGCCAACTTGGGGAATTTATGACGTCAGGAAGGTCATTTATGTAGATAAGGAATAGAGTGGGGCCTAGGATGGAGCCTTGAGGAACACCTGCGTTCGTGGGATAGGAACTGGAGGAGAATCCGTTGAGAACGACCTTCAATTCACGGTTTGACAGGAATGATTGTATTAGGTCAAACAATCGACCCGTAATGCCATAACCCTGGAGCTTGCGAAGAAGGCCGGCATGCCAAACCCTATCAAACGCTTTGGAGATGTCTAGGGCCACGGCACGAGCTTCCCCGTTATTTTGAAGAGCTCGGTAGACAGTTTCAGTGATGGCCGTAAGCACATTGTACTGAGAAAAGCCTTCAACTCAATGTCGTTGGGAAAGTACTTGATATCATTCATGTAGAATAGGTGATTAGACATTTTCTTTTTTACCTTGTATCCATAGTTATTACTGTTTAGTTCATGCAAAAGAGGGGTTAAGGACAGACAGAACAGAATTATTATTATTATTATTATTATTTAGCTCGCAAGAAACGAACGAATTAGATTAATGAAGTAAGTAAAATGAAATGTATTCTTTACAGAAGTGACAGATGTTATCAAAATACGTTACCTTTCGCGTAAACACTGCCCTGAATAAATGAGACATTGAAATTCGAAAATATACGAAATTAGGCGAATGTCTGTGATACGAGTTTTTAGATAGATATTCTAGATTTCGGCATTGGAAAAATTACAAACATAATGAATGAAATATGCAACAATGGTGATATACCAGAAAACCTTACGAGATGCATTTTACTAGCGCTGCTAAAAAGCCAGGTGCAAATGAATGCAAGCTTCATCGGACAATCTGCACAATGTGTCACATAAAGAAACTTATCATCCGAATTCTGATGACTAAATCGCGTAGCAGTGTTAAACCGGAAATAGGACAACAAAAGTGCGGTTTCGTTAAATATACTTGAACAATGAATGCAATATTTATGATACCAGAAAAGCAATACAAATGCAGTTGATGAAAAAAAAACTCTTTGATAAGTTTCGACACAAATAATCGTTTGAACTGCTAAGCAAGCTTGACCTATTTGAGAAAGATATTAGAATAACCAAGATCTTATACTGCGTGATCAAACGGCTGCATACAGATAGAAAAGGAAGTCAGTAAGACGCAAAAAAGAAAAAAGGACAAAACAAGCATATGTCTCCTCAGCGGACATTTTTTTTTTAATTATTTCACCCCAAGTAAATCAACAAAGCCACTAAAACGCAAGGATGAAAGAATCCGAGAAAATATTATGGAGCAAGAAAATTAAAATAAAAGGAATTAAGAAAAGAGAAGTTATTATTTCTCAATTCGAATGTGTTGTAACCTTAGAAGGTTACTGAATAGAATAATTACACGAAGATTGGTAATGAGCGATAATACTTAGCACAAGAACAACACATATAAGATTCACCACCGGCGAGTAGAGAAGTATCAACTGCTAGAAATGAATCAAGTGAATTCCACAATGAATCTCCAACTGTAGACCAACATACAGTATTTACTACTGTATTTATATGAATGGGGACATACCCATTACCAATATTCTTGTGATTATTCTATTCAGTAACCTTCCCTAGGTTACAACAGTTATAGGACTCATTTGTCTGATTGCCCGACGGGTTACGAATTCGTTTTCATCTGGCTTCTTAAGCAGCGTTCTGAAAATTGATCTACTTAGCTTCTCCGTTATATTACCACTTTTTTGATATTTCATTTTTTTTATTTTTGCAATTTTGTCAATGCCTAAATCATCTAAAGATGCCAGCATCTCTATTACAATTCTATCTGGCACTGCAATGTCATACTTCGCTTAAATTTGTGAATCAAGATACCAAAAAGCTCAACAGAATAATCGCCAAAAAATATCTATGGAAAACTCAAAGTGAAGCTACGTTACGGCGTATGAGAAAGTGGCTTAAATCGAGATGTCATGTCAGGACCGATAACTTTGCAGATCCTTCTTTAAAAACTCTAGATACATAACAGTATAACCAGATCAGAAGTGGCAATAATATTCAATGCACGAATGAAAGGTAGATTATACTGGTCACATTGGAACTTTGACTTAGTACATATTACTTGATAAAATTTGTTGTTTATGAAATATATATTAAGTAGGCGGAAGACTACACAGCGTCCGATTTTTTCCTTATTCCGTTTTGTTTTTTCGTCTGACACGAGAGCAAATAAACGGTATTTGCCTGATTTGATAAACTTGTTTGCAAGAATGCTAATGTTTTCATATACAATGGTGTTTGTCACTTTTGTGTGAATGTTTTGCAATCTTGTTGCGATGTAATAAGAATGTACTTATTATTCACACTGGTGCACTTGTGGTAAGTGTTGATGGGTGAGTGCATTTTTGTGCGCTATTTATGCAGATTTAACCTGAAAGGGAGAGAAGGCAGAAGAAAACAACCTGTAAAGAAACATAGATCACAAGACTTGAGAGGGAGTGATATATATATATATATATAGTGGGAGAGAGAAAGCGAGACGGTGAGAATACACATGGGGAACGAGAGGACTTCTAACTCAGATTAATTTACGTTGTATAATCCTTTCAAAATCTGTTTTAATTAAGAAAAATGTATAAAAAAATTAGACGTTTCAATTAAGAAAGTAGAGAGTGAGAAAAACAAAAAATATACCAAGGCTAATGAAAATGAAATGTCAAAAAGAAAGAAAAACGAAAAAAATAGATTAGAAAAAGACCGAGTAAAGAGCCGAATAAAGACAAAGAAAGAATATACAGTAAAAGAAAGAAAGAAAGAAAGAAAGAAAGAAAGAAAGAAGACGAACTAAAGGGAGGGGAATTAGAAAAAGAAAGAAAGATGAGTGAGGAAAAGTAAAAAGAAAATATGTTGAAAAGGAAGGACAACTTATAAAAGAAAGAAAGAAAGAAAGAAAGAAAGAAAGAAAGAAAGAAAGAAAGAAAGAAAGAAAGAAAGAACAAATAAAAATGAGAAGCTATTGGGCATGAAAAACTGAGTCTAATAAGAAAGAAAGAAAGAAAGAAAGAAAGAAAGAAAGAAAGAAAGAAAGAGAGAAAGAAAGAAAGAACTAATGAATGGGAGGTTCAATAAGAAAATTGATAAAAGAGCTGAGTAGAGATAAAGAAAAAATATGCCGTAAAAGAAAGAAAGAAAGAAAGAAAGAAAGAAAGAAAGAAAGAAAGAAAGAGAGAAAGAAACAAAGAAGACGAACGAAAGGGAGGAGAATTAGAAAAAGAAAGAAAGATGAGTGAGGAAAAGTAAAAAGAAAATATGTTGAAAAGGAAGGACAACTTATAAAAGAGAGAAAGAAAGAAAGAAAGAAAGAAAGAAAGAAAGAAAGAAAACAAATAAAAATGCGAAGCTATTGGACACGAAAAACTGAGTCTAATGAGAAAGAAAGAAAGAAAGAAAGAAAGAAAGAAAGAAAGATAGATAGATAGATAGATAGATAGATAGATAGATAGAAAGAAAGATAGAAAGAAAGAAAGAAAGAAAGAAAGAAAGAACTTACGGTTATTGTAGTTGTAACTGACTGAAGAGTAGAATTTTTAGCTATCTACAAACCCAATTGAGACCACTAAATGAAAGTACATAACTTGCTTTCTAGTTAGGGGTGCAAGTGCTGGCTCCTGTGGTTTCTATTGTATGAAATTACTCACCTTAAAGTCATACTCGAGGCACATAAAACGTTATAGCTACAATGGATTAATTGATTGATTTCTTTTTTACGATTTATCAACCGTTTGTGGGATATTTAAAACCAAGACATATTTTGGATTTGTTCATTTTTATTTGCGAGTGCATATTGCATTATCAATGTTTTGAGAATAACAATGATTTTTCCAGGTACAAGTCCTATAATTTAATTCACAGCTGAGGCGATGGAATCATTGTTTACCCATGTAATGAATTCGACTGGAATTTGAATGGCTTTCAGATTACTCATTCCGATCTGCTAAGTCAGAATGAAGTAGAAAACTCTGGTATGACATATCTGCTGGCATAGAGTATCCTCTCTAAAATAAGATTCAAATAATAATGAACACTGATAGAAAGTAAAGAAACTGACAGAAGTTAATAATAGTGAACATTGCTAGAAGAGGAGAATATGGAAGGCATTAACAAACATTGTCATCTCTGGGATGATATCCAAATTATGGATAGGAAACATTACTAGATAGTGAGAAATTTTAAAAAGGTGACAAAAATCAGTTTCTCTAGGATGAGGTTCAAATAGTAGATAGTAGTACATTGATGGAGAAATTTGAAAGCAGTAACAGATATTACTCCCTCTAGGATCAGGTTCAAACAATAGAGAACATTACAGGAAGATGAGAAAATTAAAGGAGGTGACAAACATTATCGTCTCTAATAAGACATAGGGATAGATTGCTGGACGGTGAGAAAACTGAAGAAGGTAACAGATATTATTCCCTTTGGGTTAGGGTCCAAATAAAACACAGAGAACATTGCTGGAAGGTGAGATAATTGACGGAAGTGGTATATATTACTGCCATCGGGTAGGTGGGTATATATTACTGCCATCGGGTAGGTGGGTATATATTACTGCCATCGGGTAGGTGTGAATCTTAGGTCAGTGCTGGTTTCATCGCTCATCAAGTAATAAAGTAGACAACATATTCATTAAATAAATACAGAATCCCTTAGATTGGTGAAAATGGTGACTTCTGTTGCCGAGAATGGGCAAAGCGAGTTAGCTGCCATTTTGTTTCTGTCTCCCTACCTCCAAATTTCAGTAGCAAAAGAGTCCTCTCCCTTTCGTTAGAGATTATACACCTGAAGAAGGCTGTAGAATGAATCGTTCTAAAGATCGTGTTAATAAAAACAGCGGTGTCAAAGAATGAGTTCAATAGCCTGAGCAAGTCTTGCTGTCGGTAAATTACAATTATATTGCTTAATATATATTGTACAAGAAAATGAAAAGACGTGTCAACATCTTTTGTGTATGACGATACAGAGGGCTGACAATATGTTACAACCAACGTTGAAATTGTTTACTCTATGTAAGCAGTCATTTTATGATGTTTCAAACAGTAACGAATTCATCATGGTGTTGGAGTTGTAACGCCTGACCTGCATTGAACAATGTATATATGGATATGAAGAGACTAATAGATAGATAGATAGATAGATAGATAGATAGATAGATAGATAGATAGATAGATAGATAGATAAACACATTTCATTATGTTCTGACTGACATGAATAAAGTTCAGATTGTAATAGATAGATAGTTACATACATACATACATACATACATACATACATACATACATACATAGATAGATAGATAGATAGATAGATAGATAGATAGATAGATAGATAATGAACAGACGATAAATAGATAGATAGATAATGAACAGACGATAGATAGATAGATAGATAGATAGATAGATAGATAGATAGATAGATAGATAGATAGATAAACAGGCAGACTTGAACAGGCCTTAGATAGATAGATAGATAGATAGATAGATAGATAGATAGATAGATAGATAGATAGATAGATAGATTTCATTATGTTCTGACTGACATGATAAAGGTATATGTTCAGATTGTAATAGATAGATAGATAGATAGATAGATAGATAGATAGATAGATAGATAGATAAACACATTTCATTATGTTCTGACTGACATGAATAAAGGCATATGTTCAGATTGTAATAGATAGATAGTTACATACATAAATACATAGATAGATAAATAGATAGATAGATAATGAACAGACGATAGATAGATAGATAGATAGATAGATAATGAACAGACGATAGATAGATAGATAGATAGATAGATAGATAGATAGATAGATAAACAGGCAGACTTGAACAGGCCTTAGATAGATAGATAGATAGATAGATAGATAGATAGATAGATAGATAGATAGATAGATAGATAGATTTCATTATGTTCTGACTGACATGATAAAGGTATATGTTCAGATTGTAATAGATAGATAGATAGATAGATAGATAATGAACAAGTTTCAATATGATCTGAATAAAGGTATTTGTTCAGATTGCGACAGATTCAGATTGTGGCTAAGGTTCGCGCAGCATTAGTTGCAGTTTTAACCAGAAAATATCGTCTATGGTCGTTGCAGAAACACAAAGCCGCCTGAGAAGGGCTGAATTAGTTATCCCAGCAGACGGACATACTTGGAGAACCAGACATTAAAAATAACTATAGTGTTTATTCATGACTGTACTAGCATCGAGACATGCAAAAAGAAAATATATTAACGTTAACATTCAAATATTGAAACGAAATGTTTTCAAATTTAAAAGTGTCATTAAATTTCGTCTGTTTATTCTGCTTTCAATTGATACTTAATTTCTTTATTAAATAATAAAAGTGTTTTAATTTTCAAAAAGTTCCACAATAATAATATTTAATCTCTTGACTTGTTCCAGCAGTTTCGGAGAAACCTTTTGTGTGACACGTTACGTCCTATCGGACTTCATCGGACTAAAGCGGAGTTTACGGTGATGCGACTACACATGCGCATGCACATGCGCACGAAAGAAAGAGGACACTGAAAATTTCAATTTCAATTTTTTTAATATATGTTTAAGGTATATAATCTAACCGATTTCACTTCGCTTCTTTTCCTTTTTGTTCATGTTTTCATCACTTTTGTTATTAACTATCTCAAACTGTGATAATAAATCTGCCAAGAAAGGTAAATTATTACAAGAACCTGGACGTAAATTTACTGTGGATGATCTAGCGATTAAAGCACTTTCTATATATTTTCAACTTAGAAAATTGCTTTTCCTTTTAATTAGAGTAGCATTTACTTAAATCAAAATTATAGTCAGAATCATTATGGTGGACAACTAATGCAATTAGTGTGTTGTGTTGTAAAAGATCCCTTTTTTGTTCATATGATCTTTTATTTAAATTACTTGTACCATTTATAATGTATTTCTTGTAACAACTGATACAAGTATTTAGAGTAAATTATTCATTTACGCTTTATTATTTTGTTTTATATCAATTAAGTCTTTTATTGTTTTAGACGTAGTCGAGACAAATTTTATGTTGAGTATAGATTTTTTTTTTCTAAAGAAAGTAACGGATTTTTATTAATCCGAGAGATTAAAATGATACAAGACTTTAAACGTTATTTTTAGTGGACACTTGTATTTGAGTAGACGCTCCGTTTATTTATTAAACAGTATATTTATTTATTTTTGTCTACCGGTCTTTTTAAATAAAAATTTGCGCTGTCCGGCAGGATTCGAACCGGCGTTCCCTGAGCAGAGGAAGCTAACCGTTACTGAGTTATAGAGAACCAGTCCGTCAGGCAAGGGCGAAATTGTGCCTTTAAGTGTAACTTCACACGTTATAGATCTCCCGAAATTTTTCATATCTGCACAGTTTCGTATCCAAACGTAAACAAAGCAATTTTTTATGAAGAAAATAATGAATTTTTATTGCTCCAACAGATTTTTTATCATTTAAACATTATTTTTAGTGAATATTTTCTCGAACATCAGACGAAAATAGATAAATATACTGTTTAATAAATAAAAGGAGTGTCTACTCAGATACGAGTATCCACTAAAAATAAAGTCTTTTAATGGTTAGTATTTAGTAAATAAACGTTTAGATTCCAATACGTATTTATATTATATATAGATGCCTCCAAAGATTGGCTGAAAAATGAGCAAACATGATGAAAAATGTACCAAATTTAATGAAAACAAAGTTTTATTGTCAAAATATTTATGCTATTATTAACAGGAAATACTAAATATTTTTTATTATTAAATTATATTTTCTTAATACTTTTTAGAATATACAAAATTTTAGTAATTTTTTGTTTTTCACCAATGTTTTGAAAACTATTATTTGATGTTTTTTTAGGGTTTAAAAAATATACGTTTTTGTCTTCGAATATATGATTTTGTTTATCGGTCCAGGGTAGGGATTATCCAGACTGAATGGAAAAGGGGATGCATTATTCTAATGTTTTATTCCAAACCCAATCAAATTGTATGCGTGTGTTTGTATGTACCTTAAATAGCACAAATAGATGTCACGAGAAACAGAGCCACATGACATATATACACGCATGAAAATTCATACGCAGTATTTGACAGATATAGAATTAGCTCCCCTTTGATAATATAGATTACTAAGCATAACCCAGTCGGGCAAAAGGATATATTTTGGCGTTTCCATTGAAGAGCAAACTCACTACAGTAAGAATGGTATTCAACGCTAGTATGTTAACCCCTACTCAACGACAAGGAAAAAGGTCACCTTGATCATAGTTCTGCATATATATATATATATATATATATATATATATATATATATATATATATATTAGGTTGGTGCAAAAATGACGTCATAATGTTTTTGACGTTAAAAATAGGTCAAAAACGACATTATTACGTCATTATTTTGCACCAACCTATATATATATATATATATATATATATATATATATATATATATATATACCAACTTCAGCTTAGTAAGAACTCATTAGCTTCGTATCAAACTCACTACAAGAGTAATGACCTGTGTAACGAGTTTATTCCACGGCGAGACATATCTTACCAAATTTTTACAAATATATACATTATGCCATATGCATTTTTATTTTACGATTCAGAGCAGATTTTCGATAACTGGGAGTCCTGTTTTACAAAGAAAAAATGATGATTTAAATTCTCCAAGGAGTTGTCTTTGTAATTAATATAAACATTAAACCTTACAAAAATCATTTCTATAAATTTTATAAAATTAAATAAATGGTGGTGGCGATAACAGATGTAAAAAATATTTTTACAAAATTTTTCTAAAATGTTTTTCTGAAATAATTTAATTCATTTGTGAATAAGTTCTGAAAGTTTCATTAAAATACGACAATTATTTGGTTTTGCACAAAAAATTTCCGAATTAATGTATTTTTCAACGAAAAAGACACTAAAATTTCCTATACTCATGGTCAGTGGAAAAAAAGCAAAAAAAAAGCAAGAAAAAAACTTTTAACCAAAATTTTGTTGGTTCTCAAATGGATTTAATATAATTCAATAATTAAAAAAATCCCGTGGTCTTTCCTCTTAATAATAACATAATATTTTTTTGCGATAAAACTTTGTTTTTTTTATTAAGTCTGGGAATTTTTTATCATGTATACACATTTTCAGAGAATCTTTGGAGGTACCTACATTATGGATGTTCGCGTAGTGGCTATCCTCGTTGAAATTATGATTACCATACCAACTTCAGATTCCAACCATAGCCGTTGCGTTTGCTTTCGTACAGCTACCCTTGAAAGAGTATGAGACTAACTCCCCATAAGGCAGACTGGGTTATCTTGCCCGGAGTGGCATCCAGCCTGGGATAAGGAAAATTCTAAATTGAAAACGAACCTAAAAGTGGAATGATCTCTGTCAGGTTATCTTGCCGTAGACACACTACTGCTGCTATGACGGCAGTACATGCAGTGCCCTCGAAACGTTAATGGTTTACAGGACTAGTAGCGTGGTGTAACGTGATTAATCTTAGATCAGACCGGCACAGCGAGAGAACCGTTGAGTGCCTATGAAGGTAGAAATCCTGACAATAGTAATAGTCGGAATAATTACTTTGTTATCCATTACTCCATGGCGAGGCGTCTTACAGATGTTCCACAGATGTCGGCCTGCACACGTGTTAAATTTATGTCATTACTGACTTATACGCAACTATGCTTGACTATGATTTTAATACGGATACCTATTTAGAATTCAGAGTATCGTATTTCAAAGTTTTCGGCATTTTTGTTTCTATATTTTTATCGGCCTCTCGAAAAACAATAAATACTTTAACATTTTTCTTTAACTCTGAATTATGGAACATTATGGGGTTCGAATGACAAAACTTCTTCATAATAATAACGTTTATGTTCAATAAAGTCACTTATATATATATATATATATATATATATATATATATATATATATATATATATATATATATATGTATGTATGTATGTATACGTATGTATATGTCTAAAGGGTGTTTCATTAAGACGCTTTATATATATAGGTGTTTCATTAAGACGGATCAAAGTCAGCAGTAAATAAATCAGTGTTATTGGTGAAAATGTATTTATTTCTCTATTGGATCATGTCATTTAAGTCTTGGCAATTATGTGTGAAAAATAATATGGCCCAAATGTCTGCCAAATCTGAAAGAAAAGAAAAAAATCATTAGACGCTTAAAGACGCTTCACATTTAAAATCAGTCCAAGTTATTGGAACACCATTTATATATATATATGTGTGTGTGTGTGTGTGTGTGTGTGTGTGTGTGTGTGCTACAGTTGTGTGTCCAGGGCAATATATATATATATATATATATATATATATATATATATATATATACACAGTGTAACCCGGATATAAGAGACCCGGATATAAGAGAGATTTTCTCTGGTCCCAAATTAGAGCCTGTGTTAATGTATATAAATTAGACCCGGATATAAGAGAAACCCGGATATAAGAAAGAATTTCTCTGGTTCCGTCTCCCCGATATAAGAGAGTTCGTTTTGAGTGAAAGTGTGATGTCGTAAATCGGTCAAACAGAGGTCAGTTAGAGAGAAAGTTAAGTTCAATGACTTAATCTTGACTAGTCTAGAGACACGGTGTGTCCAATCTGTGTCTGTAAGAGACACCCTCTACCTTATGATTTTGCTTTGTGTGTCTAAGGGTAGCGCCGCCCGCTTTTTTGCCGACTTTGCTTGTCGTTGCATTGACTGGACAGCACTTTCACTTTACTCACTGTTCTGTTGAGTCAGAAGTTTGTCTGTTTGTTAATTTTGCCCCTGAAAACCGTTTGCTTGCGATCATTGCGATTAGTGATGTCGGCGTCTCAACGAAAATCTCTGAGCATTTCTGAACAGTTGGAGCTCATCGACGATGTCAAAGTGAAGAAACTCAAAGTGGCCGCTGCAGCCAAAAAGTACGGAATCGGTTATTCAACAGCAGCAAAAATTCTCAAGAAAGAAGACGATCTCAGATCTTGCATGCAAATGAACGGAAACACTAATCGCAAACGAAAGCGCCAATCCGTGCACAAGGACGTTAACGAAGCGCTTACACAATGGTTTACGCAAGCATGTGCTCATGGAGCTACCGTCACCGATCACGTCATCAGGCAGAAAGCATCACAACTGGCCGTAAATCTTGAAGTTGATTTTGAACCGTGCAATGGCTGGCTCATGCGCTGGAAGCAGGCCAATAACGTTTCGTTCAAAAAAAAATTTCACGGCGAATCAACGTCAGCAGATCACGGTTCTGCCAACGAATGGGTGACAAAAGTTTTGCCGCAACTTTTCGTGGATATGATCCAAAAAAGATGTTTGGAATTGTGATGAAACGGGAATTTTCTACAAAGCCATGCCGTCTGGATCTTTGCGATTTGCCGGCGACGAACAGTCAAATGGGACTAAAGTTCCCAAAGACAGACTCACGATGCTTCAGTTCACAAACATGGACGGCAGTGAAAAGCAAGCTGTAGTTGTTGGTAAGTCGGCAAAACCACGCCGCTTTAAAAATGTCAAAACTCTGCCGTTTTCTTACTTCGCTAATCGTAAAGCCTGGATGACTAGTCAGCAGTTTATTGCCGTTATGAAAACGCTTGATCGAAAAATGATTGCTCAAAATCGAAAGATTATTCTGTTTTTGGACAATGCAACTTGTCATAACTTACTGCCGGGTACAAATCTGTCAAACATCAAATTGTCGTTCATGCCACCAAACACCACCAGTCTCATTCAACCTTTGGATCAAGGTATCATTCGTTCATTCAAAGCGTATTATCGTCGGGAGCTTGTTCGAATGCGATCGATGCTACACCGCCAGTGCCGCTGTCCGAGGTGGCTAAGCAGATAACTGTTTTGAAGGCCAAGCACATGATGAAGCGAGCACTTTTCATGGTCAAACCGTCAACAATTCAAAATTGTTTTAAAAAGGCCGGCTTTGTCATTGAATCACAGGCTGAAGTGGAAGAAATAGTCGACGAAAATGATCAAGTTTCTCCACCATCGGGCATGGAGCAAACAGATTTTGACGAATTTATCAGCTTCGACGACCGCCGACACAATGTTATGGAGAACTGACTGACACAGACATCACGCGTCGTATAAAATCGGATGATCAAGATTTTGACGAAGATGATGATGCCGAAAGCGTAAGTTCTGAAGTTTCTGAAAGTGACAAACCAGTGCCAAATTCTCTGGCTGCATTGAATGCGCTTGAAACTCTGACAGCCTACTTTGAAGCAAAAAGCAGTAATCCTGATGGCGCATTGAAAATGATTTACGGACTGTATGAAAGTGTTCATGATGTTAACAAAGAGATTTCTGGACAATCAAAAATGACTGAAATTTAAGAAAAAGTAATTTTTGATTGAATTATTTTGAAAACTGATTGAAAATGTATTTTTGTCTATGTTTTTTTATGTCTATAACTGTTAAATAAACTAGTGTTCTGTACGTAAAAAGCGTTATATGAAGTGTTCCCATACTTACCTAAACAAAATAGACCTAACCCGGCTATAAGAGAAACCCGGATATAAGAGACTTCTTCTCCGTTCCCGACAACTCTCTTATATCCGGGTTACACTGTATATATATATATTGCCCTGAACACACAACTGTAGCACATATGGTGCCCTTACGAGGAACTCGTGACGTGTCGTATCTGGATGCATAACTTAAACGACCTTATTCAGCTTTATATCGCTTTTGTTTTTATTTTTATCGCTATTGTTTTTAGATATTCCACATTACATGGGCATTCCTTTGACAAAGAGATGTATAATCCAGACGTAAATTTACTGTTGAGGATTCTGAAATTAGTACTCTTTCAATATATTTTCACCTTAATTTCTCTTTTTGTTAAAAATTCAAAATTAAACAACCTTAGGCCATTAAAGCCATTAAAAAGTGAATATGGACGATCGAAATTATTCCAATACAGGTTGATCAATGTATTTTCAAATTTCTCTAACACCGTGGTCCTCCAACATTAGGGGCACGCCCCATAGGGGGAAATTTGATTCTAAGGCGGCAATTAGAGAATGAGTTACCAGTGATTTTTTTTCTTGTGAGTCAGTGTAAGTCTGAGTGTGTATGCATACATAAAATATTTGTGCGTATGTATGTATGTATGTATATACATGAGTAATTACGTATGTACTGTATATATCATATATATATATATATATATATATATATATATATATATATATAGATAGATAGATAGATAGATAGATAGATATAGATAGATAGATAGATAGATATTATGAAATGCACAAAGTCCGACAATTATTTTAAGACATTTTTATGTTTATACATTATTTTTATAGATACAAATATTTAAGTAAATGCTCTGTTTATAATAAACAGTATTAAACAACATTCACCGGTCTGAATATTTTCTGTGAAAATTTCTCGAACATTCAGGCCGGTAAATGTTGTTTAATACTGTTTATTATTATTAAAATTCTAAAATTAAATAATAGTACTATTGCATATAAACAGTCTCAAGGAAAGTTAAGTTCATGGCCTCTTAAACTACATCCACGTGAATAGGAGTTGACCTTTTGAATAAAGAAGAATTATATACCACATGGGGCGAGAGCATGAAAGTTTTACAGATGCTTAGGTGGTGCATGGCCAAAAAAGTGTTGGGAATATATATATATATATATATATGAAGTCGAATCCTACCGGAGAGCGTATATTTTTCTAATAAAAAAAAATAAAAGAAATTAATGATGCGGAAAGCTTAGGAACTGTCAACGAACGTGTGGCACAAAAGTTAGTTCCGACGTTTCAAGAAAGTTGGCACTGATCTCAAAGACAAACCAAGGTTGTAGAAGATGAGGCCTTGCTTGAAATCAGCCAAGCACAAGCACTCGTACATTGTCGGCAGAACTTTGTCCTTCACAAAGTACCATCAATCGACATTTCCATAAGCTCGGCCCTGTCAGCAGACGCTACTGAGAAGTTCGGCATGAATTGATCCGTGACGAGGCTCGTGAATATTTACTGACAACTGTTGGCCTTTGCTTGAGAACCTTTTGTAAAAAAAATGTTTTGAACAGAAGTCCATGTTGTTTGTTTGGTGGTATTTCGATGTGTTGCATTTTGAGCATGCCCCAGATGATCATGCTGTGAACACTGAGCTTTATGCTCAACAACTGCAGAGAGTATAAGATGCTTTAAAAGCAAGCTACCCGACATTGGTCAGTCGTAGATAAGCACACCTACAGCATGACAATGACTCAGCACCTACTGCCAATGTGATAAAATGCAAGCGTAAGGTGCTGAAAGTACTACCTCAACCTACCTACAATCCCGACATCCACCATCAGATTACCACCTTTTTCGAACTATAGCTAAGTTCCTGCGCGGACGGATGTTCAGCAACGTGGCTGAAGCTGAAATCGGGTGCCAGGTTTGGTTTGTTTTTTGCCTCTAATCTCGTCAAATGATATAGAAAATGGGAACAGAGACTTAAAACTGATACAGACAGAGGTAGATTAACAAATATACACGAATTTTCTACTTAATTCTCATTTCTTCAAAATCTTTTGTATGCACCCACGCTCACAGGCACACAAAAGACACACACACAGATATATATATATATATATATATATATATATATATATATATATATATATATATATATGGTGGATTCTCCTCTCGTATTCGACGTATGGGTCAAGCTGTTCAGTTCCCAAGAACCGACAGCCAGATATCAGCATATATGATTTGATTATAGTGGTGAAATCTTTGTGTAGAACCATTCACACTTTTTGAAGGGCCGAATACAGAGACTTGGTGCACTACGTGCCACAAGGTCCTCAAACGACCCTCCGCTGGTTTTGAATTCATTGTTCTTCTCCTAGACTCGATATATATATATATATATATATATATATATATATATATATATATATATATATAAGAAGTCCATAAAGTATTAAATGTTCAAATAACTTGTCTTTCTACCGACTTCAAAGTTGCGCGAACAGTTTCTTTCATCAGGGTCAGATAAATAATTCGATTGAACTATTCACAAATACCATATTTGTACTCCAAGAAACGCTAATCATTAACTCCGAATTTAAAATTTCATTATTGAACTATTCGAAAATCCGTTACTAACGTGATAAATATAAATATTCAAAAACTTTTAATATAACAACATTAATGCCAAAATATTCGAACTTTATTTTTTTTATTTTCCATTTTTCGTTATACATACATACATACACGGTAGTTCCTCTCATCTTGACCCACTTTTCAAATCAGTATTTCAATGACCAAATATTAAGGTAGGGTTAAAAAAAATTTCAGAGATATATATATATATATATATATATATATATATATATATATACATATATATATATAGGTATTCGTTACTTCAAAGTCTTTTACATTTCACGCTTGTGTGCTACTATTAAAGTATATGTTCTTTTGTCCTCATAGACTTGACAATTCCCGCTTGTTTACAATTTACGCCCGACACTAAATTTAAAATGTTATTCATTAAGCATTTTCTTACGCAGCGTTTTTCATTCATATTTTTTTCTTTCATTTGCCACCATTTTTTTTTTTTTTTTTGACGGCTTTCATTTCATATATTTTTTAGATCTTTGTCTTTTATTTCGACTTACTTTGTTCTCATCGCTTCTCTTTCCGACAATCAATCCCAATTTCTTTTCCTTCTTTCATTCATCGTTTTTATGATTTCTTTCTTTCATTTCCTTCACTTTCTTCTTGTGTTTTTTTTTTTTTTTTCGAGGGTCTTATTTCATACACGAGAGTTTTTCCCCACGATAGGTTTTCCTAAAATTAATAGCTCCTGTTTCACACACACACACATACACATATATATATATATATATATATATATATATATATATAGAGAGAGAGAGAGAGAGAGAGAGAGAGAGAGAGAGAGATAATATATATGAAAAGATTACTTAACTTTTAAATATCAATTTTTATCCCGACATCGAAGTTTCTTGGTAGGTGCACCGCATGTATTGCAGCCATAACAACAGTGGCTGTGTCTAGGGCAGGATATCTTGACAGAGAATATCGAGCGCTATTATAATTTTGTATCCATATATTTACTTTCCGCGCATTACAATTTTAATTATGACATTTAAATTGGCAGAAATATCTAAACTGTCAGTTGTATACAGCCGTTTTCTCAGATCAATGATTAAAAATCGGTCTTAGCGAAGATCATATTTCTTCGAATCTTCTGTGCTGACGCTACAGAATCACAAACAAAAAACTTTACCAGATATAAGAAACCGCATCACTTGAGGACTTTATCATATGTAACTCAAAGAGAAAAATCATAACATAATGAAGATGTTGACATTCCACATTACTTTAAACAAAAGGTTAGGAAGGAAATACCCATTAGTACTAGAAAGAGTGATGACAGCTACTGGACTTGAGAAACTTATTTTCCTAAAAAAAAATGTTTTAATAGAAATATTTTATAAATTTCAACTAACAGTAATACTATCTGCTTTGTCAATGAATGCCAAATGCTTCCTTATAAGGTAAACTTCTAATATTACCATTATGTTGTCTACAATTGATAAAGCACAACATCTACCACAATTCTGTGTCCACAGCAAAGTCAAAGCTAAACATTTCTTAAGCTATTGTCCATCCAATGCAACGTCCAAGAACCACTCAAGGAAGATGGTTGCTGAATGAGGTTATTTTGTGGACGTAAGAATCTTAGATTATGAAAATATCTAGGATAGATAACGGTTGTTCTTGAACTTGCAGAGGTTATGGTTGGAGTTGTCGGGAGTCTGTTCCACAAAGCAGCGGTGCTTTGGAAGTAGCTGTCCGAATAGATCTTCCTACTTACCAATGAAATACGAAGGGAATGTGGATGGTTCACACATGTGTACATAGTATGTCGGGACTTAATTGTAAAACTCTGAAATGGTGGATTTAACATCTGCTAAGAAAATAGCGACAGTATCAATAGGCCTGCAATGTTGTGTCTATGGAAAAGGGGTCGTAGTGTGGGAAATATTTCAGCACCTACAAGGCCGTGTAAACGCTTTTTTAATTCTGTCAAGGCTGGAAAGAGAGGATTAAGCAGCTTCAGCCTAGAACTGGCAGTAATGCTCCATTTTTAGTTTGATCTGGCTCTTGTAAAGATAGGAAAAGTTAGCAGGAGTCAGTTACTTTCTGAAGTGGTTTATGGATCTTTAGCGATGGATTATAAAGGGTTTTCTAATAACTTAGATTGATTTTAAATGTGAATTAAGTTTAAGCGTCTAATGATTCTTTTTCTTTATTCTTTCAGATTTGGCGAATATTTGGGCGATATTATTTTTCACACATAATTGCCATGACTTAAATAACATGATCTAATAGACAAATAAATAATTTGTTTACCAATAACGCTGATTTATTTACTGCTGACTTTGATCCGTTTAAATGAAACACCTTTATATATAATCCGTCTTAATGAAACACCCTTTATATATGTTTCACTTGAAGTCTGGAGTGAACTTGAGTCATAACAGACATAAAAGCAAGGATCATCTTAGATATTGCAGCGATTCATCGTGAATAGTGAAGACTTAGAGTAGCTCAGTGAAGATGAAAAGATACCAATTTGATTTCTTTTCGATATTCTTTATCACAGCCCTAAATGGAGCCGTCCAAATAGATTTTTGCACCAAATACTGACTGTTCGTTTCTATAAATACTTTGGCAAAATTGGATCTTCGTGCCCGAAAAAGACGTGTTTTTCCATTGTTACCGCTAATATTTTAACTATCTTCCAGACTCTCCAATGTTTGCTGTTTTACATACAAAAGGAATGAGGGTGGTCTGCTACAATGGGAATAGCATAGTGGGTACTACCAGTGAAGGTTAGAACTAAGGAATGTAGTTCGGCTGAGAACTTTCCATCGAAACTGCGATAGCGTGGCAAGAGGCTTATAAAGTTTCGTTTGTATGAAAGGAGTTGTAGGGTGGAAAATAATTAATTACTCACAAGAACGAAGAGAGATTGTTGGTCTATATTGAGACTGCAAAATGAAGACTGTGTAGCTCCTGCGCATATACGGTAGCAGTACTCAATTACACCATAATAGCAACACAGCCACATAGCAGTGGAATCAGAAATCATGAGATGCGAGAATCGTGTTCTAGCCACTGCGCAAATATCACTGCCCCAAAATGGATGTCTGTCAGTCAGCACATGTAGAGACGAAGACAAAACAACTAAAAATTTGCTGAGAATGGAAAACTGGATGCGAAACCTGCTGAGAAGGGAAAAGCAAAGAAGGGGAGGTATAGGTGACATTTGACTATGGATGTCAGTGGGGAGGAATGAGTCGGAGGATCTCATTCACTTGAGGCCAGTCGATTACTCCAGGAAATGACAAATATTGAAACAAAGGCAGATAGGGAAAAGCAAAAGAGATGTAAAGGACATTGAGCTAGGGTGGGTAGTGATGACTGAAAAGGGGAGAAAAGAAGCGTAGGCGTGGTGGGTGGAAGCCATAGTAGGGCAGTAGACCAAAACCGTTACGCTTCAAAAGCCCCGAATAGGAATTGGTCATCACTAGAAGGTTTGTTTTCCCGACCCGGACCTTTTCTTAAGGTGGAGTCAGGAGCGAGCAGTTTTTCTTTTTAATTTTAGCTTCTTTTTTTTGTTTCTTTTATTTATTTATTTTTTTTATTTATTCATTTATTTTTTTATTTATTTTTTGAAGATAGACGAAGATAGAAGAAAGAGATCAAGAGAATAAAAAAGCAGGAACAAAACGAAAGAAAATTGTAGGAAAAAGAGTTTTGAAAATAATTGAAAAAAAAAAGAATGAAAAGGGAATTGAATGCAAAAAGAAGAAAATGCTGCAAGAATATAGAAATAAGAAGATAGAAAAAGTGAGAATATTCGAAGAAGGAAGATCCGAGAAAAATAAAAATGGAGGACAACTGAAAAAAGAAAGATTTCCAAAAGGAAGACATAAGAAAGAAGATATACAAGAAATAAAACAAAGGAAGACATGAGAAAGGCAAAAATAGAAAAGTTAAAAAAAACGATTTGAAAGAAAGAAGACACGGAAAAGAAAATAGCAAAAAGAAAAAAAAGAGAAAATCTAAAGGAAAAACAATATAGAAGAGTAAGAAAAAGAAAAACTTGAAAAAGCGAGATTCAAAAAAGTAGACAAGAATGAGAAAAAGCGAGAGAATGACAAGAACATGGAGAATGTGAAAAAGAGTTGAAAAAGGAAACACTAAAAAAAACCAGACACGGATGAAAAAAAAGCCGAACGAAAGAGAAGATAGAAGAGCGATGAAAAGTAAGATCATAAGAAAGGAAGGCTTAAAAAAGCTGGACAATGATGAAAGAAAGAGAAAATAAGAGTAAATAAAACAGAAATAAGAAATGAAATAAAAAGAAAGAAAGTAAAAAGTGATTAACATTGAGTGAGCAACGGAAAAAGCTTAGGCGGAAAACCACGAACAAGTAGAAAAAACATGAAGAAAATGAATGAAAAAGAAGTAGAAACATGAAAAAGATACGAAATATGTTAAAGTATGAAGAAAAAAATAAGAACCATGAAGAAGAGGAGGAAGATATTAAAACAAAAAGGCAAAAGAAAAATCAAAACAGAAAATAAAATAACGAAGGAAGAAAGAGAGAATAATGAGAAAAAAGAAGAAGAATCTTTAAATAAGGAACGTAAAAAAAGAAGAAAATGGAAACGAGCAAAGAAGAGAAAAAACTACAAAACAAAACAAGAAATAAAATGCAAGAAGAAAAGAAGAATTAAAAGAAGGAAGAAAAAAAATAATAAAGAATGACTTTAAGAAAAAAGCGAGTACATAAAGAAAGGAATAAAGAAGAAATAGTGACGGACGAGACAAAGAAGGAAAACAGTGAAAAACAAAGAGAAAATCGAAAAAGTGTAAAAGAAAAGGTACAAGGAGAAAAATAAAGCAAGTGGGAAGAGAATTTTTTAAAAATCAACGAATGGAAAAGGACACAAGAGAGTGAAAAATAAGAAAAGTAAAAGTAAAAAAGAAATGCAAGGAGAAAAAAGAAGAATTAAAGCAAGAAAAAAAGAGAAAATAATAAATAAAGGAAGACAGTAACAATAGGAAAAGTGAAAAGCAAGAGAAGAGAAAAAGTAGAAAAGTAAAAGAGAAAATACAAGGAAGAGAAAAAGAATGAAAATATAGAAGAGAAAAGCATATAAGAAGAAAGAGAAAAATAAAAGAAGAAAGAGAAAAGAAGGGAATTAAAAAGAAAGAAAAAAAGCAAAAGAAGAAAAGAAGAAAAAGAAGAAAGGGAAATAGAGACAAAATTAAAGCAACAATAGAAAAAAAGAGAGAATAATACACGGCAAAAGACGATAAAGAAGAGAAAAGATATAAAAAGGAAAATAAAAAAGAATACAAAGAATAAATCAAGACGGAAAACAATAAAAATACAAAGAGGACGCAATAAAAGAGAAAATAGGAAAAGAAGATCCACATCAAAGAGAAAAAAGAAAGAATAGAATATGAATACAAAAGAGAAAGAGAAAAACGATGGAAGAAAAAGAAAAGGAAGAAAAGAAAAAAGAGAAAAAGAAAGACGAAGATAATAGGAATGAGAGAAAAATTGCTTGAAAGAGAAAAGAAGAAAAAACAAGAAGAAAGACAACAACTATACTAGGACAGTAAAAAAAAAGTGGTAGGAAAACAAAAAGAAATAGAGAAAAATAAAGCAAGATGGAGAAAGAGAAGAAAATTGAAAAAAGAGAAAAAATAAGGAAGAGAATAAGATTATACGAATAAAGAGAAAAATGATTGGAATAGAAAATAAGAAAAAAGAAGAAGAAAGAGAACAACTATAGAAGGAGAATGAAAAAAGCAAGAAAAACAAAGAGGAAAAAGGCAAGCAGAAAATGAAAATTAAGAAAAGCAAAAGACTAGACAAAGAAAGGAAAGAATAAAAATATTATAATAAAGAGAAATATGTTTGAAAAAGAAAAGCGAAAAAAGACTTATATAAGGACAATGAAAAGAAAAGCAAGAAAAGCAAAAAGAAAGAAGGAAAGAGAAAGCAATGAGAAAAAAGAAGGAAGAGATCAAGAATACTAAACTAGTGAAGAATGACATAAAAGATTAATAAAATATACTAGGCACGTACGCACATATACATTATCATTTACACGCATATGCATTAATGTACATCCTTACGCGCGTGCGTACGCCGACTCCCCCTCTCTATCGCACTCTCTATCTCTCTCCCTCATACACACAAAAATATTGTACGAAAGATCGAATAGTCACTCATGCACATGCAAGTACATATACATATGTACTTTCGTGTCGATATGTACACCTTCTCTATTCGCTACACAGAGATAAACGTACGTTGAGACTGACGCACTGATGCATATATATTCACATAATTACGCATCCATACATAAATTTAAACACACATATACACTAAGCTATACGTTTTCCCACAAACACGTAATTTCACATAGACACAGATACAAGGACATGCTTAAGCACACATACATATGTTCGCTAATATACACACCCGTATTTCCATTTTCCGCTTTTTGTATTCAAAGATTTGTCGCAAAACATTGCCAAGTCTGACACATTATTTTTATAATGTAGAAGAGTCCAGGAATTAAACGATCCCTTCGGAGTTCTTTTTCCTCTCCTTTCCTTTCTTTTCGCTTTTGTTTTTCCCCCTCTTTCTTTCTTTCTTTCTTTCTTTCTTTCTTTCTTAAACCTATCATTAATCAATGCTTCTCACATTGCTTTTCATTTTATTCGTTTTTCTCTCTTCAGGTGGATGTGCATCTGGTGGATAGCAACTCAGAATGTGAAATCGGAGAACCGAGTTCGAATTTCAGTCAGGTTTGTTACATTCATTTACGTGCAAATACCCTTGTGCGAAGTATGAATCCATCTCCCCCAGCTACGGATTAAATATCAAATAAATAAATTAATTAATTAAATTAAACAAATAAATATTCGAACAGATAAATAAGAGAATTGTTTAGCCAAGGAATTTATTTTAACTGCCTACAACCCACATAAACTGCCTCTTAAATAAAAAAAAAAAAAACTTCTCTAGCGAGTGATTTAAATTTCTTTCCTTATTATAACCGAATATTCACTACACTTCATTGTGGGAATGTTTATCAAGAACAACGAATCGGTAACTGCAACACAAAGAACGTTAGCTCCTCCCGATCACCTAATTTGAGCCATTGCGATTTTTTTTCTGTGAAGATACCTGAAATCAAAGGTATACACTGATCGCCCTCGATCTGTTGAACAATTAAAAGATACCATTCGCCAACAAATTGCTACTATTATACATGAAATGACCCGTCGAGTTATAGACAATAATTCCTAAACTTTTCTCTTAGTAAAAAATAAAATAAGCTTTCCGCCTATGACTCGATTTCGAATTGCATTATGGTCAATTTGTCAGGATTTTAATGACTTCCTTTATAAATATGTAAACGGAAAATTTCAGGAAAATAATACTCTCTACCTAAATTTAGATTTTTGTCTTACCCATCTTGCGAGCGATTGTACTAGAATTTTGGATGCTTATTTTCAAGAGAGGCAGGAAGGAAAAATTTCAGGAGATTAATTCAGGTGGTCATAATGAATGTTTCATATCTTTTATCATCATTCATAATGTATGAACAAAACTTAAATAACCTTAATAAGTTAAATGATTTAAAATATAAATTTAACTTTTCATTCCTACATATTTCTATTATGTTTACACTTCCTGTTCTCATTTCAGATGACTATTTTTTTTTTTACAAATCTTAAGTTAATTTATTGAGTTTTCCAATATCTGCAGTAAATATCAATTAGAATATACTAGTTCGGTACACGTTGCTTCGCTGACGGTAAGATGATCAAATTTCTAATCTAAATTGCTTGATTAATTAAAATACTACATATATTAGAAAATATATTCAATTTAATTACAGAAGGAATCATAGCAATGGCTTCAAAGTGCAGCACATGTCGGCTTATACTCTTTTCTTATTATCCAGGGGTTGTTGACTGACAGAAATGGAAATTAACCCTCACCACACAGATGTCCATTTCAATTTCATTCATTGTGTGTGCATTTAGGTTTGCGTGTGTGCATGTATATCTTTCTGTAATATTTAGAAAAAATAAGTTTATATTATTTTTTATCGAATAATCATAACAACTTTCAATAAAGTAAACACACAGATGAACGACTCCCAAAATATGCCCGGATATAATCTAACCTAGTCCAGAATAGACCCCAGGTTATGATCTGTGTCAGCTTACTTCATACATCAGAGTATAAAATAGCCTCGTCTAAACTATGTCCACTTAGAACATTTCATGCCCAATAAGTATCTTAATTTTTTAGTGTTTAAATATGTTTTCTTATATCCATTTTTATGATTTTTTTAATACTCACCCAAAGTAGTAGTTGTCCTGACTGAGTGGCAGGGGAATGTATTATTCCTATATCCTATTTAATACTTAGTCAAATTGTGTGCTTATCTATGTGTGTATACATACAATGATAAAAACGCATGTCAATCACTCACGCATAACACAAACATTACGTATGTGCAAGCAAAATCAGACACAGCCATTGTGCAACAAACAAAGAACCATCTCTTCTACTATAACATATGCAAGATTAAATATCAATACGTGCTGTACCCCTTCCATTTGATAGATTCACGATGTAAACGCACAGATTAACGACTGCCAAAATATGCCCGGATATAATCCAACCTAGTCCAGAAGAGACCCCAGGGTATGACCTGTGTCAGCTTACTTAATACCTCAGGATATAAAATATCCTAGTCTAAACTATGCCCATTTAGATCATTTCATGCCCAATAAGACAGTGGCGAAATACCGGAAGACCTTAGTAGATCCAGATTTATAGTTCTGCATACGAAGCCAGGTGGAAATGATCGTGATCTCCATCGGATTATCAGTTTAATAAACCACATAATTGAGTTTATAATCCGAATTCTGATGAACAGAGCACAGAGAAGTATTAGATTGGAAACAGAATAAGAACAGTGTGGTTTCTTTAAACACTGGAACAAGAACTGCAATATTTATGATCAGAATATCAGAGCGAGCAACACAAATGCAAAAGGATGTATACCTGTATTTCATAGACTATGCAAAAGTATTTGATAATTGATGACACAATGATCTATTTGAACAGTAAGAAAAACTCATTTGGAAAGTATATTAAAATAATCTAAATCGTATACTCATGGTAAAACACATACATGTGGATATAAAATGAATTGAGTGAGTAGACAAAAATAAAAAAAAATGTACAGCAGTTTAAATATATGGGAAATATTTTAGCAGATGACAGACAATATGACACCGAAAAACGAAGAAAAATTGAAATAGACAGATGCCTTCCAAAAGCTAAAGAAAGTAATAAGAAGGAAAAAATATCATCAAAAAAGATTGCTGAACTGCTATGTAATACCACTTCTCTTATATGGCAGGGAATTAAGGCAAGAGAGATGTGGTTCTACAGAAAGATGCTGAGAATACTATGGAAAGAAGTGCTAAGAAAAATGGAAACAGAATTGACACATATACTTTAAATACAAAGAACAGATTTAAAAAAGCAGGTGAAATTTCTAGGACATATGATAAGGAAAGAAAGCATCTTCATTGCCATATTCACAAGGTTTCGGCCATTTTACGCTCTGGCCTTCTTCAGGTAATTGGAATTTCAAACCGAACCCTTTATTTCGTCCACCGGGGGTAGATTTTTCTAGTTCCACGCGCTGTGCCTCTTCCGGGTGTCTCAGTTATTTCCCTTTAACTCAACTCTCCAAGTTCGGTTCACGTTTGGTTCAATGTCTTTATCCACTGGGCTATGTGTCCTTGAGTATAAAGACGTTGGTTAGATCCAGTGTCTAGGCCCAAAGAGTTGTGAGTTCAATACCACAGCAGTGGTGAACCAAACTTAGAGAGAATGAAGATGAGGAAAACAGTCCAAATAATGTAAATAATGTAAGTAATCATAATACCTCATCTCAGAGATATAGACAGATAAGGAAAGAAAGCTTTACAAATTCATTCACAAGGTATATTGAAGGTAAGATGGGAAACAGCGTGTGACGTACAAGGAAGTGGAAGAGATAGTAAAAAAGCAAACATTACTTGGAGGGACAAATGATATGACTTCTCATCGGATTAATCTCTACAGTAAGGCAATCCTAAGAGAACTGGTAATCTTTCCTAGATTTATTGTTGGTCGGCACAATTTTGGCAACATAAGATATGCAGATGTCACCGTATATAGTCACAGGATATAGACATAGAAAGGAAGCTGAATGAACTCCTGGAGAAGGTAGTAAAGGAAAGTGCGAATAAAAGACTAATCCTCAATTGTAAGAAGACGTACGCCGACTCCCCCTCTCTATCTCACTCTCTATCTCTCTCCCTCATACACACAAAAATATTGTACGAAAGATCGAATAGTCACTCATGCACATGCAAGTACATATACATATGTACTTTCGTGTCGATATGTACACCTTCTCTATTCGCTACACAGAGATAAACGTACGTTGAGACTGACGCACTGATGCATATATATTCACATAATTACACATCCATACATAAATTTAAACACATATACACTAAGCTGTACGTTTTCCCACAAACACGTAATTTCACATAGACACAGATACAAGGACATGCTTAAGCACACATACATATGTTCACTAATATACACACCCGTATTTCCTCTTTCCGCTTTTTGTATTCAAAGATTTGTCGCAAAACATTGCCAAGTCTGACACATTATTTTTATAATGTCGAAGAGTCCAGGAATTAAACGATCCCTTCGGAGTTCTTTTTCCTCTCCTTTCCTTTCTTTTCGCTTTTGTTTCCCCCCCCCTTCTTTCTTTCTTACTTTCTTTCTTTCTTTCTTAAACCTATCATTAATCAATGTATTATTGTAGGCAAGAGAAACAATGTGTTATTGTAGGCAAGAGAAACAACCCAAGATGCAAGCTACAAATTGAAGATACCAAAATCAACTATTCGTTCGTACATTGAATACTGCTGCCATATCTGGCTGATTCTCCTGCTGTTTTTTCTTTTCTTTTTACAGTGAGGTTCACCCTATACAAGGCCCGGGGGGCACTAGAGGTAGAGGGTTGCAGAGGCAGTTTATGTGGATAGGAGGGGAAGATAATGGTTAACCCTAAACTTGAACAGGTCAAGATTGTAGTGATCGGGGAAAACATCCACTAGGGAATTTGACGCACAGATCTCGAGATTCTTGGCAAAATTCAAAGAAGGGGTCTGTAATGAAATCGATCCTGACCTGGCATCTCGGCTTCAGTCACTTTCTCACCGACTGGGCGTGCCTTCCCCCAGTCTTTTCTACAAATATTTTCATGGCAACTGTTCTGAAGATCGTTTTTTATATGGTTAAACACATGTGGTTTAGTTAACCTGATGGAGACAAAATAAGGGTTCAATTTAGCATTATACTTGTATTGTATATGTAACCCATTGCTAAAAACAGTCTGTTGAAATTGTCAAAAACTAATAGGCTAAAAACGCTCAGGGTCATATCTTTAGCGAACTTTGAGTTATATGATGACAAACAGATACAAAAAAAATACATTTAATGAATTATAAGATGGTGCAGTTGCTATTTTTAACTGCAAAGAGATTTTTGGTAGGAATAAATATTTAAGAATTAAAGGTACTACTAGATTAGCAATTAGGTCCCACCGTTTCACTATTGAACTACCTAGATGCAACCGCCAGTTCTATTCTAACAGTTTCTTTTCTCGGACTTCTTATCTGTGTAACTCCCTTCCGATTTCTTGCTTCCCTGTCAACTACAATCTTCAAAATTTCAAATGCAACATCAATCGCCATCTTCTGTTTTCCTGAACCCTGTTCCTTTATTGTCCTTTCCTCATTTCTTCTAAAGTCTTCTCATTCTCTTCCACTCCCTGTAATTCCCTGCATCTTAGTGGCATTATTGATTTACTTGGTATTAAATGATAGACAAAGATGCCTTCCAAAAGCTAAACAAAGTAATAAGAAACAGAAAATATCATTAAAAAAAAAGAGTACTGAACTGTTATGTCATACTACTCCTCCTATATGAAAGAGAATTAATGCAAGAGCGTTCTACAGAAAGATTCTGGAAATACCATAGACGGAACATGCGAAGAAGTTTTAAGGTAAATGAAAACGAAATTAATACATATATTTGAAAAGGAAAAAAAACATTTGAAATTTATAGGGTATATAATGAGAAAAGAGGGCTTGAAAAACATATTGAAGGTACGCGGAACACAAGAAAACAACGAGTAACCCAGTGTTTCTCAACGTGGTCGGTGGTCCACATAGCATTTCTAGGGGTCCAGAAAGAATTCGTAGCCATAAAAAATTGTAGCCATTTCACAAAAATGTATCTAAATTACTCACACTTGGAAAAATTTAAAAATATAATATTTTGTTTCATTACACCCATGTTCATTATATTTGAAAATTTCGAAATTACGTAGGTATTATGAAGTGCTATATTTTTTATAATTATGATATCTTGTGTGAGAAACACAAAGATCAAGGTAGTCACTAGCTGAATGGACTAAGACTAAATGACATCATCAAAATTGATTTAGATATCTTGTGTGAGAAACACCAAGATCAAGGTAGTCACTAGCTGAATGGACTAAGACTAAATGACATCATCAAAATTGATTTAGATATCTTGTGTGAGAAACACCAAGATCAAGATAGTCACTAGCTGAATGGACTAAGACTAAATGACATCATCAAAATTGATTTAGATATCTTGTGTGAGAAACACCAAGATCAAGGTAGTCACTAGCTGAATGGACTAAGACTAAATGACATCATCAAAATTGATTTAGATATCTTGTGTGAGAAACACCAAGATCAAGGTAGTCACTAGCTGAATGGACTAAGACTAAATGACATCATCAAAATTGATTTAGATATCCTGTATTTATCCTTGTTTACTAAAATAAATTTTAAATTGTATACACACTACTCTGTCTTTCCATTGAGTATTTTAGTGTGAAAACAACCTAAGAGTAAAAGTTGGAGTGGTCCATTCGATTTTTTTTAAGAAAAAATGGTTCATGCGCTGAAAAAGGTTGAGAAGCACTGGAGTAACCTATCTAGCGAACATTAGTGATGACAGAACTGAAAGCGGTAGATTTAGTAAGAAGTCAATGATTACTAAGTACAACAAAAGATATGTAATCGTAGAGAGTTGTGATCGTCCTCGTCCTAAGGGGATACAGCCTGAATAATGATAATAATAATAATAATAATCAACAATTATCTTTCTTAACAAGAAGTTTACGTTATAACTGCAGTCTAGAAACTGGTAACAGGAGATAGAAATTCATTTAATAGTATCAAGGTATAGACTGGCCAAAATCAATAGGCAACCTGAAGTTAGGGCGCCTAATGAGCAAACGAAGGAATTGGAATAAAATCGAGGGCTGTAAAATGCGCATAAGCTCTACGGATGTATAAGATTAGTATTGCTATCATCAGTGGATACAATAATATACATATTACGAAAAGAAGAAGATAAATTCTGAACTAGGGTGTGGTATATAGGAAACTAGCCTTATACTTATTTATCTATTCAAGCCTAGAATAGCCCAAGGAACTGAAACTGTGATTCACTTATATATTCCAGTGGTTTTCTACTGAATAATAAGACTATTATTCTTGTTGACTTAAGTACACACACACACATATATATATATATATATATATATATATATATATATATATATATATATATATATATATATCGCACTTCTCGCCCGTGGGACACTTCCTGTTTCTTGCATCCCTGCCACCTAAAATCATTGAATATTTAAATGCAACGCCAATCGCCATCTTCTCTCTTCATGAACCTGTTCTTTTATTGTCCTTTCTCCTCAATAAAGTGTTATCATTCTCTTTCAATTCCAGTAAATTGCGACTTAGTGGCCTTATCGCCTTGCTTGAAGTGAAATGTCTTAAATTTATATGTGTGTGTGTGTGCGTGTGTGTGTGTGTGTGTGAGAGAGAGAGAGAGAGAAGGAATTTCAAAGACCAACTTCACAAAATATCACCAAGCAAGATTTATTTCTTTTGAAGGGCTTCTCGATAGGGCCAAGAAAGTTTCATCAAAACCCTTCGTGTATATATATATATATATATATATATATATATATATCCTTATGCAGAATTCGAACTCGTTTTGCTAAGTATCTGTACTTCTCTAAATCCGTTACATCATCCCCGCACATATAGTGATATATATATTTGTGTGTGTGTGTTGTGTGTGTGTGTTTGTGAGTGTGTATATGTATCATCATTCTCTCAATCTCTATTCCAATCTTTCTCTCTCTCTATTTATCTCTCTCTCTCTCTCTCTCTCTATATATATATATATATATATATATATATATATATATATATATTATGCTAATAATAATTCATGTAACATTGATCTCAACAAGACCGAAGGTATCTTAGTCGTGTCTTAGGCAAGCTTTCTCACGCTACAGCCTATCTTTCGGTCAACAAGTACGTCTTCATATGTCGTCTGATTCCCCAAAGGTTTTTTTTTCTGTTTTAAGACTGACTCACCGCGGCCAGCCTGAAAATAAAAACCTTTCGCAACATGCAAAGGCTGACACTCTTTTGATAAATATTATTTTCTTTTACTAAAACTGCGTACTCCTACGAACAACAGACAAACCACAAAAGATAAGTTAAGTTAAGGTCCGCTTAGAAGTGTGTTTGGTTTAAGAAAATACACTTAAATCTTTTGGTAGATTGAATTTGGACTCATTTAAAGTATACCTTTCGACCTTGAAGTCTTTATCTATGTACAGAAGTATTCATCATAACGTTTTTCAGCTAAATAAAAAGAACCTCTCGGTATTAAGACAATCGCTGTTTTTAAAGTTATAAGCTTTACTTGTAGTTCATCATTTCCGTGCCATGTCCTTTTAGCAGATGAGTAGTCATGGCTCCCCACATATTCCTGTCTTTTGTTGTTCTAAGTAACTTTTGACCCTTTAGTATCCGTCTTTGTCCTTTTTGCCATCCATTAACATCTGTTAAGTTTCCATCGGATTCTCTTGTTTTCAATGTGTCTTACGAGTATTAAATTCTCTTTTTTTTGCCTCGTTCTGATTGTTAGCAGATATTGACTTGTAGTTCTCATTAAAACATTCTCGTTACTCATATAATATTCTCAGCTTTTATTGCTAGAACCACATCTGTAGAACTTTAATTTTATGCTTCATCTTTTATGAGGAGATTGTCTAACTTTCCCTGACATATAAAAGATTACTTCGAATTCCATCACTGTTTTCGCTGTTTCTAAGGATATTTTTCATACCTTGTTCAGCTTCTGGAAGGCACCTTTCTCTATTCCTTTACGCATTCGGATTTCTCTGTTCCGTCTTGTACGCAGTTCTATTTTTTTCTTGTCTGATGCGTTCTCTCTTTTGCTGACAACCATGTATTATATCTTTTTTTAAGCAAGTTCACCCCAAGCAAGGTAGTAAAGCCACTAAGACACAAATGGTTATTGAGTGTGGGAGAATTAGAAAAAAAAAAAAGAAAACTTAATACGAAACAGGAACAAAGGAGGTCTAGTACTGCGCTTAAATTCATAAAGTCTGGGTAATTTTTGGTGAAATGATAAACATTCGAGCGAATGTGTCAGTGATTGTAACTAGCTAAGTTAAAAGAAAAAAAAAGAAACCTTCCTCTACACTAATTTGAGACTTTGATCCAAATCTATTGTAAATATAAAATAATAAATATTTATTACATTTCATACAATATCACACATCAGTATGCCTAATTTATGGATGCTGGCTGATTTTGGTCAAAGTGATTGAAGTGTAGTCACTTTTTAGATTGATTACTGTTTTCTCATGTGCGCAGTCTACAGGCCACATTTTAATATTGATACTTTGAAAATTTGAAATATAAATTATATATCTACTATATATTATCGTTGTGTATTTATTAATAACTTTTGTGCTATAGTGGAGAGGGAGGTAATTCACCTGAAGGTAGTACACTTATGAATTGTTTATCCCTCAGTAATTTTAATAATTTATACAAATAAAATATTTATCTTTATTTAGACAACATTAATTTCCAAGAAAAGAATCGTTCCCTTACTATTACGTTTCTTAGACTGCAGTCTTATTTGTTCAAGCGCTTCATGCGACGTACTCAGATACCTTTGTCTTCTAAGTGGTCGACTTGCATCAACTTGGTCTTGAGATAGACTTTGTCGTCGCTGTTTATGTCGTTCTATGGCTAACCTTTTTTTTTCTTTTTTTCGAGGGGTGTTCCCATTTCGAGCCACTGTTATATTAAATACGTAAAAAAATAACATGAAAAGATATGGAGGAAAAAGAGATTTAATATAATACCAAGAGTAATCAATGAATCATAATTATCACAGCCTGTCTAAAAGCATAAAGACAACGGATTTGGGTTATGAATTCTAGATCTCTTCTTTATTATAACTCAGTACATTGTTTCAAATCATTTGTTTAAGTGGTTCTCAATATTAAAACTTTCTATCAACTGCCATCATTTTTGACGGCACGGGTACACTAGTAAATATATAAATATAAATTATTATTATTTATATAAATATAAATTATAATTCATATATTTATTAGGAACAAGCTTGGATAATTTGCATTAATGCAGAGGTATTGATGGAACAGAATCAGTTCCTTTTTAGAAACATGGATACCCGTTTACTGTTGACTGCGTTCATATCACCCATTATTACCAGTTTGAAAAACTCACTTATAATTTATATATTTATTAGGAACAAGCAGTTTGAAAAACTCACTTATAATTCATATATTTATTAGGAACAAGCTTGGGTAATTTGTATTAATGCCGAACTATTGAGAGAACAAAATCAGTTCCTTTTTAGAAACATGGATACCCGTTTACTGTTGACTGCGTTCATGTCATCCATTATTACCAGTTTGAAAAAATCAAAAATCGGAGTATCAAATGTACTTATAATGACAGTAGATCTGCTGAATATCAACTAGACAAATCTAAGTTTAAAATATACATGCTTCTATTTCTCCTTCTTTTTATAAATTGATTTTTTTTCATGTCAGTATCAATTGATCGCATTCATTTTAGATAAGATAACATTTTTCAATTTTTAGATGAGTCGTTATCCGTCCTAATGTTGTCCGAATTATGAATCTCATTCTTGTTATTTCGTTTTCCTATTAACAAACTGTTTGGACAGATCCGCTCGATGGCCTTCCTCAAAATAAACACCCTTCTAGCCAGCAATGTCACCGTGAGTTTGACAGAAGAGGAATTTAATTAAAGGCCGAAGAAAGATGTGATCCGGACGAAGCGGATTGTTAACAAAAAAAGCAGTACAAAGAATATCAGTAGCCCTAAAAACTGTTGGAACATTAACGACTTCCTTCCTCCTTTCGAATTGCACACCTGAGGAAGGCATAAGATGGATCCGTCGAAAAGTTGTGACAAAACACAACAAATGAATAAGATCAAATCTCTGTGAATAACTGTTATTTCATTTCTGTAGATATAAGAAAATAAAAACGAATAAATCTATATCTGTGTCACACCGTTTTATACACTAATATATATATATATATATATATATATATATATATATATATATATATATATATATATATATATATATTGAAGTAATATTAGGCTGGTGCAAAAAATAATGACGTAAGAATGTCGTTTTTTGACGTTAAAATATGTCAAAAACGACATTATTACGTCATTATTTTTGCACCAACTTAATAATATGTCAGATTAAAAACTGAAATCCATTCATTCTTTACAAATTGCCTTGTTTACGTTTACGATACAAAACTGAGAAGATATGCCTTTTGAGAAATTCTGAACAAGTTATTGTACTTTAAAGTCAAAAGAGAACCATACTTGATTGCAAAGCTCTTCGTAGCTGAGCAGTTAAAGCACACCGGATCAAACGGAGGGCACATTTTCTTTCATAAGTTTTGAAGAATTTGCAGACAGGTAGACGAATTAAATACTTTTTAAAATAAAACAGAGCGTCTACACAAATACGGGTATCCAGTTAAAAAAAATAACATTTGAAGCAATAAATATATATATGTATCTGTTTTCGTGCCTGCGCGCGCGCGTGTGTGTGTATGTTTGTTGTGTGTGTGCGTAAAGTCTTCTGCGTCTACCTTCATCGTCATAGCCTCGTCTTATGTACTGAACGACCGATTTTGTTTTTCTTCACCCGACTCGCCCAGACTCTCCTGCATCGATTGACGTAAGAGTTGGCTCACTTTTTGTATCACATGGCAACAAGTTTAATAAGTGCACTTCTATATTTAACTTGTCTACAAATCAAGCCAAAAGTTCGTTTCGTTGTCCCAAGGACACTTCACCCAATCCAGCGCAAACCTCATCCAATGATCATGTAAAAAAAATCTTTTACGATGAGACCCGTATTAAAGTACCATAAACTATAATTAGCAACACAATTCAAACCCCAATGCTCTGATAGTCGACCATAATTGGGTTCCAGAAGCAAGGGCAGGTCTAAGAATTCAAAACCCGGAATTTTGTTGGTTACAGTAAGATATTTCAGGATCCCTGGTCATTAGGAAGTAATAAAAAAACTCTAATTTATGATTTGAGGTAGAAGAAAGAAGTACTTCGAGTAAGCTCTCGACTACAATTCTGTAATACTTAGAACTTTATCGAGCGACATTAACAAGTGTTATCGACCTTTGAATTCATTACTGCGATCTTTTCCACCATGAGGTCCCGGTCGGTGTCTCTCTTACAGACAGTGAGACGACAGTAAACAATACTCGGCAGATTATTCTATTTCTTATTAGTAATTATAATTTGAATTGCATTTAGTTTTACAAATAAGACTTTGATATTAATAGAGGAGTTCTATTCAACGCATTGAACAATGATAATTTGTACGTTTCTCTTTTTACGGATTGAAAAACAGAGAGAGCGGAAACGAAAAAAATTGTTTTAATCTCCATCTTTAAGTCTATTAAAATTTAAAGATTGTATTAGAGGTACAAATTTTAATCAAAGCAATAAAAACAGACGTAACTAAAAAGACAAGCGGAGACATAAGCTACAGTAGTTGGCATACGTGTCCCTTCAGAACGTTTGTGATCATGGTTCTCCACAGTTTCCGCTCCTTTGTAGCTCTTAATAAATTTTGTTTTTGGTTATCTCTCTTAAAACTTGTTCTGCAATCCATTTACCCAAGTTCGCTAGGTAGTTTCTGTGTCGATTCTCTCTATTCCCCTTGACCTCAAACTGTCTTGTGAGTATCAAATTTTCCAAGACCTCTTTCCTCATTATCTGCCCGTCGATTGTTTCTTTCTGATTTTAAGTTTTATTGCCATATTTGTTTCCATTTTTCCTTAAAAATTCATCGGTCCATAGCATTCTCAGCATCCTTCTGTAGAACCACATTTCTGATGCCTTAAGTCTTTGCTTCATCTGTGAAGAGATTGCCCAGCAATCACTGCCATGTGAAATAAAAAAAAGAAGAAATAAAAAATAAAAGGAAAAGATAAGCTGACCAGATATCTTTCCTCACCTTTTATTGTTTTCATCCATTAGAATTATAGAGATGTCATATCATTTTTATATACAGATGTCATATCATTTTATATACGGATATATCATTTTATATACGGATATATCATTTTATATACTGATGTCATATTTTTTATATACAGATGTCATATCATTTTATATACAGGTGTAATATCATTTTTATATAGAGAGGCCATATCATTTTTAAAAATGAACGCTTCAAAAATAATGTATACACTTAGTAGAACTGTAGACATCACGGTATTCTCTAGATCATTTATTTCATATGTAATAGAACTTGTTTGCCGTCTTCGTAACATAACCTGTTTTTACAATCTATAAAATAAATATGTATGGATAGTGCAACGGTTTTCGGCGCGAAAAGTAAAGTTGGCGAAGAGTCTTTAAACTCACTGTTATCTGTTGCGTTCACTTTCGCACTAATAATACTGGAAAAGGCATAAATCCGTTTCTTCTCCCACCTCTCCAGCTATGGGTTAATTAGTGGGGTACACTGGATTCTCTTGGAGACGGGCTACTGTGAAAAACAATTTGCAGAAAAGGCAACAGGAAACCACTCCGCTATCATTCACAAAAAATCATGGTGAATTCACAGATAGAAAATAGAATCTGTGGAAAGACATGATTGCCTCTACCCTGACATTACATAAAAAGTGAATCACTGAAAATCAGGATTTCTCGTAAGGTAAAGTCTTTAACCCTTTAAGCTCTGACCACCGCTTTACAGGTTTTAGAGAAAAATGACGTAATGTCCAGCCACCGTCGAATAGTGGCAAAGAAAATGACTTAATACTCAGCCACCGTTCATCCGGTGGGTAAACAGTTGTAACTATTTTTATATCTACCGTGAAACATTACATACCAACTGTTTGCGAATTTTTAACTCAGAAGCTCAGGCAGAAGGGTTAAAATTGTTCAGGAACGCAGGACACAAAGGGCTAAAACCTGTCAATTCCGAAAACGGAGCGAACACAAAAAAAAAGGAAAAATTAATGGACAACTTAGAAATATATAAAATCTATATACAGAATGATTGAAAAGTAATTCCCGATTTTATTTATGGTGGACTCTTCCGTCTTGTTAAAATTTATAGTTAGACGGGAGAGTGCATCATACATAAAATAGGGAGTTACTTTTCAATCACCCTGTATATTAGATTGATCGAAAAATAATGACCGATTTTAGAATCAACTTTTATTCTTGAAATAATGTATATCTAAAAAGTGTTTAAACCAGCCAAAATAAGAACGCTGAACATCTACACATTTCTGTCATCGACTTATAAGGTTATTTGCGCCTTTACGATAAAACTCCAAAGACACCAAGAAATCTTTAAATGCAGTTTCAGCATCTTCTTTGAAACGGAATATCTTTTGGCTTCAAAATTTATCAAAATGATGGAAAAGTGGTAGTTAGTGGGCGCTACATCAGGGGGCATATGTGTGGATGTGGCAAAAACGTATCTCCCAAGTCGGTGAGTTTCTGCGCTATCGTCCTGGCAACATGTGGCCAAGCATTGTCAGGAATCAAAATCGGACCTCGTCAAGTCGCTTGTGCCGATAACATTTTTCTTAACTGAATGTGCATTTTATCCAGTTGCTGGAAATAAACTTTGGCAGTGATGCTCCGGTTTAAATTCCAGAAAGCTGTAATGGATAATGCCAATGATGGACCATCACACATTCACTATAATCTTTTGGTGCAATTTACAGTCGCTCTCTCACAGACGTGTCGTCGCCTCCCTCTGTCTTTTCTACAAATAATTTCGCGATAACTTTTGCTAGTTCCCAAACTGCATGAATTTAAACGTGTTACTAGGTCGGCATCTCAGTCCCAGCCTTCCACTGTCGAAACGGTTAAATGTAGCCGTCTCTTCTACTCCAATAGCTTCATATCTGGCACTTTGTGTTTATGGAACTCCCTTGCTCTTACTTGCTTCCATGATAGTTATAATCTCCAACTATTCAAACGCAATGTCAATCGACATCTCCAGACGCCTTGATCTATTCTCTGGTCTTCTCTTCATCCTTTCCTCTATCACGCCTCTTTGCACTTGCTCCCACTCTCTGTAACCCCTTGCGTGCTAGTGGCACTCCAGCCTGTGGTTGGGGGGGGGAAGCTTAAAAAATTTCGGTTTTGGAAAGTATTTGGGTCCTTGGCCATAATCAAGCCATTGAGCCGATCATTTAAGATTGTCATAAAGGATCCATTTCTCATCACTATTCGATCAAGAAATGGATCATTCAAATTTCGCAGAGACAGTACCTGATCACACTCCAAAACATCGAACGCTTTTACTTTCACAGAGTTCCGGTGGGACCAATTTATCGAGTTTTTTCATCTGGCCATTTTTTAGATGGTCCGATATTGTTGAAATGTTGATACGCATTAGCTATGACATTTTGTTATATAGGAATAAAGTGTCGCTGCCGACACTTGCGTTTGAACACAGATCGACAGTGAGCAAACACAGGCGATCCCATTATTGAATTAAGTAGACCACGTGACCATAGAGGAAACGCATACATGGGAGGTAGCGTGATGTCTCATTGATCCTTATATCTAGTCTATCCTCTATTAGTATACAGACCGCTATTCTCTACTCTATTCCCTATACTATTTCTCTATTCGGATCACTATACGAGTTACTTTCGAGCGAGTATTATCGAGCAAGTACTATTAGTACAAGGAATTATTCGAAGGCGTCTGACACTAGTATTGTTCAACAGAGTTGCTATAGTTGTAATCTGCGATTAAAAATCTCTGCTACAACGAGCATTACGAAAGTGACAACGAGTATTCGTTGACATTACGAAAGTGACAACGAGTATTCGTTGACATTACGAAAGTGACAACGAGTGTTCGTTGACATTACGAAAGTGACAACGAGTATTCGTTGACATTACAAAACATTTCTCCGGCATTTTGACATTTTTTTTTTTTTTCAGATGCTGTTTGTCAATTTGCAGATGCACGTCTTCTAATACTTTTATCTTCAGGACTTGTATTTCTACAGCGGTACTTCAGAAACCAGCGCCGTACTGTTCGATCACAAGTGGATCCTTCACCCCAATCTCAATTAATGTTGGCAACAATTTGGTAAGCATTATGACAAAGCCTAAACGCATGCAAAAAGAGTAATCTTATCTCTTTTATTTTCATGCTCATGATGAGGTGTATATAATGTTTTAAGTTATATTCTGAAATAAATAAAATATAAAATTAACATACAGTCTATTTTAATCATTACGAATGTGTCATGTATTTTTGTACAATTATAATAATAATATAACAAAACACAAAAGGTTTATTCTAACATCTGACATTATATTCCAAACATCTTAATAGAAAGTGATTAGACATCATGCATGGCGGACTGTGGCTTCAAATGAGTAAATATAAAAATGCTTTCAACTTTGATTCAAAATTTAAGAATTCTAATTAAAATTGTTTTAAAAAAAAAGAATAAACAATGAAGTTATGAATATTAAATATTAATTAGACAAAATCCTAAATACTACAAAATTTAAAAATATAAAGACAAAGTGAACGAGAAGGAAGAAAGGAAATATGGAAGCGAGGGTGGAAAGAAAATACAGAAAAAAGGAAAAAGAATATGAGGAATGAAGGAAAGTCGATTTGAAATGAAAAAGAAAATTGGAAGGAAGAAAGGCATTTTTTTTTTACAATTCAAGAACTTTTTAAAATATTTTGGGACTATTTCGCTATCTCAAGTTAAATTGATTTTATTTTCTGTGTGTCTATGGTTACTTTTGTAGATTTATTTTCATAACGATGCCAAAGAAACCAGATGCAAATAAATGTAAGTTCCACTGGACAATCAATTAAGCTACATAGCTAAGCTTATAAATAGAAGCCGAATGAATAGAATTCGTGGTCCAATAACACCTAAAATAGAGCAAAGTCACTGGAACAAAAAAGGCTATCTTTATCATCAAAATGATATCAAAGCGAGAAAGACAAATGCTAAAAGAACTATACTTATATTTCGTATATTAGTCAAGAAGCATTTGATAATTTAAAACAAAAAACAACTTAAACTGATTGGAAGAATCAATTTATATAGAAAAAATATTAAAATTATCCACAGCATTTTTGTGAACAAACTGTCTGCATTGCAGACAGGAAACGTGTAAGTAATTATGTGAAAATAGAAGGCGGATTACAACACGGGGACTTTCTTCCCGCCCGGTTTTTTTTTTCAACCAATAAAGCGAGATGATTCTAAGAGAATTTGAAGGGTTGCCAAATTTATTAGCGGCAGTCATAATCTTAACATAATATAAGCAGATAACGTTGTCTTGACTCAGAAGGAAAATGGTGATAACTCATCGGTAAAAAAAAGTAATAGAAATAGAGAAGAAAAGACTAAACATTAACTATAAGAAGTTAGAATATATGATCGTCAGCAAGAGACAGCCAGCCAAAGGTGAACGCTTCGAACTGGAAACATCAGAATCAAACAAGTACAGAAATTCAACTATATGGTTAGTGTAGTCATAGACGACGGAAAAGATGGCACAGAAATCCGAAGACACATCGGAATAGTGAAAAATGCCTTCTAAGAAAAGTATTAAGTGATAAGAAAATCCCTTTAGAGACCAAAAAGAATGTTGAACTGCTATGCCATATCTATCTTCCTATATGGAAGTGAAAACTGGACAATTTGCTTACAGATGAAAAGGAGGCTCGAAGCGACCGAGTTGTGATGATAAAAAGGGGCACTGATAATCCTATGAACACTGTGATCTCGACAACGTGAAGGTTTTAAATAAATTATGAACTAGTTAAAAAGAAGAAAGAAACAATTGAATATTTTAGGACACATTAGGAGTAAAGAAATCTTGGAAAATTGAATATTCACATGAAATATTGAAAGAAAGGGGGTCAGAGAGACATATTTGCAAAATATTTAATATATTGATATTATAACCAGAAGGTCTTTACAGAGAAATGATGAACAATAGTATTCATAAATTAGCCAAATGAAAAATGAAGATGTATCTCTGAGCAAAGGGCTTTATATAAATGCAACATATATCTACAGCATACATTTGAATGTTTTTAATCATTTTGCCCCAAGCAAGACGCGGGGTTACAGATAAATGGATTGGCGTTGTATTTAAATTTTTGAAGATATAAGTTATCAGGAATTCAAGTAAACGGAAATGAGTTCCACAGGCGAGAAGTGCAAGAAAAGAAACTGTTGGAGTAGAAGTGACGGTTGCATTTAATTATTTCAACAGTGAAACAATCTAGTAGCACGCTTAAATTCATGTAGTCGGGGCACCAGGGGAAAAAAAGCTCATCAAAGCAGTTGCCATGAAAATATTTTCAGAAAAGACAGAGAAACCACGCCGCGTCTGTAAGAAAGTGACTGAAGTCGAAATCCCAAATGAGGATCGATTACATTGCAGATCCTTTTTTTGGATTTTGTCAAGAACCTAGAGATGAATAACAAGAGAACCGGATCAGATATAGCAGCAGAATTCAATGCAAGGAAGAATGATAGATTCGTAAATATGAAAGATGGATTCTGACGAGAAACGTTTTCTGGTACGGCACAGTGACCTAACTTTCCTTGTAGAAAGATGCAGCTATTGATTCATTGTAGTCACTCCACTTCAAGTCAGTTGAAAACGTGAGGCGGAGTGTGTTGCCCTCCCCGAGTCTCGTGGCAGGCAGAAAAGTTTCTCTATGATGGTTACACGGGAGCTGTATTGTTTTGGACGCGTTAAAATTTACATTTCCTGCTCCAGTTAACTATTATTGGAGATCCTTTCCAAGAGTAGCAGTCAGGTTTACTTTGTCAGCTCCGACGGACTTGCTATTGAGACAGGAGTAAATGGTAGTGTCATCTGCATAAATACCTACTTGGAAACTGATGACATCAGGAAGATCATTGATGAAGATCAGAAACAGAATAGGACCTAGGATAATGTCTTGGAGGGGGGCATCCGCGTTCGTGTGAAAGGATCTGGAAGGTAGCCCATTCAAAACGACCTTCATTTCAGGATTTGATAGGAACGATTGGATTAAATTAAGCAATCGTCTTGTAATACTGTAACATTAAAGCTTATATAGAAGACCTGCGTGCCAAACCATGTCAAACTTCTTCGAGATATCTAGAGTCACAACTCGAGCTTCGCCGTTATTATCAAGTTCTTGATATACATATTCAGTCATTGCCATTGACGCATCAGCGATCGACCTGGTGAAACGGAAGTTATATTGTTTGTCTGAGAGTAGGTCGTGAGAAGTAAGATGCTTAATCACTTCTGCATTGATCAATTACTTTGCCGAAAAGCGGTAAGTGACTAACATTCTCCAATGTTCTTAATAACAGGAACAACTGATGAGGACATCCGATTAGCCTGGAAAGCAGAAAGCAGGGAAGTAATTGTAGAGTTTTGAGAGAACTGGAATATTACTTTAGGACGACAGTTGGGATCTCGTCATCTCAGCTTGCCTTGTGGGAGTCTAGTTTGGAAATGATGACTGAAACCAGTGACGAAGTCATGCGTATATCACTCAATAGAGCCTCTGTTTCTGGTGGGAGAAATCAGGTGTAGACACTGCAGATTAGTCGAGTGTCGAGAGAATTTCCGAGCAAAGTATTCAACCTTATCTGCTGAAGATATCAGGACTTCAGACTGATTGAATAGAGGAGGGATTGATGATTTGTTGTTGTTCAAAACACTCCTGCGAAGCCGCCAATAATCTTTAGAACCAAACTTACGAGATGCAATACGTTGTTTCATTCTATCAGCAACTTCGCTTCTTTGAGGCCACGCTTGCACTCATTAGGAGCAGAGACAAAGAGACGTCTGTTGCAATCAGATTTGTCGCTCTGGCACAGTCAGAAGAGGTGACTTCTATGGTCTATAGCGACCAAACATGCAGGTGGAAACCAAGGAGACGAACGTGATTTCATTTGGTATTTCCGTACAGGAATGAATGCTTCGATGTCGGCTTTCACCCGGAAGGAAACACTTTACATTTAAACAAGTGGTTTTAATGAACATTCTGGTCAATTAAGTCGACACGTCCTCTACCTTGTAAATATTACGTATCAAAAGATCACAGAGATTTGATTGGAAGTTCTTCTACATATATTGTTTTTATCTCATCTTTTCGATGTCACTAATTTCACTTCCTGCTGTAGTCCTTGTCCGACCAGCAGCTCCAACAATTTCCAAAGATCTAAAACTTCCTGGAGACTTCTTCCAGTCAAAAGTGAAATCGTTCTTACACTACGGCATAGTCTGACGAACTGCATTCCTTGTTTTTAACCAGTTCAGAGCTTCACAACTAAGACCCGCCATGTCACGTGCCCTGGGACAAATCATCCGCATTCCCTTTCATCAGTGAGAAGGAAGTTCCATTCAGACAGCTACTTCTTAAGAACAAACTCCCGAGAGGATGCTTCCCGATCACTATAATTTAAACCTCTTCAGTTTAGGGTTATATATCCTACATATCCTTACCTCCTCTTCTTAAGCTCATGAAAAAAAAACTAATTCCGTATTCATCTTGTATTGGGTGAAAAATTAATAAAAAAATTCAATGTTCAGTTGAAAATTGGTAAACAGTTGCAGAAACAAGGAAAGGTTCTGAATAATGGTACTATATATATATATATATATATATATATATATATATATATATAGTTGTATATTTAGGCAGCAATCCTTCCTTTATATATGTTTCATTAAAAACGACAGACACGGTACTTTAACTTAACGTCACTAGCGATCAAGGAACTTTCCAGACGTTTTCTTCTTAGTGGATTATTTTCTCATTTAATCCAAGTTGCATTTACTATGTGAAAATTGTGGTCAGTTTCGTTATATATATATATATAATTATTTATTTAAAAATTATAAAATAAATATGTTATAAAATCACTACAAAAAATAACCATTTTGTTTCAACACCTCCAGTTTCTTATCATATATATATATATATATATATATATATATATATATATATATATATATAACAAGATCTGAAACTGATCATGCGGTAGTATCTACAAATACCTCTTTTTGCTTTCCCACCAGCCAAGAACCTACTACCAACAGAATATCCTTCTGTTATCAACGAGCTGATTGGGACTCGCTCCGTGTCTTCTTTCGTGACGTCCCTTGAAATGAAGTTTTTAATCATTCTGTTAAAAAAATGCGCTACGGTTAAGCTTATCCGTAGTACCGTGTCTGTCGTTTTTAATGAAACATGCATAAAGGAAGGATTGCTGCCTAAATATACAACTATATATATATATATATATATATATATATATAGTACCATTATTCAGTTATCAGAATATATCATAGTTCCTTGATCGCTAGTTCAGCCACGGTAAATTTGCCTCCAGTCTCTTACAATATATCACAGTTCTTGGTAGGTTTTCTGTTATTACAATATGGAATAGTCAGGAACAAAGGTGATGGAGAGAAAAAGAAAAAAAAAAGAATACAAATGAATTTGGCGAGATTGAAAAAAATATTCTTTAAAAGAAAATGGTCTTTAAAAAAAATTGAAACTGCCAGCATCTTTCGTTTCGTGCGCATATATAGACAGCATAAACAAAGCCCAGGTGATGAAATCCTAACAGATAAAACGTGTCACAAAATCTTTTTCCAATATGTAATACTATTTTTCTAAATACTATTTGTTGATAGATAAAATTATACAAAATTATATATCGTTACATAAATATATATATATATATATATATATATATATATATATATATACATGTGTGTGTGTGTGTGTGTGTGTGTGTGTGTGTGTGTGTGGTCTAATAACTAAGATTAGTCATGTCTCGTTTTCGGGCATAAATGAACCGTGCTCAATCTCTAGGGATCTGCGTCCACATGGCATAACGGAAGAGAATTAGGAGCACGCCCTGGCGCCTGCGCAAAAATTGCTTGGATTGGCGTTATTTTGTTTTCCTTAATTCACACGTACGCATTTCAGAGCACATATTAAACTGGACCTTGTATCATATTTTCCCTCGTGGGGTAAGAAATAAGTACTATCTTACACCTCTTGGGATGAATCTGACAGTATCAAATAAAATTTATGAGTCTCTACCAGCAGAAGAAAAAAACAGTAAACGAATAAGCGGTTGACATTAAAATAAAAAAAACAGATGAAAAAAAAAAGAACGAATGAAGAAACATAAAGATGAAGTAAAGGTGTGTCTTCCTGGATTTTTGACAGGTAATATCGTCACTATTTGACGAATTATTATCTTCATCTTTGTTGTTTCAGCTATTACATTCCGACTGCTAGGCTCTTCTACCTACCTTATTTTGCGAAAAGATACGAGATACGTGCTATTTTTTATGTGTTATCCAAAAGTAATGCCTCCTATTTATTTCCAACCTAAGCAGCAACAGATACGGAACACACACACACATATATATATATATATGCCATCGAATACGATAAATGTACAGGCGAGGTTTTATGCGTCATGATATACAACAAAAGGGCTGAGGTAATGTTATGTTGTCACCAAATAACGTGTAACGAATACAGGTGGTAGTTACATGCCAGCAAATACGATAAAGGAACAGGTGAGATTATATGAGTCAGGAAATACAGCAAAAGAATTTTACGTTGCCATCAAATGAGTTGTAATGAACATCAAATACAACAGAACTGATCAGGCTTTGTTATACTATCAAATACCATAAAAAAATACTGTTACACGAGATATTTTTCTATGCCATGACACGCGCAACGTAAAAGTTACTGGTTTTATGTAACATTAAATGGATGAGAGGAGGTATTTACATGCAATAAATATATTGTAACTAACTTTCATACTCCATCGTTTATTCACTAGCGTGTAGGAGGACTTATTTGCAATCAAATACTATAACAGAATAGAGTTTTGATTAAAATATCAGAAGAAGATTTTACATACAATCAAATACAATAGCGTCAATTTTTATATGCTATCAAGTTATGTAACATAAGAATATTTGTTATAAGCTATCAAATGCTATTCGGCATTGATTAAAGCCTCAACTCTTTGTCGAAGAATGGTAGGAGATTGATGGAACGGTAAATGGTTCAAAAGGGTTGAGTGATTGAAACATTAAGGGTTTGGATGCAAGCGAGGTCAGTTACAGACTGTTTAAGCCACATGTTATAGTAGACGTTAAAGTCACCGAACTCGATATGTTTGCAAACGGATGTAGAGAGATGGCTTTGTCTTATATTATCAGAAATGCTCACTCTCAAGCACACAACAAGTGGATAAAGTTATTATGTTTGTATTGTCTACTAGTATATTTCTGATGGAGCCAGATTATTTATGAGGTCGGTTTCATCAAGAACACAACTCATAAATAATGTTCGTTTTAATTTTGATTTTGTTGGTATGTTGTTATTTTTGAGGATAAGCTTAGCTGTTTTAAATTTTGTAGTAGATAATTAATTTGATTTTTTTTTTTTTTTGTTCGGGACAATTAGGATAGTGTATTCCTTTACGAAATTTCTAAGTGAATATTTATCTTGTTTGTAGTTGACGTGCATTTGGTTTTTGAAAATATTTATGTTATTTTTTATTGTGTGTTTGCTATCGTTATTATTAATTTTAGTCTAATTTAGTGGTCGATAACGTGGTTCGGGAAGCCATTGTTAACTAGTGTCTGTTTTGTATTGTTAAGTTCTTTAAGGAAAAGGAGACGACAGGATAAATTCTGGTGTGCTCTTTTTAGGAAGTTACACCTATCCGAATACAACTCCATCAGAACCAATTTAACCACACACAGACTAATTTACCACACTCCATCAGAAAAAACTATTAGAAAATACAATCATAATAATCTCATCCGCATGTAAAAAAGATTAGAAATAATGACAGCCTTAATAATAAAAAAGAAAAGGCCAACATTCAATATTAACTACGAACACGGCCACAATGTGCTGTGTTCGGAAAACAAAACATTCTTATAACTCTAAAAACGTACACACAAAACCCATACACCCAGTTAAAAAGCAAAGCTAAAATCACCCTTGATAATGGCTAAAAGTATAGCTGCCCTCGGAATTACAGAACATTTAGACAGTAGCTACACACTCTGTGTCCAGAAAAGAAAAGACTAGTTCGAACACTAGAAAAATTAAATAAAAGCTTAATCGCAGTACCTTGTCTGTCGTCTTTAATAAAACATGTATAAATGAGTGATTGCTACCTTAATACACTATATATATATATATATATATATATATATATATATATATATATATATATATATACTATCAAATATGGCAATACAAAAGGATTTCATTATACGATTAAATACAGTAATAGAACAGATTTTATGCCATGAAATAAGTTTCATGGCATAAAATCTGTAAGAGAGTATTAAAGGTTTTTATATTCCATCAAATATGTTAATAGAATAATGGAGAGTTTAAATACAATCAAATATGATAACAACAGTCACCATTATTCGAATTTATGAAATTTATCAATTTTTAGTAGGAAATAATCTCGGCCGAGTCATACTTCAAATACGAGTGACAAACCAACTTTGAATTCTTTATTCAGTCCTTCATGTTCCCTTCAAAATATTAACAAAACTTATCGCCATTAACATGCTTCAGGGAAAAGTTTGTGTCGTAATAATTTAAGTTAAATAAATATCGTATGACAACTGAGTTTAATTCCTGTGCCATAACTAGTTAATGGCTAAACTCATTGACAATGTGTTCTAAATGTAATAGATAATTAATCATGAGAAAAAAATTGAAGTGTTTTAAAAGAAAGAATAAATAAAGGGAGATAACTATTTATCTACGCCTCTTGTAAATCCCCAGCTTTTTCCATTTACTTATCTCTATCTATAAAAGGCATGATGTGTGTGTGTGTGTGTGTGTGTGTGTAACGAATGCACGGCCGCAATTTTCGACGGATTTGCACCAACATTTACCTGCACGTGCTCCAAGTTAGCGGGAAGGCCAAGACCCACTTTGCATTCCCCAACTCCCATCGATAGTGGAAATAATCGATTTTTTTCATGCTTCTACACCAGTTTTCATGTAGTTTGCGGCCATTTTCTACTGGCCAGAGTGAGAGCCAATAGCTGGCTGCCACGAATAGGCAGGAAGATTCTATTGGCCAGCGTGAGAGCCAACAGCTGACTGACACGAATGTTAACTAGCATGCTAGCATGCAAAAAAATATCGATAGCTGCATTCGTCAGAAGTGGGAAAAATTTAAATTTACTCCAATTGGCTCATTCACTTGCTTAAACTCAACGTTGATTCTGATTCCGCAGAACTGGGTTGGGTGTGAAAAAGTATTTGTTGTTAACTTTCTTTTTTCATTCGGTTTTTCCAGTTACGAGTCCTTTTTTTAAAGCTGATCGTTTTGTGTTCATTTTGTTTAGTTCTTTTTTCGTAACAGATTTAATGTTTAGTATAGAGCTTAGAAAAAATTCGCAGTGTGAGATAGGCAAGAAGTAAGGCATGTAGCAACATCAGCACGGCAAAGGGCACTCCTTTAAAGGCAAGGAGGGGCAAAAATATTTTAAGTCAAGTTGATAGCGATTGCTATATGCGTCGTACGATTTTTTAATCAAGCATGGGCAACTCCGGGCCATGCTGCTAGTGTACACTATTTGTTGATGCTGTCAGATTAAAAAAAGGAATCACAGTCAATCTCTTCTGGTAGCACTTGAATCTACAAAGGCATTGGAAAATAGACAATGTTATTTTTATTCAAAGATGGCATTTAATAAAGATATATTCATTAGGTAATCGACTGTAAAATTATACAGGTTAAGTATCATTTATCCGAAATTTCCAAATCCGAAAAGAAATTTCAAAATCTGAAAGTGTTTCAGGTGCTAACATGATTGCCACAAATGGAAAATTTCAGAAAGTACTGGGAAGGTTCCTAGGCGATGTGCAGCTGTTGTAAGTGACCTCATCTGTCCTGGGTGGCGCTTCCCCAACCCAGCTACATCGACGCTAGTTTTTTGTAAGCGATCGTCACAGCAACACCTTCGTTCATGGATTACTTATCTGGTATTTTCGTGCTCAGTAAAGATATCCATGTGAGCATTACCTGACGAGCAACATTACCTATATCTGCATGTACAGAAAATTTGTTTAATTTTTATATAAAACTACTTACAAGGTATATGCTAATTTATATCAAACTACCTTCAGGGTATATATATATAAGCTGTATAATGAAACGTAAAAGGATATTGTGTTTATGGCCGAGTTCTATTCCCAAACTGCCCCATTTTATAGATGCTATATGAAAATGTATTCTAAAATAAAAATATGAAAACTGGTCCACTTTCAGCCCCAAGAATTTCGGATAAAAGAATTCTTAACCTCTATTAGTAATGTCTGTTAAAGAAAGACACTAAATTTTTACTACATTAAATAATTATTTGTTCACTACTCGACTCTGTCAAATTAGATCTATCCGAATTGAGGGTATATGTTTCTGGGACTTTCTTCGAACGTTCGATTTTCTTCTTGCGAGTATGTGTGGAAACCTATCTTTCCTATCGTGCATTTATATAGCTTCCTATTTTCCGATTGGCTTGTGTGTGCATAACCTAATTTCTGCTGGCTTCACTTCCTTGTTTATGTTGGAGCACCCACCGACCTGGTGGTTTTGTAGTTACATTCAAGGACAACTCTCGGAGTACTTAGAGTTTTTTTGATGTTCTGAGATGGCATGAAGTTCAAGACTTACTTTGGTTTCTATTCGAGGGAACACAGTACAAATTGTTGTCACCACAAATCAACTCTTCTTAGATCCATGCTCCTGATGGAGATTAAATTCGATTTACACCTCTGGTGTTTCCGGGCGTGAATCACATACTAAAATTAAAAAACAAAGGTGAGAGAAATATTAGGTTGTCCCAAAAGTTCGTAAACACTTGCGAAAAATTTAATTTTATGCAACACAATCCAGCACAATCGAGACAAGCGATGGGTTCAGAAAGGGCAAGAGACACCGTCGGTTCCAAAACAAGATCGATTCGGCAAGAAAGTCATGTTGTGCGTTTGGTGGAACTTTGAAGGAATCGTGCATTTTGAGTTGGTTCCGAATGGTCTTGCCATCAGTGCCGAACTTTACTGTCAGCAACTGGAGCGGGTCTACGAAAAGTTGAAGCAAAAGTACCCGGCTCTGATCAACCGAAAGCGCGCTTTGATGCAGCAGGACAATGCCAAGCCACACACCGCCAGGAAGACCAAAGACAAGTTTGAAGAGCTGGACGGCGTTGAGGTTCTGCCACATCCAGCCTACAGTCCTGACTGTTCTCCATCAGATTACGGCCTTTTCCGCTCAATGCAACACTTTCTGAACGGCCGCCGATTCAACTCCTTTGATGAAGTCGGGGAAGCGTGTCAAGCATTCTTTGATTCGAAGCCGGCTGAATGGTATTTTCACCAGATCCGAAAGCTTGCAGATCGATGGCAGAAAGTCTTGGAAGATGATGGTCTTTATTTTGAGGAATAATTTTTGTTGTTTTTGTTATTACTTGGCGAGTAAAATTTCAATTTTTTGCAAGTGTTTACGAACTTTTGGGACAACCTAATAATTGCCTCGTACTCCAAGTATTGATTGAGCATGCGTTGTTGGAATGTTCCAGCATTAAAGATCGAAACTGAAAATTCAACCGTGCAGAATTACTGTGTCGAATCATCATCATTCCCTTCATATTCCATTGATAAGGAGGAAGTTCCACTCAGACAGTTTCTTCCCGAGAACAGCTATTTTGTGTACAGAGTCTTGAGAGAATGCTTCTCTGATCACTACAATCTTTACTTCTTCAGGTCAACCGTTATCTATCCAACATACCGTTATTCCTCTACTTATGTCCATACAAAAACCTCATTCAGAAAGTCCCTACCTTAACCGACTTTTAGGCGTTGTATTAAGTGAACATTTAGTTTTTTGGGTTTTTTTTAAGTGTTAAATAACGGACAACTTATATCAATATACGAGGAAAGATGGAGAAACAATCTGTTCAATGACGTTTTGTTTTGGTAAAGGGTGTTTCATTAAGACGGATCAGAGCCAGCAGTAAATAAATCAGTGTTATTGGTAAAAATTTATTTATTTCTCTATTGGATCATGTTATTTAAGTCATGGCAATTATGTGTGAATAATAATATTGCCCAAATATCCGCCAAATCTGAAAGAAAAAGAAAAAAATCATTAGACGCTTAAACATAATTCACATTAAAAACGGTCCAATTTATTGGAACATTATTTATATTCATATGAAGAAGTTTAATGATTTCTTTTTTTCTAATCAAAATCATACACAATCTACAGATCAGCATTTATACACTTGGACTGGCAATTATTTTGCAAACGCATTAAATCTTCCATGTATGCTGATTTCTTTTCTCACTGACGAGTTATTGATAAAGTGCAATTATTCACAAAGCAGTGACAATTCTTGTTGTAGACATTGTGCCGTCTATTCAATTCCAACATCCACTGAGCGACCAAAGAGGAAGAAGAAAAAATAGTTGATGGGGATGACTGATTACAAGAGGTTGTTTCGTTATGCTGAAAATGACATAGGCGTAATTTTAAAACGGGGGTGGAGCAAAGGTAGACACAGCCACAGAACCATATGTTTTCATGCATAAGTGCATGCGCGCGTCTGTCTCTCTGTCTGTCTGTCTGTCTGTCTTTCTGTCTGTCTGTCTGTCTGTCTTTCTGTCTTGTCTGTGTGTGTGTATCTATCAGAGTGAGAATATGTGAGTGCTTAAGTACATAAATCGGAAAAGAAAGAAAGAAAATCGGAAAAAGACATGTGAGAATATATATATATATATATATATATATATATATATATATATATATATATCATTCAAAATACTCAAATTTTAGGAATACGTTTTCACAACATCGCCCACGTGACAACGACGTGATCATATTTAAACGGAACGCTGATCTTATAAAAGATTTCAGTTATCTGTTTGGATTGGTCTTGTTCTTATGTCCATCGTCTTTTTCATGTTGAATTGAATATCGTATAATGTTAATTATGTTTTATGAATATGTCCTGAAGATGGTCTATTAGACCGAAACGTCCGACGTTGACATTATATTAACATTAAAACAGCATAATTGCATATTAGGATTTTTGTTTCTTTTTTCCGTATATTTTTTCTTCATACTGTCGGATCTATATCCATATATTATATATATATATATATATATATATATATATATATATATATACTGCGATGGATGAATTGTCGTCTAAATTGCGCAAAAATGAAAATAATGCTGACATCTCATTCTAACAGATATATGAACCAAAATTATACAAAAATATCTTGAAATACTAAAGAGTAGATTTATTCAATAAAATCTCCATTGGCTTCAACAGTGACCTCCAGATGACTTCGAAATGTCCTGCAACTCTTCTAGGTGGTGTCCTTCTTTAAGCTGGTGAATGCTCGTAATAATTCTTACCTTCAGTCCATTTTGGGGGGTGACAAGTAGTTTTGTTGGTCTTATGCTCAACAGCGCCACACAGATAATAACAAAGAGGTTGCAGTCTGAGCAATTAGGTGGCCAGATGTAATGGGTGATGTGGTCGCAACAATTGTCTGGTAGCCATGACTGGATTCTCCAGCTTGTGTGGTATGGTGTAGAGTCCTGTTGCCAGCTAGGTTCTTCCAGCAGCCACCATCTTGACCCAGGGCATCGCTACCTTCTCAAGGCACTTGATGTAGACCTCCATGTTGAGTCTGAAGCTCTGTGGGAAGATGAATGGAGGCATAACATCGCCATCAGTAGTGACCACTTCAAACACCTTTGTAATTACTATTAGACCCTACTATACTGTGCAGTTGACAAAATCAAAAACAATGCGCATGGAAAAAAAAAAAATATAAAATGGCGACAATTTACCCATCACACATATATATATATATATATATATATATATATATATATATATATATATATATATATATATATAGGTTATGTGCATACCCCTTTGAAACACCGGTCACGTACGATCACCGAAGTTAAGCAACGTCAAGCCTAATCAATACCGAGATGGGCCACCATTTGGAAATACCAGCTGCTATAAGATTGGATGTGCGGATGATATAATTGATATCGACTCGAAAGTGGAAATCGGACAGTCGATTCAAGCCTCATTCTTTATATTCATTTATGAGAAAATACATTTGAGAAAGGTAGTAATCCACCTTTTGTCCCCCAGCTATGGGTTATTTAGTAGGACTTATATCAATGTCATCTTCCAAAAATTCTTACAATCTAGAAATATTTATTGGTTTTAAATAACCTTCAACAGGTTAATATGCCGTAAAAAACAGATCAATCAATACACACACACACGTATATATATATATATATATATATATATATATATATATATATATATATATATGAATAGGGGCAGTAGATCATTATTCAAGCATATATTGTTAAATATAACAGACAACGAATGTTTATTATGTTTTATCGTGAGCCGTTCCAAACGTTATATAATGGCTTTAGTTTCAAGAGGAAATAAAGACAAAAATTGTCCAACATTTGAATATTTATTTATTATATTGGTCGTCGATGTAAGCTTTCGGCTCACATGAGCTATCATCATGATGGTTTTATGGACATTACAACAGAGATGTTCACCGTCAATGCTGACATCCTGTTTGCTAACATAGAAGTTTACTATGCGACGATAACGGTCGCGGAATAGCAGATCCAGGTCGTAAATTCGTAATGCGGTTCTATGACGTCGTACATGACCACGTGAGAGAAAGATATGTTATCAACAGAACCATATGTGTAAATGTTTAAATTACTTAATGCATTATTATTGTGGATACTATCGCCGCTTTCTCCTCATAATTAATGCCGGAGAGTATAGTTTCTGTATTGATTTCTCTAATACGCAGGCCAATAGACGGAAAACACAATTTAAAGAAAAAAAAGTGGCGTCTATTTCAAATAATGACTTTTGAAGTAACAAAAATGATGGATTAAAATCAAATCCATTAAATCTTAATTATCTTAAATAATATGTTGAACTCGTGTATATCAGTTACGTAACAAATATATTTGAAAATCTATATCATTTTTATATTCCAAGATAATTGTATTTAAAAACTGTTTCATCATTATGGCTCATCCTATATATATATATATATATATATATATATATATATATATATATATATATAAAAAGGCTTAAACACTAATATTCCATGGTCATAATTTATTTCCATTGGAATCGTAAATACGATCAATTCATCAGACCTACAAATTCAAAAGCCTTTTTTTGAATTTATAGGTCTGATGAATTGATCGTATTTACGATTCTAATGGAATAAATTATGACCATGGAATATTAGTGTTTAAGCCTTTTTATTATATGCTTACTCTGTCCTGGACATTGAGTTCTACTTGGATTCATCCTCTTGGAATTTTTATTCTAAAATATACATGTATGGGTATTTATATATTTTGCATACGTATGTATATCTACCACATATTGTCTTGTATATATATATATATATATATATATATATATATATATATATATATATATATATATATATATATTTCTCGTTCTCTTCATCTAAGCACATCTGTTTATTTTAGTCTTTTCATGTCTGACTGTTTTCAGTCTATCTTTCTATCTATCTACACCTTCAATTTTGTACGTAGAATTTTTTTTTACATCAGAATTGGCCAATTAATAATTTTATTATCACTGAATTTTCAGCGTTGGCCGCCCGCTGACTGAATCCATAGAAATGTGCGTTGACATCTTTTTGAATCGCTACCCCACTGCACTAGTCACTAATCATTTTTTTTTTCTTTTTTATAGACACAATTTATAATGGGTTGCCTTCAGTGCAGAAAGAAAAAAGAAAAAGGAAAGAAAGAAAGAATGAAGAGAAACATAGAAAGAAACAAATAAAATGGCGAGAAAGAAACAGAAAAGGTGCGTAGCAATAGTTTCAAAGAATCAAAAATAACAAAAATCGATTTAAAAAAGTGAAAAGGAATTGATATTTCTTTGTCTCCACCTGATGGCAAGTGTGACACAAGATTAGTTTGGTTTGAGGCAAACAAAATTGTTTCTGGTTAGTGAAAATGTTTGCTCTTTTCATGTGTCTTCTGCCGTCAAAGTCAGGTTTTGCATACTAATACTACTTTTATGGCAAAGTGTAGGTACTGCTTTAGAGCTGATATCTCCAGGGACCAAGTAGACTTTATCTACCGTCCAAAGTTGAGAAAATTCTGATTAAAAGCCAAGAAATGATTTTAAAAGAATATATAATTACTCCCATCTTCATAAGTTGACTTCCTGTTTAAGCGGACCCTTGATCATTTTCTTATGCCCCGTGCATAGGTCGATATTTACGATACTCGAACGACTAAGACGAAAAACTCTTTCTATAACGAGAGATGTGGTCTACGCTAGCGACAGTTCCAATATAGAACGATGTTGCAATCACTCTTGGTCATTGGCCAAACAATCGTTAATTTATCTTATGCCACGTCTTATATAACGACCCATAAATGTAGTTAGGACGTTCATTTTCTGATCATGAGATCCGTGTTCGAAACACATGAACGTGATTTTTGATGGTGCCGACACTTTTAGAACCATACCACAGGCTGGCCCAACCCTTGTGAGTAAAAACGGATAGACGGAACTGTTAATACACACAGTTGCATTGTGAAACGATATAAAAAATAATATCAAATTGGTAGGAACTATAATTTTACTGGAAGAGTACACATTAAAAATGACCAATTTTTTACGTATGTAGCAGCACTTCGATGAGATGAGTGTGTAGCGTAAGTGTCATCGGCGCAAAAAGTGGAATCAAATTACATTTCTTTAGAACTAATGCCCTTCAAAAAGGCATGAATCTATTTTTTCAGAGTTAAATAATGGAGTAGACAAACCTCACTATCCTTGGATGCCAGCTACTTTAAGAGAATGACGTCACCGAGTTCAAAACTGTGTACAAGCCAACAAGAAAGCACTCCACTATCTTTCCTAAGATGTTATGATACTTAACAGATATTTAAGAGAGGAAATCTGTGGACAGCCATGACTGCCTGGGTATTGAAAAGATATGGAGTTTTTTAATCGGTATTTCTCCCTCAATTCTGTGTATCTTGGCGCTCTGCATGAAAATGTCGATTCTCGTCACTTCAACTTGTATGTATTTAATATTAATTCAAACGTTAATTTTAGTGGATGCCGTATGTTTGAAATAGACTCCACGTTTTTATTTTAAGCTGTATTTATTACGTCTATCGGCCTGTTTACTAGAGAAAATCTAAATAAAAAAAAAATGTAATCTTCGGTAGGGTTCAAACGTACACCCCGTCCCTTTGTAAGGGAAAACACTGAATTAGCGTACTTTAGAATGGGACGTCTATTTCAAACACGGGTATCCACTGAAAGTAACATTTGAAGTAATAAAAATCTCGGATTAAAAATAAATTCATTAATTCTTTAGAAATTGCTTTCTTTTCGCTTCGGATAGAAAATTGCAGATGTGGGCTTTCGAGGAAAATCTGAACGAGGACGTGCGCATTCCTTAAAACGGAAAGCAGAGCATTGCTGGGTTGTGATGATCTTTGTGACCGAGCGGATCAAACAAAATGTTGGCTGGACTTAGCAATAGTGTTTTCTGAAGCGTTACAGTTCGATTTGGTTTGGTTTGATTTACGGTATATCAACCTCAATATTTAATGCCGACAATTTTTATTGTTGGTAATATTTTTTTTTCAAAAATATATTTCTGGTAAATTTTTTTTCTTCAAAATTCTATTTCTGGAAATATTCTTTCTTTTTCCAGAATTTATTTCTGGTAATAATTTTCCTTCAAATATGTATCGCTGGTAATATTTTTTTCAAAAATATATTGCTAGTAATAATTTTTTACAAAGTATTTCAGGTATTAAAACCTATTTTTACACTTTCATAGTGTTTTGACCCCAGTTTGGAGGTTAACTATTTGCCCATAGCTGGGGCCCTAACAGGTGCTACCACCCCGGGTCAGGTTGGACTTTAGAACACCAGCAATTAAGAGGTGGTTCCACGCTCCTCAAAACCTGCTCAGAGGTCTTGATGTTGGACGTAGTTTATCGTCTTATCCAGGACGCGGATGTAGTTTATCGTCATACCCAGGACAAATGTCAATTCTACTCATAGTCCTTGTTTTGCACAACCATTATTTTAGATTTTTGTCTGTTATAGTTCCAAATAAACCCCCCAAAACACGAACAACTACCGTTTTAAGCCCCCACAAGCGTTTTATCTCATATTTTAGACCTTGTTAACTTTCTTCCTTTACCTTCTCCTTTTCTTTCTCATCTACCCTTACGTCTCATGATACCACAATATTATTATTATTATTATTATTATTATTATTTCCTTTGATTTCTGGTGTATACTCATTTCTTTCCGGGTCCAAACCAGAGACTTAATGTCAGAAATGGCATCATGACATTTACTACTGAGCATTTTTTGAGAGAAAAAAAAGATCGCATATATTTTACAGAGATAATGCCCTTCGTAAGGTGTAGGCTGTACTTGAGAGTACATTTTTTTTTGTATTTCTTTAAGTCTTGGATTACTAGGAATCCCTTCAATGAATCTATCAGAACCTGTTCCAATCATTCCGACAGCTCCAACTGCAACTGGAATTGTTGATGTCCTGATGTGCCACATTTTCGAGATTTCGATTTCAAGGTCCTTGCATCTTGATAGTTTTTTGAAGATCTTCAAAGATGCATTATAGTCTGCAGGGATTGCCATGTCAATAAGAAGGTACATTTTGTTTTTGCGGCCTGTAATCACAATGTCTGGGAGATTAGCTTTGTATTATTATTGTATTATTATTATTGTTTTATTATTGTAAAATCCCATAAAAATAGTTACCGGGTCCGGGTCTGGATGGTGTCATACCAATTTCTTCTTCTTCTTCTTCTTACTATTATTATTATTATTATTATTATTATTATTATTATTATTATTATTATTCCGATGCAAATGTCCCCAGTATTTTTTCAAAATATTTTATTCAGGTAAATAGACAACCTTAGTATCTAATCATCAACGTATTTTCTTTGGTTTTCAGTGGATTTTCGCCATCTTTTCAGTTAAATTTTGTCTATATTACTTTAGTCTTAAAGGTGACGTAACATCAGGAAAAAAATCAAAGATTATGTTTTAAGGATAAAATAATATTGAGATAAATTTATATAAGTAAAAGACAGTCGGAAATTTTTGCATCACCCTAATATTATAATACCTTAATTTTTACATCGTTTTCTGTCCGTTTTCCATTTCCTGTTGCTCGGCAAAACATCAAAAGCCATATCAAGCGCGCGTCGTTACGGTCAATACAGGAAAAGTGTTATTATTATTATTATTATTACAGAAAGCAAACGAGAGGAAAAGATGACGTTCAAACAAAATAAAAAAAATTAAATAAAATAGCCGTCAAAACAAAATATGGCAGCGGTTATTTTCCTTCAAGGCGTTAAAATCAACAATGCAATATGTGCGGAATGAGAGGAGGTCTGAATTTTATCATCATCAAGTGGTTGATGCCAAACGTTATTAAAATAAAAGCGTACTTCCTGTCGAGGACAGACTGACACTGACTTCGTTCTATTTTCGCAATATATGAAAAGGAATTTTTCGACCGCCTGGTTGGGAAATTCAGCAGGGTTTATATAGAGGATGTTGAGAAAGCTGTGGTTAATGGCGATAACATTGTGCTGTCTGGAGATTGTCTTCATTTTCTTTTATTACTATTTTATAGTCAGTGAATTCTCATATCAGCATATAACTGGTAGCTTTCATTGGAGATCAAGCGACAACAAGTCTTCTCAATATTCCAGCATAATATGCTGGAATATTGATGTAACTTATTGTCACTTGAAGCAGACAGAGGAAAATATGGGCTGACAATATCACTGATTGGATTGGATCTTTCACAGAGACTCGGGTATTGGCACGTACAAAAAACATATGGAAGGAAATGAAAGTTGCAATGGTATTGACATTTCGTAAGAAATATTTAATTATTTGTATGTCCATGCTACTAATATTGTTGCCATATATGATCTGGTGCTCCAGCTATATATTTAGAGATTCTTGATAAAATCCAAAGTCTCTTCTCTGAAGGGATTTTCCAGGATTCACCGCCATATTGGAGATTACATATTATATAGCAGTTAAGCAATCTTCCATTATTTTTTTTTATTTCTAAAAATATTTTTCTTTCTTAATGCTTTTCTAAGTTTACAAAAAGCATCTTTCTCTATTTCAATGGACTTTCGAATTTCTATGGCACACTTTTCGCCGTTTCCGACTAATCTAACCAAATACTGATGCTTCTGAACCAGCCAGATCTCTTTTTGCAGTCTTCTTACAGTTCATGGTTAGTCCTTTCTTCTTGATTTCCTTTACTGTTTTGTCTAAAAGTTCTTTCGTTTTTTTTCTCAGTCTCTCAGCGTCTGTCGTCTGTGTATCTGATATTGTCAAGATTATGACTGCCAATAATAAATCCTGGTAGGTCTTCTCGTACGGGTCATATAACAGTTATCAGCGCGGAAAACAGAACCAGCAAGCAAAGTTCAACTTCCGGTCTTGTCTTCTATGTTCCCTTTCGCACAATTACCTTTAGAAAAGGCATGAATCCATCCTTTCTCCTTTAGCTATGGATTAAATATCAACATAGCCTCGGTTCTCTGGCTTTCGGTGGCAGACAGTCTAAGAGAAAGAAATCTCTGAATTCTAAACTGTGAAGAAGGAAATCGGAAACCACTTCATTATCTTTCCAAAGTAATGGCAATTCATAGATGAAGAAAAGAAATATGTGAAGTGTCATGATCGCCGGCGTACTGAAGGGATACAAAATTTAAAAAAATAAAAAAAGTTTTCTTAATATCGTCTGGTAGGTTGAGAAATTCATTCATAATTTATTCTCGAGACAAAAAAGAGGTTACAATAAAAAAAACAGGTGGAAAAAAGTGGGGATAAAATAAGTGTCAAAAGGGAGTCTGGAATAACTGTTGTTAGTTTAGAATAAAATCAAAATTTTTGGTAGACGGGCAGGTCCCTCTATTCTTAGTCAGTCAATCAGTTAAGATACATGTTTGGACGATCACGTCTCTTTCGATTCATGACTGGCCAAGCAGAAGGTTTCCCCGCATTAGGTTGCCGTTTCTTTCTGCTGTAGAAACGAGAGGAGAGAATTTGATTTCACTAGGTATTCCTAAGTGTTATGGCCCGGTTCCTTGTACCACGGTGATAGTCCAAGGTAGAACCAATAAAGAAGATCTCGAACACAGGTATGGAATAACACAGATATATTACAAACAGGAATATATACAGAGAAGAAAGTGTTAGTAAGGACAATCAGGTTTAGTAGTAATTGTCTGAACGCGACTTTGTTTCGGACTGCCTCTGACTCGACTCTTGACTCGACTTGAACTACTGACTCCACCTGAACTACTGACACTCCTTGCCTACTCCTGAGGCGCAGTATTTATTAAGTATGGAATAGTCCATTATTATTATTATTATGGGTAAGATCCCATAACACTAAGCGACATATGGCTGTCCCTGCTATGTCGTGCCAGTTTTCTTTTTTTTTTTTTTTTTTTTTTTTTTTTACAGGGGTATTTTCAGCCAGTTTCCTTATGACGTGATCTGTTGTCTTAACTTCTTCATTGAAAAGTAATCGCTTTTTATCCATATTTCGTTAAACCAATTCTTGTTAACTGCTTGTAAGGCTGAGATTATCTTGTTTCTGAAGATTCTCTTTTTTTATTTTTGGGTGCAGCTATCTCTGATATCTTATTAATGAGTTTATCATCAGGCAATATATCGTCTTTGGTTAATTGATATCCTAGATACGAATTTTTTTCATAACTAAACTCACATTTATCGAGATTAATTGTCATACCTGCGCTATTTAATTTCTCAAAACTTGTTCCGTTTTACTTTTGAGTTCTTCTTTACTGCACGCACCAATGCCAATGTCGTCCTTATATACAATTATATTTTTAATCCCTTCTAAAACTTTTTCAATAGCTTTTTGGAAAATGTGACTTGACGAGCAGACGAGTCCATCTTAGTAATCCAATATTGGTGTTCATAATGGTGACTTCTTGAAACTTTCTATCAACTTTTACCTGATTATATGTTGACTTAATGTCAACTTTAATAAAGTATTTCATACCAACAAACTCATGGCACGCTGTTTCAATGTTTGGCAACAGATCTGGTGATTCACGCTCACCTTTAATCGCCACAAATTCTTAAGTCTCCATTGGGCTTAAATATCGCCACAATTTCTACCACCCTGGCTGATTATTATATGTAATAAATGCGAAAATGTCTGTGTGTATCACAATTTTTCAATTAAAGGGACACAACTCTCTGAAAAATTCTCACATTTGGAGACATGTTCATAGATTTGCTGCTTTGCTGTTGCTGTTGCTGCTTAGCAATGGAACCATCAAAATAGACCAAAATGGAAATAATTCACTCCCAAATGGTTGTGGAGTGCCAGTCTCAAGTATCCAAGACGTGATTGACTATGTTTATCCAAAGATTAAACACCATTTCATGGATTCAAACTGGCTTTGTGAGAGGGTTCTTGGTAAATGCCACCAAAACGCTTCACTTATGTTTTCTATTGACTTCAGAGTACGCCCCACTGGGGTAACGACCTCCCGAATGTATCGATCGGAGCCTCGAAAGATCTCTTCCTTGTGCAATTCTGTGCCCATGTTCACGGCTTCGTGAGACAATCTTTTTTAACCGATGCCTAACTACTAGAGCCTGCCCAGTTCAACCTATCTCTAGAGAATCCCACTAGCCTCCGCACGGGTATGACTATCCGTGAGAACCTTCACCTTTTTAGCCTTATCTAGGGCGAGCCGTTGGCTATGTTCGGTGGTTAAGGACCTAATGCTAGCCTTATGTCTCTCCCACTACTTATTCCCAATACCCTCCCCCACTAGTTCCCGCTGCACTAATCTAATTAGCTCTTGACGGTCTTCTAACTAGGAATGCTAAGATTTTAGTTTATCATCGGATTGTTATGAAAAATGGGTTTGGGCTTTGATCTAAAGAAAATTGAAAGAGGTCGTGGTTGTCTCATAAGGAGGAACCAAAACCAAAATCAGAACTCCATCCAAACATGTTTTTTGTTTTGTGCGTTGTGGAATGTGAAGTCTGTTACGAGTTAATGGAATATGGAAAGACGAAATGTTTGTTGACAACAACTTGCTTGGTTAACCAAAGCATTACACTGAAAAGGTGTTATTCTCTAGCATGACAATGGAAAGTGGCACTCTGCAAGACGAACCCAATGTTTTTATAGGATGAGAAGTTCTTCCTCGTCGTCCATACTCGGTGGATTTAGCACTTACTGGTTTTCACGCGTTTTGATCGCTACATTTCATGAGTGGCAGAATATTCAGAAAAAAAAAGGATTTTATTCAGAAAAAAAAAAGGATTTCAAGATTTCTTTCGTAGGAAATACAGATTTCTTTAAATATAGAATAGAAAAATTACCTTCCTGTTGGAGTGAAGTCGTTGAAAATGAAATTGATTATATTTTGTATAAATACCTAACGTCCGGTTTACACTACTCTACGGTCTTTAGAACAGGAGTAGGTGTTTATTCCTTGTTTCCAGTTTAGGATTAGGTTTCCGGTTTCCCCTAAGGTCTTCACATCCACTTTCCCTCCCAATAACCCCTTGCGTCTTTATCGCCTGGCTTTGGGTGAATTGATTAAAAAATATAAATAATTATTTGAATAAATGTAACTTAGATTTGTTCTTTCTTTTTCTAACCGTCCTATAGCATTTCAAGCACAAGTTGGGAATAATCAAGTTTAAATTGGTACTAAACAATTTCAAGTTGGACTAATCAAATTCAACTTGAGACTAGACAATTTCATGTTGGTGCCACCCAGGTGTAAATGTAAATGTTCAAAAACAGCAATTAACGACACAAGGCTTTTATTGAAGAGTGTGTGGAGGAGAACCCACGAATAACGTTGAAGCAGCTGGCAGCTTTGATACAGCAGAGATTCAATATGGTTGTAAGTTCATTGAACATTTGAATGGACTATTATTCACACTCGAAAAAGTTTACAATGAGCCGGAGAATGCGAATAGCGATATCAACAAAACACAAACGTCGTCAGAAGAATGGTCAATTTTAAGACTGGTGTAAAATCCGAGGTAGCTTTGAAGATTCCTTGAGTTCTTGCAGGAGAAAGAAGGGGAAATGCAACCCAAACTGAATTTCGCACTGCACAACTTGAAAAGTGAATGCTAATTTTTACAGATTTTTTGTATATATATATACACATATTTGGTACTGACCTATAAGGTCCTCATTGGTCCTGGGCAAGACGTAAAACTGCATCCATTAAGTCCCTGTTAGGTCCTCATTGGTCCTGGGCAAGACGTAAAACATCATCCATTAAGTCCCTATAAGGTCTTTATTAGTCCTGGGTAGGACGTAAAACTGCATCCATTAGTTATTGTCTTAAGAAACGTCAGTTCAGTTTTTGGCATGAATGCGAGTCCTTAGTTTCGGGGTATAAATGTAAATAGTCCTACTTTTAGCCCAATCCTCTTCTAATGACCCTCAGGATCACTCTTATCCAGAGTGATAGTAACTGTTTTAATGGGTCCCAGCTATGGGTAAAATAACAATTTTTTACTTTCTAATGACTCTCAGGATCACTCTGACCCGGAGTGATAGTAACTGTTTTAATGTGTCCCAGCTAAGCTTGTTACTTTAACAATTCTTTCCACTTTTTTTTTTGTGATCACAACCCAAACTTATAATATTGTTATTCATGTTTTATTAACCCCGAAGTACTTAACTGTGGACAAAGTGATATGACTAATTTTTGTGGATATTAATTTTCTTTAAAAAATAAATAAATAAATAAAAAGAAAAAAAAAGAAAAAACATTTTTTAAAAAATAAAAAAATCTGGAATACTAAAGTATTTGTTGCATATTAATATTAACTTTACTAATATTTTGAAGGAAGGTTCCATAACATACCCAAAATAAGGGGGGTGTTACAGTTTTTTTTTTGTATATATATATACGTAACTAGTGAGTTAGTCAAAATGACTTAACTCCATTTATAGTCTACCAATAGAGGGTTAACCAATCAGAAGCCGCAGAACATTGTATCCGTCGTGTATAAAGGCGGCCATTTTGTTTACCTGCACGAATGACCAGTGCCAACTTGTCCGGCGAAGATGACAGAAGGAAGTACTACGCTCTGCTACTTTGCTCCGAAATACCCACTGCTAACCTGAACTACGCTTTCCTACCTGTCTCCGAAATATTCACTGCTAACCTCTGGATTCTATACTCGAAGACAACCGTCAAAATGTCTAACACTAATAATACACCTCTAATAACCCGGCCTAAATGTGCTGCTCTGCTGACACATGTTCAGCTATTTATACAGCCAGCCTAGGATCTTGAGGATATGAATTTTTGACATACACGAGTACATTCATATTCCATAATTCATGAGTTAGTGACAATAAATATTTGCTAGTTCAGTTTCATTGTTATGCCTCATTTGTTTTGTTGAAAAATATATTTGCCAACTTGAAATTGTTTAGCATCAATTTGAAATTGCTTAGTCAAACTTGAAATTGCTTAGTCTCAATTTGAAATTGCTTAGTCAAACTTGAAATTGTTTACTTTCAATTTGAAATTGATTAGCCCAACTTGAAATTGTTTAGTCTCAATTTGAAATTGTTTAGTCTCAATTTGAAATTGCTTAGTCAAATTTGAAATTGCTTAGTCAAACTTGAAATTGTTTAGTCTCAATTTGATTTTGATTATTCCCAACTTGAACTTGAAATGCTATAGTAAAACGTCATTACTTTTCGAACATCCCAAAACTGTCCATAGGAAATAGAATTGTAGCAATTTCTTCGCTTTGCGTAAGGCTCGAACTTTAGCCTGCTAAGTAAAGTATTAAACTCGCCAACAAATGAGCCATGATATTTACACTCTCTAAAATTCAACACAAAAAAATATTTAAAACAGGTTTGTTTAGATGTGGATTTTGTGTTCGAGGTGGATTTTTTTTTCTATCATCGACACAAATAAAAGTAACCGGGAACTATTAAATGAACAAGAAGGTAATTGGAGATTGCAATGGGTGGGGGGGTATGCTTAAAAGAAAAGATATTGCAAACGAAAAATATAATAAAACTAAAAAAATTTAAAAAAGTACAAAAAAATCACAAAAAGAAAGCGAGATTGACGGACTACTTTTATTATTATTATTATTATTATTATTCACCAAAAGAATTTGTCTGGATTCTGCGTTCTCGACCCGGCTGACAAAAGAAGACGCAGCGGGTGGCAAGAGAATTGTATGACATTAAGCAGGACGCACACCTGGAATGCGCTGATTCATTTTATTTACCGGGGTAGGTCGGGTGGATCATTGTATTCTTTTTTATTTTTTTATTTTTTATTTTTTTTTTTTGTCGCTTTTCTTTTTTTTTCTGGTTTTTATTCTTTAAAGCTGGAAGCCTTGGTGGCCGGGTGGGTGAAAGATTACAAAAAGGAAACCAAACTTTTTATACCCGGTAGATGTCGAAAGATACTTTGCAAGCTGGTATTGCAACCTGTTGCCAAAAAAAATCGACCCTAAAAACGTTCCACTTTTATGACGTTGTGTCATACCGAGCTAATAACCTGATTTCATGAGACCTTATTTTGGTTCTTACTCCATGCCAGAAATACTGTCCTTGCGCCATACTATGTTTACGCTTATTTTACTAACAATCCTGCAACCATTTACTAATAACTGCATGTCTCAGTGGATATCCCACTATAGTTAAGCTTGTGTGAAACAAAGCTCAGCTGATCATATAGATTCAGTTAACAGTTAGAGTGGTTTATTTAACGATATATCAACCCCTGTTGGGGCATTAAATGTTTTTTTCTTTAAAATTTGATTCAAAAGGTAAACAATGGCATCGTTTTTACTTGAGACAAGCGATAAACCTTGATTCAGTTTATACTTAAGACTAAGTATGTCCATTATTTCGGCATGAATTTTCTATATTGAAGTTTAAAATGAATTTTTTACAACGAAAAAACATTCTTGAAGATTTCATTTTAGCTTTAATTGAAAGTTTAATAATTAAATTTACGATTTCTATTAATTAAACAATTCTGGTGTATTTCAGATAGAAACTATATACATTTGATTGTCAAATTTAATTTCAAATTTTTAAATTTTCTTAAAACGGCCATTTTCTTAATTTTAAGAAATTTGTAAACAAACACAAATTTATCGATTTTTAAAATATTTAAAAAAATTCTGACACATTATTTTAGTAAAATTAAAAAATTTAAAGTTAAAGTAATCTGATTTCAAAGAAATCTTTGTTACTTATAGCATAAAAAAATAATATACAACCAATTATTAACGAGCGGTCCCATTCAGTTGTTCGATCTTATTGATGATGATTGATTGACGAGCCGATGACAGCTACTACTGATGACCATAAATGACATAATTTTTTTAAAAAAATTATTCTATTTGAGTATGACACACACTAATGGAAATACAATACATAAAATAAAAAATTATTTAGTGAAATAGTAAATGAAAAAAGAAAAATAATTTAAAATTTAAAGTTTACACTTTTAACGGAAAATACCTGTAAGAAACGAAAAGGTTTTGAAAAGGCCACGTAAAGGGACAAAACCCTTAGATCACGTGACCTTGTTATAATAATGGCAATTTCTGTATATCATACATGGAAATAAGGAATGTATTAAAAAAAAAAATACAACATAAAAAATTATTTTTTTAAAAAAAGTAGCTCAACTAAATTTATTAAACTTAGCAATTTTGGATTCGTAAATTTTTTTCTACTTAATTACTACATAATATTGAGGAGCCCTCCTAATACAGAGCTTTACACGATGTTAAACTATTATAAATTATTATAATTAAAATTTCTTAAAAAACGAAAAATTCTTGTAAAAATTAATTATTCATCAGAAAAAATTATTTCTTCAGACAATAATGTCTTCTTATTACTTATTTACAAAAGCAATTAAAAGCTTTTCTAATTAAGTAATATCATAGTTTTATTGATTCATTATTTTTTAATTTAGACAAGATTTTCAGTTAAGTAGCTCAAATTTGTAAAAAGAAAAGTAGGTTATTTACCATCTCCAAAGACTCCTTCTTTTAACAAAAAATAAAATTGAGGAGCCAAAAGGTTTTGGGCGAAATTTCATGAAATTAACTAAGTGGGGTAAATATATTTAAAAAAATATTTTTACCAAAATTTTCTAAAAACAAAATATTTTACAAATAATTTCATTCATTTGTGAATAAGTCCTGAAAATTTCATTAAGATTGGACAATTATTTTATTTTACAAGAATTTCCAAATCAATATGTTTTCAACGGTAAAAAAATAAAAAAAAAACTGTTATTTTAAACGTCGCCGCGATGATGTAAACAAAGACGACTTTAACCAAAAATTTCGAACGTGTTAGAAAATATTAAAAAATTTCAAAAAATAATTAAAAAATACTTTTTTCTTTCATCTTAATAATAACATAAGCATTTTGACGATAATACTTTATTTTCTTTAAGTTTGTGGCATTTTTCATTTACGCTATGCTGTTTTTCCGCGAAAACAGTGGACATACTTACTTAAGACTAAATGTAAACATTGATCCGGTTTATACTTGAGGCAAAATGTAAACATTGATCCGGTTTATACTTGAGGCAAAATATAAACATTGATCTGGTTTATACTTGAGGCAAAATGTAAACATTGATCTGGTTTATACTTGAGGCAAAATATAAACAATGATCTGGTTTATACTTGAGGCAAAATGTAAACATTGATCCGGTTTATACTTGAGACAAAATGTAAACATTGATCCGGTTTATACTTGAGACAAAATGTAAACACTCATCCGGTTTATACTTCAGTCAAAAAGTAAGCATAGGTTCGGTTTATCCTAGAGTCAAAAAATAAGCATCTTATTTTATTTTTGGATCAAGAGGAAATCATTGGTCCGGTTTATACTTGAGTCTAGAAGCAACCATTCGGAAAGTGACTCCTTTTTTTAGGCATGGATTGTCTCACACCTCTGTAGAAGGTACAATCTGTATATCCTAGCCATCCTAAATGTTTACATTTTACACAAGTAGTAATAATATAATTGTATTGGGACTTTTTAAACAGGGCATTTTTAATTATCTATCTAGTCAGCATTTCTTTTTATCTTATTTCTCTTGATTTCTATCGCAACTCCCTGATCGTCATTCTACGACTGTTTCTATCAGAAATAAAGTACTGGCCTCCAGCTTTCATTTTACCCTTTTGTCTCTTTATTCTAAACACCTGACCGTCATTCTACAATCGTTAGTCTAAGGGTAAATTATACGAGTTCAAATGTCTGATAATCTATTTTACTAAATTTCACCTAATATTTGTGACCTACCCGCGGTAGATGTTTAGGGTCGAAATGGTAATGATAAATATGATACGTGATATAAGTAGGTAGTAGGAAGTTATTATGCGAATAGAGCAGAATAATGATTGACCCTTGACTTGAACAGGTTAAGATTGAAGTTTTCAGGGAAGAGTTTATAAACTCAGGTAGCCTTGACGTATGTCTATTGAACATAAGAGGTACCGGTGTGTAGCCGTGCACCTGGGATTTGACAAGGAGTATTTAGGAAAATAAATCAATCTATTTTCATTTAATTCGAAACTCTTACTGAAAGATTTCATTAACCCTAGAACACTAACCATCGGTTAAAATTACACCACTACTAACCATGGGTATATCATACCCGTTTTTGAAAAGATCAAAAAAAATATTAAATATAAATCTTTATCTGAAATATTTTACATGCAGGCACTTCAAACTTTGTACTTTGAGTTAACATCAATAGGAACTGAAAAACATATTATTTAGGGAAGAAAATCAGGTACTGAAAATTGTAATTAAAAATAGGATAATTTGCGCTGGGTACTATATACCTATGGTTAGTGTTCTAGGGTTAATAGCTTCTGATCCTGTTATTCGGAATAAAAGTAAGGCGTATCTAGGAAAGATAAAATAATATTGTATTATAATATTATAAATATTCATGCCAACAAAGGCAAGTCGACACAAGTTATTTCCAATTATTGCTTCTTCCAAACGCTGGTCAAATGCGTTGATTGTTTTTTGTAATTTTTTTTTTTTGTTTTTGTTTTTGTTTTTTGTTTTTTTCGAAGCAACGATTTTGGCGTAATATGATGTCGTCTTCAATTAAACCTTCTGAATCTGTCTGTTTGCCTGTGAATCTTGGGCATTAGCTGCAGGATTACAGCGAAAAGTCCAAGCATTAGAAATGAGATGCTACAGAAGCATCATCTTCTAGGTAGACAGCATCTTCTAAGTCGACAGCATTTTCTAGGTAGACAGCATCATGAATAAAGCAAGACACCATCAAATAAGAAATACACCCGTTGGAAGAGCTCATAACCATCGTCAAGAAGAGAAAGTTGAAATAATATGAACATTTCGCCGAAGCCAATAATATTTCAATTTTCATCCGACAGGGTACCACCTTCGTCAAAAGAGGCAGGCAGAGGGGGAAAATGGGCTGACAATGTCACTGAGTGGTTTTGAAGATCCTTCACACTGAGACTCAGGCATTGGCACGTAACCAAGACATGTAGAAGGAGCTGAAAGTTGTAATTGGAATGAACATTTCATAGGAGTCAGCAATCTTTCCATTAGGCACGGCGTTATGCGAAAGAGGAAGTGGCAGGCAGAGGAAATAAAGGTTTGACAATGTCACTGATTGGATTCGAAGCTCATACATAGAGTGTCAGTGATTGGCACGCAACCAAGACATGGAGGGAGCTGTTCAGGTGCTCAGCTGGGCAGTGACCCTACGTCCACGCCCGGTTATAGAATTGATGATCATCATCATGATAGAGATGTTAATGAGGAAGCTGTTTTTCTTTGGCTCTTTAATAATGCCAACCTCTTCATACAGGGTGCGATGGGTAGATTTTCGCCATTCTATATTTTTAATTTCGCGCATGCGCGTTGTTTGTTTTGTTTTTTTTTTTTCAATTTTGTCGACTGCGCAGTATAAGTAGGGTCAGTTATGCACCATCTGTGAGAAAAAGATCACCATAACGCAATTCACTCCCTCAGAAACGCTCTAATACGAACATTTCAGAGTGTTTGGGTGTCAATCTGAGAACAGTCCAGAGTATTCTAAAATAGATGGATGATATATTGAGTCAACATTATGGTGTTTGGAGTGATCACTAGTGATGGCGACGTTATGTCGCCATTCATCTTCCCACAGTGCCTCAGACTCAACATGGAGGCCTACATCAAGTGCCTTGGGGAGATAGTGCCGTCCTGGGTCAAGAAGATGGTTGCTGGAAAACTCTATATCTGGCAAGAGGACTCTGCACCATACCACACAAACAGGGGAATCCAGTCATGGCTGTCAGAAAATTTCTGCGAGCACATCACACATTAAAGCTGGCCACCTAACTCCCCAGACTGCAACCCCCTTGATGTGTGGGGCGCAGCTGAGGAAAAGACCAACAAAACTCCTTGTATCATCAAAGATTAACTGAAGGCAAAGATTATGGCAGCATTCACCAACTTAAACAAGGAGACCGTTCGGAAGAAATGCAGTAGATTCCAAGATCGTCTGGATGCGTCGTTGAAGCTAATGGCGATTTTATTGAATATATTTACACTTTAGTATTCAATATATTTTTGTGAAATTTTGTTAAATATATCTGTTAAAATGTCAGTGTTATTTTCACTTTTACGTAATTCAGACGACAATTTATCATCGCACCCTCTATATATTTTTCCAAGTACTGCATTAACTTGGGTTTTAATTTTTCTCGCGAGATCTAAATATTCCTCAGCTTTTCATTTTCCTTCTATATGAATGAAATTCTCAATCCAACTGTTTGACACATTTTCTCCCTTCTTATTGACGACAGCTAGATCTGTCCTTCTGTGTTGGAAAGATTGCCCTATTTGAATTTCAAAGTCCCAGTGAATGAAACAGATCATGATGATGATGATAACTATGTTGTCAACTAAGAACATGTTTATTTAAACATAATTGGTTCAACTTTCAGCTAACACTGGTTTCAGCTGGTTAATTACAGTAGCTACTTTATCCGCGGTTGATATGTTCCAAGACCCCCATCTTCTGCCGATAACTCCTATACGTATATATCATGATAGGATAAAGAACAAATAGGACATTTTATCAATCTAACATGTTTCAGCTTTATTAAAGATTCATCAGAGAATGAGAGTTGGAGAAAAATCCCTACTATTTTCATTTTTGTGTTGTTTGATTTTCGTTGGTTCAGCAGGTTTCACATGAATTTGACTTGTTAAGCAGTGTTAGTATAAGTTGTGGCGTTCTGAACTCAAGGACAAATGACGTATCCTTTCGAAGCTCAAAAAAAGTAAACAAATTCCAAACCTAACTGAAAAACCGTAAACATTGCTTTATGTATGTAAATGTATCATAATTATAGTTTGTCTATGTGGAATTCGGATGATAATGTATATTCGTAAGTGTGTGTATATGTATAGTAATAATAATTATAATTAAGTTAACTTTGACCTTTTCGGATCCTCTTTGGCGTATCCGAATCCCCAACATCATTACACTTGAAATTTAAAACAACTATTAAGTAAAACGATTTTTTTTTTATTTCTGTTGTTGGCGGCGGATAACTGAAACCATAGATATTGCAAATAACGGTGACAACTGCATTGGCACTGGAATCTCAAGCTCATAATCAGCGGTGCCATACTCTTCTTGTGGGTCTAACTCTAAATTGATCTATAATTTGACATTAAAGATCCTTGCACCTTTTCGTAAGGTAATGGTTAACGAGCTAGTCTAATACAACACTACAATTAAGTAATATATTGCAGTATATGCGGCATAATTTTAGTCCTTATGCCAAAACTAAGCTATGATGAGTAAAAAATTAGTTTTAACCTTACTGAATCAGTTCTTACTGAATACGAACCTGTGTTGGGCACTCTACAATTGCGGCCTTGTACTGGGGTTGATCGCGGCTAAGAAACGCGAACCCGCGGATAAGAGCGACTGTTCAAATGATTTGCATCAGTATAAATCTTAGAAAGGGGCTTCGTGTTTTTCACATTCCTATTTCACAGTCTTCTAATTTGCTAATTCTATGGGAGCCAAGTTTTATAAATATCAACAGCAACATTGACTCATAAAATACGCCTTCTCTATACTTAATCTTTGTCTGCATATCTACGAAGATATATATTTTTTTAATATCTTGAAATCTGATAACGGGTAGGTTAAAGCGCATATCACGCAAGAATAAAAGCGGGAAAAAAGTCGTAAAAAAAACGTCTATATAAAATGAGTTTATAACAGTCTAAAGAAAACCTGGGTGCCTCCATTTGGGATAATGGCTAACGAGCTAGTCGGATTGAACATTATTATTTAATAGCGAGCTCGATCCTTATTGTGAGAATAATATACATGGGTTTGTGCTAAGACTAATCTAAGATTAGTAAATAGCAATGAATTATATTGGGAGCGTCGGTGTAGGGTTAATCTGGTTGACCATTATTACATAATAGTGTGTTCGGTCCTTATTTTGTTTGTAGTACGTACGATTCTGTATCAAAACTAATCTACTATTAGTGAACAATAATTAATTATTCTGGAGCAGGTTAATGGTTAACGAGCTAGTCTAGTTCACCGTTATTGTTTAATAATGAACTTGCTTATAACTGCTGAGTGCTTATAGATTTTCAGGCAAACTACGTCAATATTAGTAAATAATATATAAATTTGGGGATTCTTAAAATAGCATAGTGATTCACGTCTGATTGCCAATTATTATTCAAAAGTTAGTTTGATCATAACTGCGTGCCAAATATATGTGGCTTTGTACCAAAATTAAGCTTTGTAAATAACAATAAATTATTCTGAGAAGACTTGGAGTATAGTAATGTTTAACGAGCTAGTATGTTTGACGATCATTATTTACTAGTAATTTTGATACTAAAAAGGGGGGGTCCAATATTTATAGTTTTGTAACAAAAGTATGTTAATTACGACAGCTTGTGCTAGTGACATAAATTTTATTATATCAAGCAGTTGCAAATGATTTTATGTTGATTTGAATAAACATTGAAATATCTACAAAATTTAGTTCAGTAGTCCAAGCCACTTTGGGAATGATAATGACCCTATGCTACCATTCGGATTGTATTCGTGAAGAATGAATCGGCCGAGACCTTGTGCTGACAATGAAGCATTACAAAAAATGAGTTCAGTCGTCCGAACAACTGATGCAATAAGAATAAGTGTATACGCGCGAGCGGACACCAAGGCGCTCTAGGCGTAATTTCGTCGCCGTTGAATTAAAAAGTGAGAATAAAGAGTGTGAAAAAAAAAAAAATTAAACATGTGCAGAAAAAGACACAAATTTCAAGTCAGAAAAAAAAATGACCTAACCCGGATCATGCGTAAAAGATTAATGTTACTGTTGACAGGGAAATTATAAACTTAGACAACAAAAGAAATGAAAACATTTATCTTTATATTACTTGCTACTTTTATGGCCAAACTCATTCAAAATATTAAACCGTGGCGATATCAGTTAAAGGGAGATAACTGGTAGTCCTCAACTGTTTATAATATTCTATTGAGGTATGCTTACTGGATATACTCGTCTGTAAGACGACTTCATGTATAGTACGACCCCTGAATTTTTTTGGCACGAATTTTAACCCCTCAAGAAAAACATTTACCTGCGTATAGTGCAAACGGTACCGAAAATACACGATTTTTAACCTCTAAGAAATTACCTGTGTATAGCGCGACTGTATTTTCTGTCTAAAAATAACCATAAAAACTAATAATATAGTCAAGTATATACAGTAATTGATTAAAACATTTTAGCCTGCTGAGCTCGTTATGTGCCAAGGTCGATGTTGGAACTTAGGTTAATAGATTGGTTTGCTTTTTGACTGCTTATCGATTTGTTTAATTCAATTTAAAACTGAAAAATAATTTAGGGATTGTAAGAATTTTTGGAGATAAATAATGACTTTCTGATACAAATGCAAACTATTTAACCTATAACTGGGGGGATAAAATGGTAGATTCATACCATTCTGAAAGGTATTTTCACGTAAGTGTATATAACGAACGCGACTGGAATTCGAACTCGACACTGTCATTTCGAACCGTTTTCCATTGCACCACCCGCACATCCAAGCATACATCACCTGATATTCCCAAATGGTCACTTATCTATCTAGTGATCAGGTTTAACGTTGCTTAACCTCGGTAATCGGGCGAGAGCCCATATCAACCTGACATGGCCGTAAACCGGACCTGGGTAATAGATAAAATATTGAATGCTAATTTTCAATGCATGTTGTCTACACTTTTAAGACGACAGAATTCTTCCAAGTTTCACGCCAACTATATGGTTTTCAGTAATTCATGACATAGGCGATCGTGGTTCTCCACAATTTCCTATTCGTTGTAGCTCTTAATAAATTTTGTCTTTTTATTACCTATTTTAAAACTTCTTCCGCCATCGATTTCCTCAACCTCTTTATTATGCGTTATGCGCTGTTTTCATCTGTTTCTCTTGTCTTAAATCTGTCATGTGAGTATCAAATTTTGCAAGCCCTCTTTTCTCGTCATGTGCAATAGGTATTTCAACTGTTTCTTTCTGATGTTAAGTATAAGTTTTCTTTTTGTTTCCATTTCCTCTAAAACTTCGTCGTTGCTTACATATCCGATCCGTGATATTCTCAGTATCCTTCTGTAGAAACACATTTCTGTTGCTTCAAGTTTCATCTTCATCTGTGAGGAGAGTATCCAACATTCAGTCCCGTATGGGAGGAGTGATATTACATAATAGTGCAGTACTGTTTTCTTTGTTTCTAACGTTTTTTTTTTCTGTTTTTTTGTTTTTTGTTTTTTGGGTTTTTTTTTAGATTTTTGGAAGGCATCGTTCACTATCTCAATGAAGTTTCGAATTCAAATGTCGCACTTTCCATCCCCTGTTAAAATATTTCCCAGATATTTAAACTGTTGCATTTGTTTGATTTGGATATTTCTAATTTGTAATTTGCAAACGAAAAATGATTTAATTTATTATAATTATTTTGAGATCCTTTCCAACTTTTAAATGTTTAATCCCGATGATGACGGATATATCCCAGGTCCTAACCGAAGCATAGAGGCACAAAACGTTCTTTAGCACATGAGTTGTTTCAAACGCTTCAAACTGCGCATTCTCAGGTATTGCCGAGACGTATTTTAAAGCAGAAAGATTCTTGGATATAGTCCTTATTGTTGCTGACCACAAAAGAAGCAATTTCAAATAGTTCTTCGTAGATTTCTACGATTTACCCTGAGGGGAGACAGCCTCTTTAGGCTTTGGATTGAAATTCATCCAGTGTTGAAATCACGATAAACCTTAACTGGCGACGCTGTCACTGGAAAAAAAAACTCTGGATGAATGAAAAACCCTAATCAGCCAATTTAATTTCCATATGGAGAAACAGAGTACAAATGTAACGAATCATTGTGAACCTCTACTGCTTACTGGAAGTATGCAGGTGTCCGATCCCCTCCTGTTGCAGAAGTAAGGGGCAACACTTCTGTAACTGGGGAATCGAGTTGGCCAATGATTCAAGAATGATTATTATTATTATTATTTTTATTTTCTTTGATTTCTGGCGTTTACACATTTCTTTCCGGGTCCCGCCCAGGGACCTAAGGTTAGAAATGGCGTCATGACACTTTCCACTGACAAAAAAAAAAAAAAAATTACATAGATAAAGCCCTTCGTAAAGTGTGGGCTGTACTTGTCAGAACAAATTTTTGTATCTTCTTGAGGCATGGACTTCCAGGAATCTCTTCAATTAGTCTACTGCAATCTTTTCCAACCAGTCCTAGGGCTCCAACTACAACAGGGATTGTTGATGTTCCCATATGCCACATTTTCGAGATTTCTATTACAAGGTCCTTGTATTTTGACAGCTTTTTGAATATCTTCAAAGATACATTACAGTCAGCAGGGACTGCCATATCAATAAGGAGGCACCGTTTTTGTTTGTGGTCTTTAATAACAATATCCGGGTGGTTGACCTTGATTATTATTATTATTATTATTATTATTATTATTTTGATGCCAAATCAAATGCATCCACTGATTTGCCGTTATATAGAACGATTTTTCGCTACACGAAGCAAACTGAGACATATCTCAAACTTCTTCAATCATGCTGACCCCAAAACTGATTCCTTCATGTCGGAATGGATTCTTTCTGGAATGGAGATTTTTATATCTCCCACACACACACACCAAAAAGGTCATTCCAACAAAAACCAAATAGCCAGCCCTGGTTCGCAAACCTCTCACTGCTCTGTCGCCACTTCTATGGAAAGTGATCGGTCGAACGGTATTCCTTGATTCCGCTTGTTGTAACCTTCACGGCTAGGACCACTCATGCGACTCACATTGTAGAAAACCACCCACATTCCCTCCCTATTCCATTGTTGAGAAGTAAGTTCCACACGGGAAGCCTCTTTCCACGAACCACTGTTTTGTGGAACCGACTCCCAAGAGGATGTTACCCTGATCATTACAGTCTTAACCTATTCAAGCTAGAGTTAACCGTTATCTTCCCCACCTATCTGCATAAACAGTGCCTCTTACTCCGTAACCCTCTTCTTCGAGTGGCATCGAGCCTTATGCAGGGTGACCCTCACTGTTAAAAGAAAGATCTTATGCTGTGATATAATAATGTGGATCGGCTCATTTCTTTACAACTATGCATCGACAAAACCATACACAGAATTCTAGCTGTCTCAAGTAGTGCTATTTTTCAAGCATCTCAGTTCGAGCCTTTGTCCCAATATTAACAACCATTTTGGATTTTTTTCCGTCACTGTTCGAAAGGCCTCGGCACAACAAGAAGAACAGTTTTTTTTTAATTTCTTAAGCCCAAACAAATGTACTATCTCATGGTTCAAATCTTAATACTTTTCCTCCTCCTGTTTTTCTTTCTTAGCTATTCCTATGTCCACTAGTACTATTGTATCGATGATCCAACAATATTTGTCTTCCCTCGTCATCAGTCAAGTTGCCCGGCCTTCTTGCTTCAATTACATTATCACATTGCGTGATCAAATTCCAGAGCAGCTTTATACTCTCATTTCTCACTACTGGAGGTACCTTATGCTAACTGAAGTTTTCTGCTTTTTTTTCCAATTGTTATTGTTATTATTGGGTGAGAGGGCAACACGCCTAAAAAGTGACGCTGAGGTAAAATATACGAAGCCCGACAAGCAGTCTGATAAGGTTATATCAGGAACATGCATCACAGCCAAACATACACGACATAGTAACAGGTTTAGATAAAAGCATTGCATAACCTTCAAGTAGGGGCCTGTCAGAAATAATTTTAGGTCCAAAATCCTAGCCCGCCCAGACGGTCTTCGATTGCGGATATTGCCAATTATTTCACTGTGGCTTCGATGTCGCCTTGGCTATCTTATTCATTAAACATCAAAAAAGAACACTCGACACCCGGATATGATGCCTTCGACTATTCCCGCTCATGAACAGAGATGCTCCGTGCGTCAGCGACTAAGGGGCACAGCTGGTTATGTTTAAGAATCTGACATACAACTTTTGTGGCACTGAACGGCATATTTACTCTTGCCTATCTTAATTTTCCAAGACAGAGAATTCTCGCTTGTGGAACTCTTCTCCAGCCTCTTGCTTTCCAGCTAACTTTGATATTCAAAAATGTAAATGCTATATCAATCATTATCTAATGTCTTCTAGATTCCTCTTCTTTTAATATTCTTGTTCTTTAATAATATTTTTCATTTTCTTCATTTTTCACACTCAGTAACTACTGTTGTCTTAGTGGCTTTATTGCCTTGCTTGGAGTGAAATGACTGAAAATGTACATGATAACACTTTCAATCTTTTAAGATCAGAAGACATATCTGCTGTCGCATTATTTTTTATTCGGTCGAGCCAGCTTGGATATTCATGAGTCTATCCTGCCAACCATCACGGTCTTACATCAAGGTCATTAGAGCGAGATCCTGTGTATTTTGTCAATGTAGGTGGTTGTTTGGCGACCAAACCGTATTGCGCCATGGCTAGGTGTCCGGAGCAGTAGATCCCTCACAAATTCTTGTTTTACTCGCCAGCAATGTCCCGCAAAACGCATTCTGCTTTCACGTAAGATTGTAGAAATATCAGGGATGGTTCCATAGAGCTGTGATCTAGTTGGATATTGTCTCCAAGAAATGTTATGTATGGCTCACAGCATCCGAGTGTAGCATCCATCAAGGGTTGTTGTTAATGTCCAAGAAGTGACGCCATACATTAAAACTGACTCTACGGTAACACGAAAGAAGCCCTTCCAGATTGCATCCATTTTATTCATAGCGGTTCAGGCTTTTCTTATCCGAATTTTTACATCTATTCATTATTAGTAGTAGTATTCATGATAGCGGCATTGGAGTTCTCGGTAATGTGTGGATACTTATGGGTCTCTCTATTGATGATATACGGACATAATTTTCCCAGTATTCAAATGAGGAGAGCGATAAAACCACATGCTGTATGCAATAAGATCATGCAAATTCTAGATCAGCACCCTTATGTCACGTGGGCCATATGGTGGAGTGAGCAGTGCATGTACATCCAAGCCATACATCCAGGTCATGACCATGGTGTCTATACCTTCGATGGTAGTGGTAGGATTGATTTTGAAACCCTGTATGGAACCCAAAGATTATAACGTAGACTTGGTGTCGATAACAGAGCTACTCGGGTATCATGATTTTTTTTACGCAACAGGGAAGCGTGTTCAATCATATTGAGTCAACTTTCAAAAAAGACGAGTTCAGTAGCTTAAAACTCACTTTCAAAAATGCGAATTCAATCAGACTGAATCCACTTTAAAAAAAAAAAAAAAGGTGAATTCAGCCACGTTTAACTCACCTTTAAAAAGGTGAATTCAATCAGACTGAGTCCACTTGCCAAAATGGAATTTCGTCATATTGAATCCACTTTCATTAAACATTGTCATATACGGTTTCGTTTTAAGTATGTTTTCTTATGAAAACTGTCATTATCTTTTTATTATATGCATTTAAAATACTTATGAAAACTGTCATTATTTCATAATATTATATCACCGCATTGCACTAAAATACTTTATGAAAACTGTCATTATTATATAATATTATATCACATTGTCTCTAAAAATTATCTCATTATTATCTCGCTAACATAATATTATATCACCGCATTGCACTAAAATACTTATGAAAACTGTCATTATTATCTCGCTAACATAATATTATATCACCGCATTGCACTAAAATACTTATGAAAACTGTCATTATTATCTCGCTAACATAATATTATATCACCGCATTGCACTAAAATACTTATGAAAAAACTGTTATTATGCACTAAAATACTTATGAAAACTGTTATTATTATCTCGCTAACATAATATTATACACCGCATTTAAAATACTTATGAAAATCGCTAACATAATATTATATGCATGCATAAAACTGTTATTTACTTATGAAAACTATCATTATTATCTCGCTAACATAATATTATATCACCGCATTGCACTAAAATACTTAAATATTATTATCTCGCTAACATAATATTATAACCGCATTGCACTAAAATGTTGAAAACTGTTATTTAACATAAAATCTCACCGCATTGCACTAAAATCTTTTTTTTCTTGTAAAAGCTTCGTCATTATTATCTCGCTAACATAATATTATATGCATTCCAAACTTATGAAAAAAATATACTGACTAAAAAACTAAAAACAAAATTCATTCATTATCTTTCTTCAACGCACCGTAACAGATGTGCGATAATAATGAAGGAGTGGGCAATTAATTTTGAATAAAGGGGAACGGCATTATTGCTTACATCATTACACTTTTGTAGATCGTGTCTGAGAAAGAACTTCATAAAAATCAGTTACGTTCATAGCTCTGCGATAAAATTTTAAAAGGAAAAAAGATAAATATTTTCAAGTCTTTTCATGATACCGACACAATTATATCATAGAAATATTTAATATTTATTCCATATCAACACCTGTGCAACACTTATTAACAGTTTCTGCTATAAATTTCTAGAAGGAAGAGTTATCCTCATTTACATTATTTACTATCGAACTAATATCCTCATCTTCGTTGTTACTATCACAGTGTCATACTAATTTTGCGTTCAATCTCTGTGCCGGGTAATTCAGACAAAGACTCAATGGAAAGAGAATTAGAAATAACTGATCAGTACTAAGAAAGAAAGAATAACTGATCAGTACTAAGAAAGAAAGAATAACTGATCAGTACTAAGAAAGAAAGAATAACTGATCAGTACTAAGAAAGAAAGAATAACTGATCAGTACTAAGAAAGAAAGAATAACTCGAGATATCCCTAGACGTGGACAGCATAATGAGAACAATCTACCTTATAGATTAAATAATAGGTAGGATAATTATAATACTAATTGTTATAATAATAATGGACTATTCCTGACATTATAAATACTGAGCCTCTCAAGAGGTATGAGGAGATTGTAAGATGAGGAGAGATAATTGAGAGCATATTGTAAGGACATTGGAATAGTGATACTTGTCGAGACAACATAGTTCACTCTAACCAAATCTGATAGTCATTACTAATACTTCTACTTCTTTGTATTATATTTCTGTTGTAATATATTTTTTGTATTCCATACCTGTGTTCGTGTTATCCTTTTCATTGGTTCTAACCTTCGACCATCGCCGTGGTACAAAGAATTTGGACCATAACACTAATCATAATATATAGCATTAAATGGTGGAAAAATTTTCCTTGTTGAAGAGGAGGCTTGAGACAACAGAGATGTGGTTTTATAGAAAAATTCTCAGAATACTATCGACAAAACATGTGAGCAAATGGAAAGTTTTAGAATAAGAAAGAGACAGTTGAAACGAAGAGAGGGGGCTTAAAGAATTTCACACTCTCGGAAGATGTTAAAAAACAAGAGAGTCAGAAGGAATCTGCGACAATCTTTCTTAAAGAAATTGTGTAAATCGATGGCAAAGTTGTTTACAGCTACAAAAGACATGAAGTTGTGGAAAGCAACGATGGCCTATGCCCTGAAATGCCACGGTATATAAGACACTTTAAAAATTCTTATGCCAAAGCAGGGAAACGAACTGACAGGAAAATGTTGCTTTCTGAGTGATATTGATACGTGATACCTATAAATAGAAAGATAAAGAAGAATCTGAAATGTTAGTATCCCTGATCTGGCATCTTGGTTTCAGCTTAGCTTCCCTGTGCCTTTTATTTTATAAATATTTTCATTGATTTTGTTTTAATGAGCTTTCCTCTTTGGTAGTTAAACTTTATGAATTTAAACGTACTACAAGATTGGCGGCAAGGTCTCATCATCTTACATTTGAAATGGCTAAATTCTATGTTAACTGTTTCTTATCTAGCACTTCTCGCTTGTGAAAATATATTCCAACTTCTTGCTTTGCAGTCAACTTTGATCTTCAAATTTTAAATGCAATCAATCTTTTTGATTTCTGTTCTTTTATTGTCCTCTCTCATTAATAAAGTTTCCTTTTTCTTTTTTTTTCTCACACTCAGTAATCTTTTGTGTTTTAGTGGCTTTATTGCCTTACTTGGGTTGAAATGATTAATAAAAGCATATTGATTTAGAATATATATTGTAATACACACTGATATGAATAGACAAAATATATATATATATATATATATATATATATATATATATATATATATATATGCTAATGATAATGGTAATATTCTTTTTTTTCTATGTGCTGTGTCCTTTCATGGCTTTTCACAATTTCGGTCCTTTGTACATCTTAATAAATCTTGTCTTTTGTCTATATTTCCCAAACCCTGTTCCACTCCCATTCACTCAATCTCGACAGTTAGGTTATGCGTTGTTTCCTCTGTTCATCTTGTCCCCAATCTTTCCTGTGAGTATCAAATTTTCCAAACCCTCTTTCCTCATTATGTGACCTAGAAATGTCAACTGTCTGACGTTAAATATAACTGTACTTTTTGTTTCCATTGTCTCCACAACTTCGTTGTTGCTCACATGCTCGATCCATGGTATTCTCCTCATCTTTACGTAAAAATACATTTCTATTGCTTCAAGTCTCTTCTTCATATGTGAAGAGATTTTACAGTAATCATTGACCGAGAATCCAATGATACATTCGGTTGAAAATTTACATCTTTCTCGTAAAACAATTTTTCAGGAAAATAGATTTCTCAATTCCAGTAGCTGTTATCGCTCTTTCTATTATTGATAGAGGGGTTTCCTTCCTAATCTCTTGTTTGATGTATCGTAGAATAGAAACATCTTGATCATACCATTATGTTCTCTTCCAGTTAAATGTGATATCTATTGGAGTTCTTTTTATTTGTTGTAGAATGTAATCAGGTTATGTGTTTTCTGTTATTGGGTACAGTTCTTTGTGATTCTGTAGTGTCGACTCCCAATGTTCAAAGAAGGATGTGTTTTTTTTTCCCAAGACCTTCAGGCTTCACTTGCCCAAAACCACTTTTAACCATTGATCTGAGAAAACGGTTGTACACAACTGGAAGTTTAAATATTTCTCATCAGCTACGTTTTGAGGAATTCTGATATTTATTGCGAAAAACAGAAACGAACTGGACATTTCGAACCAAACGACGAACTGTTTCTTTTTTGGTTCGTTGTTTCGCCGCAAATTCTTATGGGTCATTTAATGCCGAAATCTAATTTTCTTTGGCCATTTGTAGTTTTCATTTACAAAAATGTAATGCTGCTAATTTTTTTTTTCTTTTTTAAACAAAAATATATTGCTGATAATATTTTTACTATGAAAATGTATTGCTGGTATTTTTGCTATGAAAAGTAATTTTATACTTTCATAGTGTTCTGACCCTAGTTTGGAGTTTAAGTATTTGCCCTTAGTTGTAACGTTAACAGATGCTACCACCCTTATTCAGGGTGGACCTGGGAACAACAGCAATTAAGAGGTGGTTCCACGCTCCTCAAAACCTTCTGATCAGATGCCTTGCTGCCGGATGTAGTTTATCGTCATACCCAGGACGGGCAACGAATTGTAAGAATACAGATGACAGCACTCGGATACCTAAAATGCTAGAACACAGAAACCAATGGTTCCAATAAATAAGGGAGAAAAAACATTTTTATCCTTCAAAAACTTTATGCGTGTTGTCATACTGCAAAGACGATTGTTTTATAGCTCTTATTCTATCTCTTCAGAATGTTGGCGATCATGACCCTCCGCAATTTCCTCTCCTTTGTGTCTATTAAAAAAAATTGTCTTTCTGTTTATCTCTCCTTGACCCTGTTCTCCCCCACATTTACACAATCTCGTTCAATAGGTTATGCGCTGTTTTCCTCTGCTCCTCTTGCCTTCAATATGTCCTGCGAATGTCAAATTTCCCAAGCCCTCTTTCTTCATCATGTTACCTACATATTTCAGATGTCTGTGTCTGATGTTAAGCATAAGGGGCCTTTTTGTTTTCATCTTCTCTAAAACTTTGTCGTTGCGAAAAATGTTCAGTCCATTGTATTCTCAGTAACCTTCAGGTTTATTCTTCATCTGTGAGGAGATTGTCAAGCAATCATTGCCACATAAGAGGATTGGCATTATGTAACAGTTCAGTACTCTAATGAAGTAATTTGCAATGTCTCCAGCTTTCCATCTCATGGAAAATGTTTAGAGAATGATGGTAACACAGCAAACACCCATTATTCAAATCTTGAGCTGATACAGTCTATCATCAACGTAAGCAAGAAAAACTCTCAAATTACGCTCTCTGAATTGGAAAACTTTTCACGTTTTAAAGATAAGAAATGCAGCAATCGATTATGAACTTTGTGTTAGCTAACATTTTGTTAATATAGACTATTCACTTTTGTACTGCTTTTATAACTGACGTGTTATATCTCAGGCTGTTGGGATGAAGAAAACGAATGAAAATAAAAGACAAGTGTATAGAACAAATTTTATTCATTTACTGTCTGAGAACAGCAAAGATTTGTTTGAACCGAAACGTGTCAGCTTGTTGCTATGTTTAATTCAGAGGTGACGTGTTCCTCTTCAAAACAAGGAAAGTAACTCAATTGTATTATGAGTTTATAGATGAAGAAAATTGAACTTCCCCTAACATGATAGATATCAGCTTTTTTATGTTTTCCTATATAAAAGATTTTTTCGTAAAATACAAAATAAAAATGAAATTTTGCAACCACGCACAAAATACTTAAAAATAACTTACAAACGTTTTATCTTGACTCTCTGTAAATAATTTCAGCAAAAGTTAGAACAAATCGCAAGATATATATATATATATATATATATATATATATATATATATATATATATATATATATATATATAGTCGACTCTCCCCGTCGAATTCGACGTATGAGGGTCAAGCAGATCAGTTCCCAGGAAACCGACAGCCTGACAACAGCACATGAGATTCGATTATAGTGGTGAAGGCTTCGTGCAGGACCATCCACACTTTTTGAAGGGCCGAATACAGAGACCTGGTGCACTAGTGCCACAAGGTCCCCAAACGACACTCCGCAGGTTTTGAATTCAGAGTTTTCCTTCTCCTAGACCAGTTGCCATCCAAGGCTATAGAACCCAGTCTGTCCTGCTATTTACCCATAGCTGGAGGGAGAAGAAGAGGATTCACACCTTTCCCAAGGGTATTAGCACGCAAGTGAATGTAATGGATTCGACTGGAATTCGAACTCGGCTCTCCGATTCCTCAATCTAGATCAACGCGACATCGATTTCACAAGTGGTCGAAATATTGGGAATCCTATGTTATTCGCTGTTCGCTGTCCATAGAACTCTCGTATTTATAAATACAGAATCTGCGTGTGAATAGACCTTTCCATCTCATTCCAGGAATGCTTAATTAGACTCATATCAAGAAAACGTGGCGGTCGAGTTAAAAGCCTACAGAATGCACTTCAAACCAATTCTAATAACAGACTAAATGACACGATGCATTATCTTACTGGAATAAGATGATGGGGTACATGGTAATGATAATGGTAATATTAGCCGTTTCCTTATAAGGAAACATTCGGCATTCATCGGCCGAGCAACCAGTACTTCTGTCGGTTGAAATATATAAAATCTTTCCCTTAATACAATTTTTTCAAGAATATAGGTAACTGTTATCGCTCTTTCCAGTACTGATGGTAGTTTCCTTCCTAACCTTTTGTTTAAAGTAGGGTGGAACGTCAACATCTTGATTATGTTATTATTTTCTCTTCCAGTTTTAGATGCTGCTGTTAACCTTATCATCACCTTGAAACTACTGGAATCGTGACTCATCAGACCAGGTTTATTTGGAATATATCATTCAATCTACCAGTCTTTAGTTAGTTGCATAACCAGACGCTGTATCCAGTGACGTGGTGTCAACGTGATTAACAGGCGCACTATGGTGGAATTTTGGTCCCATATCTCTGAATACTGAACTGACCAGATTGCATTTATTGATTGTGCATGGCATTTGAGCCAGTGTCACTTGTCTGTTACCACAAACAGTTCCTGTCTTTGATCACAATAATTAAGGATCTGTGCTTAGTCTCTGCTCTGTCCAGCATTAGGTATTCCCTGTGCACGCATGGCAGTAGAGATAGAAGAATATCGAAATGAAAATTTTTAAAAATGGCGTTTAAGGAATAAAAATCTATCGAATTAATAAATAAAAAATCCATTCCTTTCTTTACAAGATATATATATATACATATATATCGGTTATGGCTAAGATGAGACTTGACGTAGCTAAACCTTCATAAGCTTTAAGACTTGCGTCTTCATGAGGTTAGTAACTACCGATAAATCGGGTTACATACTAACTGAAAGCGATCAAGAGAGATATGAGCACACACAAACACACACATATATACGCATAGATAGATAGATAGATAGATAGATAGATAGATAGATAGATAGATAATGAACAGGCATAGATAGATAGATAGATAGATAGATAGATAGATAGATAGATAGATAGATAGATAGATAGATTAGTTCAAACGACAATTTTCATCAAAATGGTAATATTTATGTTGAATCCTGGCGGTGTGAAATTTATTCATTGTTTGAATATTTTTTCTTTCTTCCGTTTGCTTGCATCTTTTGTAATTTTTTCGACACAAAAGGAATTTTTTTTAATCAAGTTTAAAACAGGCTAACGAAAGAAAAAAACACCAAAAATATCAGAACGCGTCGACCGTAACCAAAACTGTTTGATGATTTTCAGAGATAACTTTATTTACCCAAAACGCTGTACATATATAAATGCTGTGTAACGATTTACCTTTGCAAAATGCATAGACACCCTCACATACAACCCCTCACAAGGCCCGTGGGCCACTCAAGGTAGATGGTTACAGAGTAAGTAGCATTTTATGCGAGTGGGATAGATAGATAGATAGATAGATAGATAGATAGATAGATAGATTACGGTTAACCCTAGAACGGAACAGATTAAGATTGTATATTGGTCGGGGAAACATCCTCTTGGGAGACGGTTCCACAGAGCAATGAGTTGTAGGAAGAAGCTGTTCGAGTGGAGTTTACTTCTCACCAATGGGATACAGAGGGAATGAGGGCGGTTTGCTACAATGTGAGTGGCATAGTGGGTCCTAACCGTGAAGGTTAGAACAGATGGAAGCAAGGAATGCAGTTCCTCCGAGCACTTTCCATGGAAGTAGAGAAAGAGTAATGAGAATCTTATCACATCCTGCCTGGGGGAGAGAGGTTGGAAGGTGGAAAATAATTTGTCAACCACAAGGAATTAGACTTAATGTAGCGATTGCAATTTATTATAGAACAATATGAATAGCACATACAAGCAGTAAACGTCGAAATGGCAACCTGTTCAACCCAAAAAGTCTCCCAGTCCACACAATGACTACATTAATGTTAATGAGCAAACCTCTCTTCAAAAACTATGTGGCTCTAGTCGCCATCAGTCAGTCATACAAGTTGTTTGATTTCAGTCTGTCGGTAGTTCTGTGTATTGCTAGCTGTTCTCTTACGTCGTGGAAGAGTCCTCCAATATACTAGTTCCAGCGTTGAAGAATTTTTTCCTTCTCTAATATGTTCCATCCTTTGTTTTTAAGCAGCCTCTTGATGAGCATATCTTCTGTCCTGTTAGTTGTTTTATTTGTTTATGCATATCTCCTTTGTATCATGACACTCAACCTCTCTATTTCTGCACATCTTTTGTTAAGCCATTCCTCTTTAGCTTGCTTGCATTTGGTCCTGTAATTGTGTAATTTTCTATATTCCTTTACATATCTTGACATAGTTTTCTTGCTCCCTTCCATGATGCCGACGATCTCATAAGTCATCCATTCGTTTTTTCTTCTTCGTCCCTTCTCCTTTGGGATGATATCGTTTGCTGATGTCACTAAAGCGTCTTTTAGTGCGTCCCATTTCAAGTTTTCATTGTGTCCCTCGTATCTTTCTTTTCACATCGTCCTTATATTTTTCGTTCAGGTTAGGGTCGTTCAAGAGTCTGTTGTATTACAATTTGGGTGCTGCGTTAAGCATCTTCAATTTCCGCAGTTTTTCTTTTTCATAACAGGGCGATGATCACTTCCGCAGTCGGTACTTTTCGTTCACTCTTGAACTTGATAGTTATGTAGTTCAATTTAGTTTCCCCTCCTGAGTCCTGGGTTTTTCATGTCCATAATCGTCTTGAATTGGAACCATGTGTTGGCTATTATTTGGTCGTTGTGCACCATTGGATCCATTTTTCTCCACATTCGTTGCGGATTACTTATCCGAATCCTCCTGCTATAAGCCTTGACCTCTTTCTGATTCTTTGGTGTTTAGGTCTCGCAGGATAAAGATTAATTCTTGTGATTTGCAAAAGAGCCTTGGCACTGTCTAGCATGGAATAGAAAGATTCGATTTTCTCCTTACTTTTGTGCTGTCGGTGCGTACACTATTATGATAGTTATGTTGAAAGGCTTTCTTTCTCTTGACTATCAGAATTTTTCGGATTTTGGGAGTATTCCAGAACACATTTTTAAATGTTTTATCTAGTATTCCTTTGTCGTTTTTTCTTGCTCTGTTGATAATCCTGTGTGTCTGACAAAATCTCTGTTTTAGGGCCATCAGGTTTTACAGTGCTACTCTCTCTCTCTCTCTTGCTCTGTGTGTGTCTGTTTATATTTACAGTGCTACTAATGCATTATATTTTACCAGAATGAAATATATAAAAACCTTAAAGAAAAGATATACAAACAATAGTGTTGCATTTTTATTAAATAAGTATTTGTTATTTTAATCATTAAATTGTTTTTTTAAAATAATGGTAGTATTTTGTATGTTAAATAATAAAGGCTTTAATTTTTCCAAAAAAATTAATGAACATTTATTGTACTAAATTACGCACCCTACTAAAACCAATTGTACTTTGTACCCCCTTACCTGTTTTCACTTCTCCCAAAAATTTGGTTTCGATCTCTCAATGTATGGCTATTTTAGAAGGTGTGACGGACGAACAGACAGACTAAATAATTTTATATATAGATAGATAACTTCCTTTCTTATTAATGCACCTAATTCATTGGTAAATGTTAATTACACAGATCGAGCACTACAGATCCTAATTCTGGTAGATGCCCGGCTCCGAATTTCACATCCTGTATACCGTATTAATTTCTAATTGTGATAGACATGCTGAAATTTTTTTTCTCTGTTGGGTGTGAGATAATTCCTGCTTAGTCAGGAAGAGAATTTTTCAGTACATGCTCATATAAAGGTGTCTGCGTGTAAATTAAAGTGAATACAGTCGCTAAGAAAAAGCTGTTGCACATGGAGTTATCGTTGACGGTATCCGATAATCAGGGAATTAGCCAATTGGAAAAAAAGGCAAAATGATTTGGAGTTTTTAGGGGAACAACTCAACAAGGATGAAAGGAATTTGTCCAAATGAATCCTTTTGCCCCAAATGCTGGCCTATTTGGCACCAGGATAGATAGATAGATAGATAGATAGATAGATAGATAGATAGATAGATAGGAAGAGACAAATATACAACACATAGATAGATAGATAGATAGATAGATAGATAGATCTCGAGTTGAAGAATTTTTTTTCTTCTCTAATATGAGCGTTCCATCCTTTGATCTGATGCGTCTTTTAGTGCGTCCCATTTCAAGTTTTCATTGTGTCCCTCGTATCTTTCTTTTCACATCGTCCTTATATTTTTTCGTTCAGATAGATAGATAGATAGATAGTTAGATAGATAGGTGCACATCTGCAGGTACCAGCTTGTAGGTGGGCGTAACATACACTTCATACGCTACCCATAACCAATATAGCGATTGAAGAAATAGAAAACTAGTTATATTGGGTCATATGAAGATGTGGATAGCGAGTGATAAAAGCCCGTAAAAAGAGCCATGGATAGATTTTGTATAAGGTGTTAGGTTGTTCAAAACATATCAAACTAATTTTTTGACTTCGTCTTATATTCCCGTTTTTATACACCCAGTCATTTTTTTTTTTTTTTTTTGCATTTTTTATTTATTTACTTATTTATTTTTTTTTTTTAGCGGGATGGATGAAACGGGTAGAAGTCTTCGGGTAAAGGCCAGGGGTGTCAAAGAGAATAAGACAAAGAAAAAAAAAACACATTTGTGGTAAACAATGTGTCATATCGCCTTGTTATGGGATGATGGATGACCGCGTGTTGTTCCTGAGAGACGTTACCTATCGGCGGGGACGATCAATTTATTTCTGGCAACTTGGCATGAAGTCAGTCGAAGTTGAGGGGAAGAACGCACAAAGAGAGGAGGGAGGAAGAAAGGAAAGAAAGAAAGAAAGAAAGAAAGAAAGAAAGAAAGAAAGAAAGAAAGCATTACTTTTAATTGATAAGCTTAGGTGACGAAAGAAAGCGTATGCAAAAAAATGATTATACAACTGGTCGCTCGTATCTAAGTATGTCCGTCTGCTAAGGTGAATATCAATTCCTTTTGCAGACGTCTCCCCAGGCACATTTGGGTTGCTTCAACACAAAAAGTCTTTGTCGTGTATTTAGTGAATAAAATATGGCAAAATGATATGACTTGATATTCTGACAATAGATATTCACATAAATTTAAATACACGATAGATTTTCCGACTTTGTGGGTCTTTACATCATCATCATATATATATATATATCAGAAATTATAACTTTCTTCATGGATATGAACCTATTTCAAAACTTCTATGAATAATAATAATAGTAATAATAATATAGTGTGTGTGTGAGAGAGAATGTACACGTGTTTATGAGGAAAATGTTATTCAATATTTCCAAATAAACATCAAAGAAAAATTTAGGAAAAGATGTGTCCAATGGCTTTATAGTATTTACACTGTTTACATTCGGACTATTGTCCCCATCTTTGTTGTTGTTATCACAACGTTTCTATCCGGGTAACCTACAAGGAATTCCTACAGGACAATAGCCTAGAGTATTAAATCGTTAGCTCGTGAATTTAGGGACATAGTAACTGTGAGTTCAAACCCTGAGTCTTACAAATTTTATTCCCTTCCATTCCTAAAACATATCTACTATTCCTGTAAACTTCTGCTAGCCTGCAATCATAAAATCCCTTCTTAGGATTACAATGGTAATATTTATATACATACTGATGATATGGCTATGGGGTCTCCACTTGGAACGGCATTTGCAAATTATCACACATATCACCAAGAAACACATATCCCCAATTTTTAAAAACTTTGTTAAGCATACAATTTACTTTAGATGTATTATGTTTTATCCTACTTACTAGCCTTGAGGATTTAAAAAAAAATATTAATAGACGCACGGTGAACAACAGCTCGGATTAAGGAATCGGAGAACCGAGTTCGAATTCCAGTCGAATTTGTTACATCCACGTACGTGCAAAGACGCTTGGGAACTGAATTCATCTCTTCTTCCTCAGGCATGGGTAAATAGCAGGATAGACTGGGTCCTATAGCCTTGGGTGGCAACCTGTTTAGGAGAAGGACAACTTTGAATTCAAAACCTCCAACTATGTGTTAAATATCCATGCCAACACGCAAGTGACCAAGAGGGGCTTCTGCAATAAGATTGAGAATGCTCTTTATTTGGATTTGGAATAGATGCAATTTTATTTATTAATTTAATATTAAAAGATACTCTAAAAGCTACACCATTAGACTTCTTATATTATACAAACGAGTAAATTTAAATTCCTGCCATTTTAATGATAATAATAATAAAGGACTCTACAGATATTGAATTTGTTGCAGAATAGCCATTATTACCGAATTCATCATCAGGGATCATTTTATCTCTTCTCATACATTATTTTATGTTTTTTAAATCAATATATATTAAATAAAAATTTATAAATAATCGAATCCATAACGCTAAGAAAATTGATTCACTGTGTCGTGTTTTTTTTTTTTTGTGTGTGTGTGTGTGTTTTTCTGTCCAGATTCTATCTTACATATCTATAAGTTCAGTCTAAGTCTACCATTCGTTCATACTTAGAATTTTGCTGCCACGTATAGTCCGGTGATTCAGCTATTTACCTTGAGCTTCTTGATAAAATCCAAAGAAGAATCAGCAATATTATTGGTTCTAATCTGGCATCTAGGATTTAGTCATTTTCCAACCGCAATAACGTTGCCTCGCTGTGCCTTTTCTATAAATACTTTCATGGTAATTGTTCGAATGAACTCTTCGCTATGGTACCTATTTTTTTTTAATTTAAGCGCAATAATCGACTGATGTCGAGATCTCATCAGTTAAAGGTGAGTTGGTTAGATGCAACCGTAAATTCTATGCTAACAGTTTCTAGACAGAGTATTACGAGACAGGAGGATTTCGTTGGTAACAAAGAAAAGAGTACTGAACACCTACGTGATATCTGTCCTCCTTTACAGCAGCGAATATTGGACGGTCTCCTCAAAGATGAAGAAAAGACTCGAGGCAATGGAGGTATGGTTTTACAGAATGATGCTAAAGATACCATGAGCCGCAAATGGGAGCAACTATGAGGTTTTAGAGAGGGTGCAAACAAAGAGGAAACATGCTTAACATCAGGAAGTGGCAGCTGATATTTCTGGGACACGTAATGAGAAAGGAGGGTTTGGAAAATCGGATACTCACAGGGCAGATAAAGAGAAAGAGGGACAAGAGAAAGCAATGCGTGGCATACTTAGCTGGCTTAAGCAAATGGATGGGAAAAATAGCAAAAAGACGACATTTATTGGGAGCTACAAGGGATAGGAGAAAGTGGAGAGCCATGATCTCCTCCGTACTGAAGGCAGACGACACATAAAAGAAAGAATTACTGTTCATAATATTTAATATAGAATACTTGGTACTAATGGTGCAAAAATCCGAAAACGCATGCAAATATATTCAGAAACTGAGCAAGTTATCAAGGGATCCAAAAAACTCTTTCCTTATAAACTAAAAAAATGTGCTAGACTGCTATGTTATCTTCGAGATAGCAGTCTGAGAATTTTCACACAGGTGAAAACGAGACTTGAAGCGAGAGAGATGTTATTCTACCAACGAATGCTGAAAGTAACTTTGACTGAGTGAGAAACGATAAAATTTTAAAAATAATCGGATCTACAAAGCAATACCTGCCGACAATCAGAAAGAAACAAGTTAAATTTTTTGCTATACGTGTATGTGCATATATGTGCGTGTGTTACTGCATGTGTATTTATGTGTGCATTTGAGCATGTGCGTGTGAGCGTGAGTGCGCCTGCGCGAGTTTTTGTCTCCGTGTGCTTGTCTGTGTGTGAACATGGGTGTATGCAGTTGCGTGCGTATGTGCGTGCCATGTGTGCGTGTATATAAGCTTATTAGCCTGAGTGTGTGCAAGTCTTTCTTGAAACCAGGTTTGCAGTTGTTCGACGCCTCATTTTGCTTTCTTTTCTTCTTGTATCACGTTGCCAGTCCCAAGCCGGCAGCTAATGAACCCCGATCGCCGGCATTGGTAGCACGCTCAGCAAATACAGGACCTGTCGAAATCTCCGCTCAACATGTTTACTCTGTCAAGACGGTAAGCTTGACTTACGACAGGAGCAAGTCGACACACAATAAAATCTACGTCATTTTTCTTCTTTTCTGTTTAAATACGTTCGTAGAAGTGGGAAGTTAAAGACCAGTGTTTTTGTACACTTAAAAAGAAAAGTAATACTGTATGTGTTCAGAGGTTTAAAAAAACAGAAGTTAAGTCAAGTGTTAAAAAGCTTCAAAGCGATTAAAAGTGTGTACGATTTGGGGCTTTTAAAAATGCACGGTCTTTTTTTCTTTGCATTTTTTTTTATTTTGCATTTTCACCAGAGCCTGTAGCTCCATCTCAGGTAAAAAGCCCAAAATTCGAATGATGATTTTTAAAATTGCTTGCGTGATTGGAACAACATAATTTCTGTCTGAATTTATGGGATGGAGAGTTATCATGATTTACACAATTATATTCGGACTATTCTCCTCATCTTTATCACAATGTTTCGGCCGTTCTGCCGTCTGGCTTTCGTCAGTCGGCCCTAAAAATAAAACTGTGGGAACATCGAAAAGTCGCAGTGAAAGGTGAGACAATTAAATCGGGCATGGCTGATCATGTATGGATGGAAACCACCACCAGGGGAGAGAAAGGAATAGGGAGAGAGGATGACGATCCCGATGCCCGGATGCGAGCGGGTGCCGACAACAACAAATTTGTTTAGTTTTTGGAAGCCATAAATATAAAAGACCCGTGTATATATTATGCGTATTACCAGTAAATACTACACGATATTTTATAAGTCACTTAGGATTCCGAGCAGTACTTTTTACGCAAGAATTAATAAACAAGTTCTTTAAATGGTTGCTTAAATGTTGATTTTGTTTGAGTCAAAAGTTTTTGGTGTTTTTTTTTTTTTTTTTTGTTTTGCTTTTTCTTTTTTTTTTTTTCAAGTTTTAAACAAATTACATACGAAAAACATTTATTCATCAAAATATACCCTATTATATTCTATTGTGTGTTGCGACCGTTGTGCCAGGATCTCAATTCCACGCTTATACCATTTGGTTGGTTTAGAGGCAAAAAACTCCCTGCACCAGTTTTCAGCCTCATCTACGCTGTTGAACCTCCGTCCGCACAGGAAATGAGCCATGACTTGGAAATCTGATGATGCAAAGTGTGAACTGTAGGCAGGTTGAGGTAGAACTAGCAGTCACTCAGGTTCCTCAAGTTTGTGATTGGTTAAATTGACCTGGGGCATTGTCATGCTGCAGGAGTGCCCGTCTTCGAATGACCAATGCTGGTTAACGTGCACTGCATGACAATCTGGGGGAAGCTCAAATTGCAACACCTCTCGAAAATATCACTAAACATAAAACATGACCTGTTTGAAGATTCTGAAGCCTGGCCGGAACGAAGCCACTGATTTCGCTTACGAAAAAATATCCATTTTCATCTTCTGGGGCGTTCTGGGCATGACGATAAACTACATCCGCGTCCTGCGTCCGACAGCTAGGCCTCAGATCAGGAGGTTTTGAGGAGCGTGAAACCGCCTTTTAGTTGCTGATCTTCCCAGGTCCGCCTGTCTCGGTTGGTGGCACCTGTTGGGGTCCCAGCTATGGACAAATAGTTAACTCCCCAAAAGTGGTCAAGACACTGTGAAAGTGTAGGGATGGTTTTTAATACCAGCAATACTTTTTCGGAATTATTACCAGCAGTATATTTTTGAAAAAGAAAATATTACCGGCAATATGTTTTTTTTTTAAATTATTACAACAATACATTTTTTTAGAATTATTACCAGCAATACGTTTTTGGTAAAAAAAGATATTACCAGCAATAAAAAGTCTTATCGGCATTAAATAACCCATTGAGGTTGATATGCCGTAAAACAAACCAGACCAATCGACGCCAGGAACGGATATCTTGAGGATTTGCCAGTAGTTGTTTGCAAATGTTCATACGTCGTTGAGCCCGATCATTGATCACTTCATGGGGAAGCCCTCGACAGCGTTTTTTCACAAGGCCCAGCTTATGGTGGTGTGAATTTATGGTACTTTGTGAAGGGCCAGGTTCTGCTGACAAGTGTTTGTGCTTGGTTGTGGTTCAGACATTGCAAACAAGGCCTCATCTTCCAAGTCAGATCTCCCTTATCTTGGTTTGTCATAGACGCTGGTGTCACCTTCCTTGAAGCGTCTGAACCAGTTTTGTGCCACACTCTCGTTAACGGTTTTCTAGGGTCTTCCAAATCATTAATTTTTTTTTTTTTTTTCCGCTGCTCTTGCACTCATTCCTTTTTTCCTCAGGTAGCGTAAAATGACTAATTTTTTCACCGATCATTATCAAACCTGTAAAAAAGGGAATAAACAATGTTTATATGTTATATATTAAAATAAAGAATAAATTCAGCAACGAATGGACACGTTGTATCAAATTAATGATATAACCTGGAGATACAAATTGCCAAATATCATCAGTGAAAACCCGAAAAGATTTTTTGACTCAACCCGTTAAAATAACGCATTTCCTATTTTCTTTCTTTAATTTTTGCGTTTTTCTTCTTTTCCTCTTTTCTTTCTTTTTTTTTTTTTTTTTTTTTTTTTGTTAATAGCTTAAGCCTCAATCGGAGTTTCTTAAGATTTAGTTTAATGTTAGTACAAGCGATTATAAACCCATTTTTATAAAAATTAATCATTTTCCGGTGTTCAAAACAGCTACAGGGAAAAGCTAGCTTTCAAAATGGATTTAAATTATTATTATTTTTTTTTTTTTTTTTTTTTGCAACCCGGTATTGGCGCTGTAATATCAAGCCTCGTAATCAGTATCCCCATTCTCTACCAATCGGTCTAACAGTAAGTGTCTCAGTATTTTTATTATCCATGTTACATCTCAACTTATGGTTACCAAACGAATTTAGTTGACCAATACAACTCGTATGAATACCAAGTGCTCTAAGCTTGGAATGTTGGTGGTCTACTGGATAATAGTTCGGAATTGTTAATTGGAGAACCGAGTTCCAATTCCAGTTGGGTTCGTTATATTCACTTACACGCAAATACATTTGGGAAAATTATGAATCCACCTCTTCTCCCATTGCTATGGGTTAATTAGTAAAACTAACTCATTATTAGCTCCCCTCCGTAAAACAAAAAATTTACAATCTAAAAATATTTTCTGGCTTTAAACAGCCTGCAAAAGCTTGATAAGCAGTAGAAAACAAATCAATCGAAAAAAGTATGATAATGATAATTTAACAATTAAGCGGTGGATTCGATCTACTGGCTTCCCGCCTATAATTTACGAAAATTCGTAAATTCGAATTTTTTCACTAGGCTTGAAAATATTATGATTTATGACTAGTTTGTTGAAGAAGAAAAAGAAAGCATCATTTACCTGGCTTCAGAGTTTTAAACTCATGACCTGATAACACTGGGTTCAGTACAGTCTTTGAAATAAATACGTTCTCCTCCTCAAATTACCTGTGCTTGGTAAGATGAATACGACACCACGAGAAAAACAAATGATTGGAGAAACTCGACGCTTCTAGGACGAATAAGGGTGCAGTTAAAGCATAGATTCCCTGCAAAATGACCTGATTTCAACACAAAAGGATATTCAACTTTTCGCTTGTCTTTTCGAAAACTAAAATTCACGAGAAAAATACCAGATTTTACAAGCTATTTACTACACAATTTTACAATTGATTGGTTAAATCAATTATATATCTACGTGTGTGCGTGTTTATATGTGTATGAGTGCATTCACATGTGTGCGCGCGCATAATTTTACTTATGAACCTACAGAATTACACACACATATACATGGTGCGATGGATAAATTGTCGTTTAAATTACGCAAACATGAAAATAATTTGATATTTCATTTTAACAGATATATTTACCAAAATTACACAAAAATATATTGAAATAGTAAAGAGTAAATTTATTCAGTAAAATCGCCATTGGCTTCAACCAAAGCCTCCAGGCGACTTCGGAATCTCCTGCAACTCTTTCCGGGCGGTTTCCTTGTTTAAGTTGGTAAATGCTGCCATAACACTTGCTTTCAGTTCATATCTGTTGTTAAAGAAGTTTTGTTGTTCTCTCAACTCAACTGCGTCCCACACATAACAATGAAGAGTATTGCAGCCTGGGGAATTAGGTGGCCAGATATAAGGGGTGATGTTGTCGCAGAAATTGTCTGACAGCCATGACTGGTTTCTCTTGCTTGTGTCGCATGCTGCAGAGTCCTGTTGCTAGGGTCTTCCAGCAGCCAACCTCTTGACCCACCGCAGCACTAGCTCCTCAGGACACTTGATGTAGCTTCCCTGTTTAGAATGCGGCCATATAGGAAGATGAATGGAGGTATAACGTCGACATCATTGGTTATCACTCAAAACACCTTGGTAATCACCATTAGATTCATTCAACTCTTTCCGAATTTTCTGCACTATCCTCAGATTGACACCCAAAAACCCTCTGAAATGTTCGTATTGGAGCTTCCGCGTGATTGGCAAGTAGTACAGCATGCAGTTTTCAAGTTTCTGATGGAGTGAATTGTGTCATGGTGCTCTTTTTCTAATAGACGGTGCCTAACTAACCTTATTCTACTGTGCAATCGAAAACACAAGCAATGCGCATGCGGAAAATTAAAACGATAAAATGGCGGTATTGTATTTCCATCAAATTAACAGTTATATGATGAAAATAATCGCGATATTTAACGTTTCAAATGAAATTTTAATAATGAATTTTTTTAATAATAGTGTCGTGTATGGGCGACCATGCCTATAAAATTCGGTACGTTTTTATACATTTTTTTAAATCAATTCAAGATTCTTTTAAAAATATTCGGTGTCGTCAGATTGTAATAAGCTTTACGATATATGACTAGTAAATATATCTTTACATAATAACAATTTTTCATAAGAGTTACACCATTAAAACTGAATTTTGAAAGATTTTTTTTTTAAAATTTAAAATATTATAAATTATTCTAAATAAAATTTTACAAAAATGAAAACAATGTCTATAAATTTTGTAAATTTATCGATTTTTTTCTTCAAACACTATTGTCCTTAATATAAATATTATTCATAAAAGCAATTAAAAGCTCCTTAAATTAAATAATGTCTTAGTTCTATAAGGTTTTTTTTTATTTTTCGATTCAGAACAGATTCACTAAGATGATGTCCGATTTTGAAAAAAAAGACCAGTGATTTAAATTCTTCAAAGAAAAGTTAGCTTTTAACTAATATAATCACTAAAATTATCACGTTAAATTTTTCAAGTTTTCATAAAATTAAATAAGGGAGTGAAGAAAATGTATTTTTACCAAAATTTTCTAATAAAAAAAAATTCCAAAATGAATGAATTCATTCGTGAATAAGTCCTGCAAATTTCATTAGAATCAGACAATTATTTGATTTATAAAAGAAAAAAAAGACGCTAAAATTTGCTTAACTAAAAGTTAATACATCCGCTGACGCAAAACAAAACAAGATTTTTAATCAAAATTTCGAATATTCTAAAAAGGAATAAAAAAATTAATTAAAGATTTTGTTGATAAAACTTTATTACGTTTAGAGCATGTTTTCATCACAGTATGATGATTTTAAGCAATTTCATGGAGGTACCTATATATATATATATATATATATATATATATATATATATATATATATATATATATTAAAGATTTGTTGTGGTGATGGTCTACTTCTATCAAGAAGTGACAATCACCATATATATATATATATATATATGAAACAGACTGTTGGTGTTGACCTCTGTCTTTTTTTATATTATATTTTCGATACGCTCTGTCTCTGATATTGAGCTTTTTATCATATATATGTATATGTGTGTGTGTGTGTGTGTGTGTGTATCAGTGTGTGCGTGCATATACATGCATGTGTTTGAATTTGTGTGCAATTGAATGTGTGTAAAAATTTAAATGAATCGGACGTTCAAATTTTAATTTTAATGTCGAGCGTCGCTGTATCTCTAATATTTCGATAACAGGTAAATCTTTTTTAGTACTCTCCTCAAACCATAAGCAAACACTTTTCCATTGACTGATTCCATTCCAGTCACACGTAACTGAAAAATTTATATATATATATATATATATATATATATATATATATATATATATATATATATATATATATATATATATAATAAATTTCTGTTTTCATTTTTGAATTCGTAGGTCTAATGAATTGGATCGTACTTACGATTCCAATGGAATAAATTATGACCATGGAATATTAGTGTTTAAGCCTTTTATTATATCCTTACTCTGTCCTGGACATTGAGTTCTATCTGGATTCTATCCTCTTGGAATTATTTTTATACAAATATATATGTAAGTGTATGTATGTATGTATATATATTTATATATTTTAGATATATGATTGCATATGTATGTGTATATTTACCACTAATATTATCTATATATATATATATACATTCTGAAAGATAAGACATCATCGCGTCTTTCTATAGAATTTCTGTGTAGCTTGTGGATTTAAATGTTGTTATATTAAAAGTGAAAATGGAGAAAAATGAGATGCATTTTCCTCATTCTACAAACTTTTATTTTCAGAAAGCGGAAAATTCTATCTACAAATAGACACAAATGAAAGATGCATGTCGTTTAAAGTAATGCTGTTTTAGTTGAGATTACTGTTCGGAATTGGTTTACGAGGAATTTTAATCTTAGAGGCCGAGTATGTTTCGGTATGCCTGCAGTCGTTGATGAGGACCAAATCGAAACGCTGATTAAAAATAATCCAAATCACACGACACGGGACATCGCAAAGATACTTCGAATATTTCATCTGTGAGGTTTAAGAAATTTGGAAATTTGACATTGCATTTAAATTTTTGACATCAAAGATGGCTGGAAAGCATAGAACCGGAAGAAACTATTAGCATAGAACTTACGGTTGCATCTAACCAATTCAACTGTAAATTGATGTGACATTTTTGCCAATCTAATACTGTACTTAAATTCATAAAGTTTAGGTACCATGGCGCAGAGTCCATCAGAACAATTACCATGAAACTATTTACAGAAAAATCACAGGCAAGCTACATTACGACAGTGAGAAAGTGACTGAAGGTGAGATGCTAGGTCAGGAAACAATAATATTGCAGATTCCTCTTTGGATTTCATCAAGAATCTATAAATATATAGCTAGAGCACAGGGCCATAATTTGACATTAATATTCAAAGCATGGACGAATGGTAGACATAATAATTGGATAACACTTGTCAGTATGTTGTAAATGGTAGGCGAGATAGTTTCGTATTTTTACTAGTGTCGGTGTTCGGTGGTTGAGCTAAGATTTCAATTCTGGTTTTCAATGCTCGCTTCATTAGAAAACTTGTCGTAGCGAAATCTTTATACTTCCTCCCAGCGTTCATTTATTTGACTATATTGTACCAAATCCTAAATAAGTAACTGTCTATGAAATCAGCCTGTCAAGTGAAATAGTTGTGAAACACCACCAACCATTTGAGTGATATAATGGTGTCTGCCTACATCCGTTTTACTACAACCAGCGCCGGGATGGGCGCGTAGCGTGTCGATCATCGGCGCGGAAAGTCAAGTTCATTATATTCACTTCTTCTTCTTCTTCTTCTTCATGTGCCATGTCTTTTCAGGACGTAGGTGATCATAGCCCTCCACCCTCTCCTATCCTTTGCAGCTCCCAACAATTTCCTTCCCTCTTCTTTCACATCCAGATCACGTTTTGCCATCCACTTGCTTAAGCCTCTCAGGTATGTCACGCGTTGTTTTCCCTTGTCTCTCTTTACCTCTATTCGGCTTGCGTGTATCAAATTCTCCAAGCCATTCTTCCACATTATGTACTCCATAAACTTCAGCTGCCTCTTCCTGATGTTAAGTATAAGCCTCTTCCTTGTTTGCATCCTCTCTAAGGCCACATCGTTGCTCACACGCTTGGCCTATGATATCCTTAGAATCCTTCTGTAGAACCACATCTCCGTTGTCTCGAGTCTCTTTTTCATCTTTGAAGAAAACGTCCGACATTCGCTGCCGTAAAGAAGAACAGATGTCACATAATAGCACAGTATTCTTTTCTTTGTTACCAAAGAAATTCTCCTGTCTCGCAATACTCTGTCCAGCTTTTGGAATGTGTCCTTGGCCATCTCAATACGTCTATGGATCTCAGTGTCGCACTTACCGTCCTCTGTCAAGACGCTTCCCAGATATTTAAATTTCCACGTCTGCTTGATTCTAGCGTTCTCAACCTGCACATCGCATTTCGGGTTCATCCTATAACTGATGACCATGCACTCTGTCTTCTTGTAGTTTATGCTTAGTCCTTTCTTCAGAGTCTGTCTATATTTCTGAGATGAGGTATTATGTACATTATTTACATTATTCGGACTATTGTCCTCATCTCTGTCGCCATATTTATCACAACGTTTCGGCCGGTTAAGGCAGTGGAGAACTTTCAGAGGGAAATTAACAGGAGATAACTGATAACGGACATCCATCAAACATGGCACTTGGGACTAGAACAGTCTACCCCAGTGAGCGAAATAAAGGGTTCGGTTCGAACCACCTGAAGAAGGCCGGAGCGTACAACGGCCGAAACATTGTGATAAATATGGCGACAAAGATTAGGACAATAGTTCGAATAATGTAAATAATGTAGTCCTTTCTTCTCACTATCCGTCGCTACCTTCTGTAGGAGATTTTGTACTTTCTTTTTTCTGTCTGCTTACGTGCTAATATCCTTGGGGAAATTATGAAATCATCTCTACTCCTATCAGCTACGAGTTAAATAGCAGGGTATACTGGACTCTGCAGCCTTGGTTGTCAATCAGTCTAAAGGAAGAAAAGCTCTCTTTCTTGTGAACTCGGCAATTCACGCATAATTAAAAAAGATATTGGTAGGAAGCCTAAATCCAGAAGGGATATGTTATTTAAAAAGACACCAGCTCCACCACTCGTTTTTAGGTTTGTTTTTTTTTGTGGGGGGAGTGCGCTAAACTATATTAAACATAGGCTATGATCATCAAGAAAGGGTGTTGAACCGCCTCCCTTTGGTTTTCCGGCGACTTCTTTATCCCTAAGCTCTCACCACCGGACTATAAATGATGATGATGTGGTTATTGTTCTTGTGGTGTTGTTATGCGACCCTTAACGGCTGATTTGCTTTGGGATTAATAAACACAAAACATTTGCCGAGCTGGCTGTCTGTCCCTTGAAACGGGTGCGTCGAGATCATGTGGTTCGCTTGGCACTTTGTTTTCAATACAATCGCTTTTGTGTGTATTAATAACTGACAAGTGGATTCAAATTATACAAAAGGGTCGCGTCGCAAAGCAGCGAAAAGACTTTGTTTTAATTAACGCCAGTGATTCTTAGACAACAGCAGAACAGAACTGATGGAAGTTAATTTTTATTGAAAATTCGGTGATGAGTGTTTTATTTCACACAGGAGAGGGCGCCTTAGATCTTAATTCACCGAGGGGAAAAATCGATATCGAACCTGTCTCTAAAATCCTATTTTTGTTATGAAGGATTAACACATTTTTTTCAATTCCATCTATATTTGTGTGTATGTCGAGTTCAGCTCAAATCTCTTAGCTAAAAAGCATGTCATAATATCGTTTGATTTCAGACTTGAAAAGTTGGTTGATTGATTTTGTTCAGCGGCATGTCAACACCTAAACATTTTGTACGCAATTTTATGATTTCAACAACAGATATTTTATACTTTCAGAGTAAATATATATATATATATATATATATATATATATATATATATATATATATATATATATTAAATAAAAACAGACCACTTTAAAGTTCCATGTAATAAATTATTTACAGCCCTTTTAAAAAGACTGCGAATCATCAGACTTTACTTCCAAACTTTTTTTTTTGTTTGGAAGTAAAGTGTGATGATTCGCAGTCCTTTAAAAAGGGACATGGAACCTCAAAGTGGTCTGTTTTTATTTAAATTATTTGCTCTGGATTTACATTGAGCTCTCTGGATTTTATCCTCCTTAGGTTTAACCGTACGGATTGCCTAGTTTTTCATAAACTATATATATATATATATATATATATATATATATATATATATATATATATATATATATATGGATTACAAAGCAACCCTTTTATAAATGCCCTTCGGTTTTAGTTCTCCCCGCCCCATCTATCTCCCCCACCCTTTTTCTTTTCTTTTCCTCTCCTCTCTCATCTTCTGATCTTTAAGATTATATCGTCTATTGTGTGTGTATGTCACCACAAAATGTATCCTTTCCGGTTACATCTTTAATGTATTAGACACCCGAGAACATTCATATTTCTCTCACTTGAACCGTCTTTGACTCCCCTCTTTAAAACTTCTCTCTGTTAAATTTTAATCCCCCACTTCATCTTTAGACCTTCCTGTTCTTCTCCTGTTCTTTCTCGTCTGTTACCCCTCTCTATAGCTTTCATTTACTCTACCATTCGTCCCACACTCTCATACATACACTCTCACTAAATTTTAGTTTTTATTCCCAGGGTTGTTTTTTCTGTTTTCTTTTTGAATTTGTAGGTCTGATGAATTGGATCATATTTATGATTCCAATGGAATAAATTATGACCATGGAATATTAGTGTTTAAGCCTTTTTATTATATCCTCACTCTGTCCTGGACATTGAGTTCTACCTGGATTCTATCGTCTTGGAATTATTTTTTATACAAATATATATATATGTATGTATGTATGTATGTATGTATGTCTGTATGTATATATATTTATATATTTTAGATATATGATTGCATATGTATGTGTATATTTACCACTAATATTATATAACAGATCTTTGTGGCTTACTTTATCAAATACCTTTGCGTAATCTATAATAATTACATTTTTATAGTAAAACTGCCAACACTACATTTTATGATCTTTCTCTCTCTTTAAAGAGAGAGAGAGATCATAAAATGTAAAGAGAGAGAGAGATCATAAAATGTAGTGTTGGCAGTTTTACTATAAAAATGTAATTATTATAGATTACGTAAAGGTATTTGATAAAGTAAGCCACAAAGATCTGTTAGAACTGCTGAGTAACCTGGACATTAGAATAATCAAGAATCTATACTGGCAGCAAACTGCATGCATACATATAGAAAATGAGTTTAGAAGACATGCAAGAAGTGTAAGAGAAGAATATATCTTCTCGCCGGTCTTATTCAACCTGTACAGCGAGGCAATTTTGACATAATTATATATACTATCAGGTTTCATCGTTGACGGCCACAATCTTAACAACATAAGATATGCAGATGACACAGTGATGGTAGCAGACACGGAAAGGAAACTACAAAAACTCCTACAGAATGAAGTGAAGGAGAGCGAGAAAAAGGGACTAAGCAAAAACTACAAGAAGACGGAATGAATGGTCATCAGCAAAAAGATGAGCCCGAAATGCGATTTACGGGTCAGAGACACCAAAATCAATCAGGTGCGGAAATTTAAATATCTTGAAAATGTTCTGATAGAGGACGTTAAGTGCGGCGCTGAGATCCGAAGACGTATTGGGATGGCCAAAGACGCATTCCAAAAGCTAGGCAGAGTATTACGAGGCAGGGGTATTTCGTTGGTAACAAAGAAAAGAGTACTGAACTGTTACGTGATATCTGTCCTCCTTTACGGCAGCGAATGTTGGACGATCTCCTCAAAGATGAAGAAGAGACTCTAGGCAACAGATATGGCTCTACAGAACGATGTTAATGATACCATGGACCGAACATGTGAGCAACGATGAGGTTTTGGAGAGGATGCAAACAAAGAGGAAACATTTACTTAACTTCATGCAGAGACAGCTGAAATTTCTGGAACATGTCATGAGAAAGGATAGCTTGGAAAATCTGATACTCACAGGACAGACAGAGGGAAAGAGGGACAAAAGAAAGCAACGCGTGACATAGTGGGCTTAAGAAAGTGGATGGCAGAACAGGATCTGAGAGAATTAGATATCCTATAAGAATTCAGTATTGGAAACCACAATCTTAACAACATAAGATAGCATATGACATTGTTGATAGCAGATACGGAAAGAAAACTATAAAAGCTCCTAGAGAAGGTGGTGAAAGAAAGCAAGAAGAAAGAATTAAACATCAACTACAATAGGACATGATGCATGGTTATTAGCCAGAGGATGAGGCCAGAATGTAAATTTCAAATCGGAGATACCAAAATCAACCAAGCACAAAAATTCTAAATATTTGAGAACTATTCTAACACGGGACGGAAAATGTGACACTGAAATACGAAGTCGCATTAAAATAGCGAAAGATGCCTTCCAAAAGCTAAGCAATGTATTAAGAAACAATAAAATATCTGGTAAGTGTTTTAACAGAGGAAGGATAAGGTGACACTGAAATCCGAAGACGCATTGGAATAGCGAAAGATGCCTTCCAAAAGCTAAGCAATGTATTAAGAAACAATAAAATATCTGGTAAGTGTTTTAACAGAGGAAGGATAAGGTGACACTGAAATCCGAAGACGCATTGGAATAGCGAAAGATGCCTTCCAAAAGCTAAGCAATGTATTAAGAAACAATAAAATATCTGGTAAGTGTTTTAACAGAGGAAGGATAAGGTGACACTGAAATCCGAAGACGCATTGGAATAGCGAAAGTTGCCTTCCAAAAGCTAAGCAATGTATTAAGAAACAATAAAATATCTGGTAAGTGTTTTAACAGAGGAAGGATAAGGTGACACTGAAATCCGAAGACGCATTGGAATAGCGAAAGTTGCCTTCCAAAAGCTAAGCAATGTATTAAGAAACAATAAAATATCTGGTAAGTGTTTTAACAGAGGAAGGATAAGGTGACACTGAAATCCGAAGACGCATTGGATGCCTTCAAAAAGCTAAGCAATGTATTAAGAAACAATAAAATATCTGGTAAGTGTTTTAACAGAGGAAGGATAATGACACTTCCGAAACGCATTGGAATAGCAATGCCTTCCAAAAGCTAAGCAATGTATTAAGAAACAATAAAATATCTGGTAAATGTTTTAACAGAGGAAGGATAAGGTGACACTGAAATCCGAAGACGCATTGGAATAGCGAAAGATGCCTTCCAAAAGCTAAGCAATGTATTAAGAAACAATAAAATATCTGGTAAGTGTTTTAACAGAGGAAGGATAATGTGACACCGAAATCCGAAGATACATTCCAAAAGCTAAACAGATTATTAAGAGATATAAAAACTTCGTAAGAAACAAAGAAAAGCGTGCAGACCTATTAGCTGACATCTATATGGTAGGTAATGCGGGACAATTTCCTCAAAGATGAAGAAGAGACTTGAAGCAACACAAATGTGGTTCTACAGAAAGATGCTGAGGATACCATTGACCGAACATGTGAGCAACAACGAGGTTTTAATAAATAGAAACAAGAAGTAAACCTATACTTAACATCAGGAAGAGACAGCTGAAAATTCTGTGGCACAAAATGAAGAGGGATGACCTGAAAAATCTGTTACTCCCAGGACTGATTGAGGGCAAGAGAGACAGAGAAAAACAATGCGTAACATACTTAACGGTCTTGAGAAAATGGATGGTGGAACAGGGTTTAGTTTAGAAATAGCGAAAATAGCGGAAATTGTGGAGAGCCATGATCACCTATGTCCTGAGAGTACATGAGACATAACGAAGAAATTTTGGTTTGATCGTCATTTTACTATAAAAATGTATTGTTGGTTATTTTATTATATAAATGTACGTTTGATTTTTGCTTGGGAGTTCACTATTTGCCAAGAGCTAGGACCCTAACAGGTGCTACCACCACAGGCTAGAGTGGTTCTGGGAACAACAGCAATTAAGAGGTGGGTCCACGATCCTTAAAAACGTCAATCTCAGGATTGCTGCCAGATGTAGTTTATCGTCATACCCAGGACGAAACTTGAAACGTGAATAATTCTGACCAAAGACTAAAGAAAACTGTGTATTATTATATATGACATAATGGTCGAGTAGTAAGAACGATGTTCGAATTGCAATAAGGCTGATTTACTAAGATTCTCGAAAATACTAAACCGGGGAGATAATCTCAGCGTGCGGTGTTGTTGGAAAATGTCTGAAAAACCATATCACATGTTGGTCCAACCCTTGTAAATTAAATTGAGTAGACGGAATTGTTTGGAACCTGTTGGTGGTTGCGCTAGCACAAAGTCAAAAGTCATCGTGACCGAGAGTTTGAGAGTACTGTTCATGTTCAAAGTTGTTGATCCCGCCAGTTTATGCGCTCTATCCCTCAGAATCTGCAACTAACATCTGCTCAACTCATTTGTGACATAAACCACAAGTTGACTTCCCGGATGTTAAAGAAACATAGCTTTGCCTCAGCAGGCGTCTGCAACAGGGATTAGCTAGCCATCATAGCAGACGAACATACTCAAAAACGGATTTACATTTTGCACTGAAAGATAAAACTAATCAGCATAATAATAATAATTAATAATAATTCTTTATTTAATCAAAAAGGAAGGAAGAGACTATTTTACCGGTAGAATAGACAAACATGCTTTTAAGCTTATTTTACCGGCCTCGGTAAAATAGACCCTCAGACTATTTCACCGGTAGAATAGACAAACATGCTTTTAAGCTTATTTTACCGGTCTCGTTAAAATAGACCCTCAGCCTATTTTACCGGTAGAATAGACAAACATGCTTTTAAGCTTATTTTACCGGTCTCGGTAAAATAGACCCTCAGGCTATTATTTTTATTATTATGAAGGCAGGTAATTTTAAAGATGACAACACACAGATATAACACATAATTTTATTTATTTTCACCACCAATTGTTAAGACAATTTAAAATGTTTTCCACCATCGATTGTTAAAACACAAGTTAAAATCATTTATTCATTATCAATGATTAAAAGAAATATAGAGTTATCTGAATAGTTTAAGCACTTCAGGCATAAATCAAAACTTGCCCTTGTCAATACAATTCAGGTGCACACAACAGTCAAACACCAAAGAATCTATGTTGTTCAAGTTCTGCCTACGCAGTTCACACAACCACTGCGCTGATGATCTCAAATATATATTCTTAGTTCTAAAACACTATTTATATTTACCAGCAAAATAGACTTGGTTTCTATTTTACCAGGAACGGTAAAATAGCTTTGGTGTCTATTTTACAGGGACCGCAAAATAGTCTATTCGTAAAAAAAATTAAATTAATAGTGCGAGAATAATATTCTACCCAAATATGCATAAATAACTCAGTTATGTGCCATGCGTGATACATAAGTAGGCGATGATGTATCTTTCGATACATGACTGACGAGGCATATTTTTTCCCGCAGTAGTTTGCCATTTCTTTCTGCTGTAGACCAGTTGCCATTCAAGGCTACAGTACCCGGTCTATCCTGCTATTTACCCATAGCTAGGGGTGAAGAAGAAGAGAATTCATACCTTTCCCAAGGGTATTAGCACGTATATGAATGTAATGGATTCGACTGGAATTCGAACTCGGCTCTCCGATTCCTCAATCTGAGCCGCTAACCATTACTCCACCGTGCAACGAGAAACTACTCCACTATATTACCCACGAAGTTATGGCAACTCACATATAAAAGAGAAGGTTGCTGTAGAGGGTCGTAATCACGGCTGGGAGGTACATGTGGTTTAAGAAGATTACACATAATAAACCTATTCTTTAATGAATGTTTGCCTTAATTCCTGACCACTGACAATTCCCTTCTTCCTGGTTGTCAATAGATTTCTCCAGTAAAATCATCAATAATGCATTTGCATTGCACATAGCGCTGCCCTATCAGCAATGTTTGCCTAAATACTTGACAATCCCTTTTTCCCGGTTTTCAATGTGTTTATATCAATTACATGTGTCACAGTAGTAATTTTACTTTTTTTTTTTGGTGAAAATTACAACTGAAGGCAAAATGCATATTTGACACCGTTTACTCTATTAAAAAGTGCAACAGATGTTATGCAATGGATGATTGAAGCCTGTTTTCACGCTGCAATTTGTACAAGCGCATGTTATGTATGATTCTATCCAGTTTCCTGCCTTTTGTTTTTCTAACTCTTGCCGCTTTAATAACCTTCTTTGTCCTTGTTCTGTCACCCATTTCCTCCCATATGCCAAGTGTATTATTTGCTGTTTCCACCTTCCGTTCGCTGCCATATTAGAGATTAGGTATTATACAACACTCTTTTCTTTGTTTCTAAGGGCATTTTCTTATCTCTTAATACTTTTCTTAATTTCTGAAAGGTTGCTATTCCTATAACCCTTGGGATTTCTGTGTCAGACATGTCATCTTCTGTTACTACACGACCAGGTACATAAATTTATGTACCCAGCTTGACACCCCCAATACGTAGTCCAAACATTGTATTTTGCTTATTGGAAATATTAAATTTAATCTTTTAGCTTGAAATTAAAACTAAATAAAAACTTCAAGAAATATTTTTTTCATTTTTAAAAATTCATTTTAAATCTTAGGTATCGCGAATCTTTGGAGGTACCTATATTAACGCAATGCCGTAAATGTATTTTTATGTTGTTACAATACGTCAATAATTAAATTCTGGTATGTCTTCTATATCTCTTAGGAGTCACTCACTGTACAATAAACAAATCTGGTGAGGAAATGCATCGCTGTCCTACATGTCTTTCTTCTTTTTGCGTAGGCACTAAACATCTTTTCTATCCATATGTAAAATCTTTGCCGTGTAAGTCAATCTGTTGTCATATTTCAGGCAGCTTCCTATGTCGTGCTTCATCTAATGCCATTTCGTAATCTTTGCGATATATGTATAGATCTTTCTGTATTTCTGTTCTTGCCCTATTACAGCTGCTAACAAATCTGTTCATTATAATCGTCATGATTAGGTTAGTACCACATGAAGCCGATTTTCTGATTTAATCTACATTCATTTGCAGATGGTTTGTTTAGCAACACTATGAAGATAAATCTAGTGTGGTCCTCCCGTACTTCGCCGCTGTCTTATATTATATTTACCATTTCGTTTTTCTGAGTATTTATGGAACGCGGCGGAGAGGTTTATTCGCGTTCATGATTCTACACTTACAAAGAACAGTGAACTTTGGACATCTATCGAAACATCATTGCCTAACACCTCTCCAGAAGTCTTTCGAGCACGTTGTTCGCCCGAATAGATGGGATCGCGCACGATAACCGACGCCTACCCGCTGATACTCCAAAGACTGCTCGATGAGGTGGAAAGATTCTCGGTGAGTACCAATTGGAAATCAAGATCAAGAGGAAAGTCCTGCCAGCCACTTAGGAGCTGGTGCAGTTGACCATCAGGACGGAGGCTCAAGTGGAGAAATTAAAGTTCCTGGGAACCACCATAGATCAAACAGCGAATGGTAGTCATGAGATCAGTGTCGGTCGGGGATAGCAAGATATGCACTTGAGTCCATTAAGATACTGTGAAAAGACAGCGCTCTTCACAGAGGAATTAAGGTGATGAAAGCAGCCGGTGTCAACGAAGTCATATCTTTCGGGAAAACATGCTACAGGCGAGCACTACAATTCAACTGGACGGGCCACAAACAAACGAGTCGGTATTGGCGATAGGAGCAGAGAAGCCCTTGGTCGCAACCATAAGGAAACGAAAGTTGCAATACTTTGGTCATATCCATCAGGGCCCAGAAACTTTGCACTCACATTCTAGAGGGACGCCTCGATGGCAGGAGACGGAGGAGAAAACTAAGGCGACGTCTGAATGATGACATCAAAGCCTGGACAGAAAGAAAGCAGACGGGATGCACGGCCTTGGCGAGGAAGATGAGACAGTGTAGAGGATTAATGCATTTGTCCATGGTCTCCGATACTCAGCAATGAGGATGGGATGAAAAAAAATCTATGACTTTTGGCACGTTAGAGTATATCTAATACTTTTTGTCTTCATCTCGTTCACATACATATAAGAGCCTTTTTTATGTATTTGTTTATTTTTTTTCTCACTTTCATATTCGCCATGTCTCTTCAGGACGTGAGAGAACAAAGCTCTCCGCAATTTTCTGTTCTTTTTCGCTAAGTTTGTGTTGTTGCAACCTCTCCTAATCCCTGTTCAGACAACCATTTACACAAGCTCGTGAGGTAGGTTAGGCGCTGTTTTCCTCTGACCCGCTTGCCTTAAATATGTCCTGTGAGTTTCGCATTTTCCAATCCTTCTTTCTTCATTATGTGCTTTAGAAATTTCAACTTTTTCTGATGTTAAGTTTAAGTGTCATTTTTGTTTCCATTTTCTCTAAAACTTCTTCGTTGCTCACATATTCGGTCCATGGTATCCTCAGCATGCTCCTGTAGAACGACATTTTTGCTGCCTCAAGTCTCCTCTTCATCTTTGAGGAGATTGTCCAGCATTCACTGCCATATAGGAGGGAGGATATTAAATAACAGTCCAGTACTCATTTCTTTGTTTTTAGCGGAATTTTTCTGTTTCTTAATACTTTTCTTATCATTTGTAATGTATCTTGATACTTTTCTTATCGTTTATAATGTATCTTAATACTTTTCTTATCTTTTGTAATGTATCTTAATACTTTTCTTATCGCTTGTAATATATCTTAATACATTTCTTATCGTTTGTAATGTATCTTAATACTTTTTTATCGTTTGTAATGTATCTTGATACTTTTCTTATCGTTTGTAATGTATCTTGATACTTTTCTTATCGTTTATAATGTATCTTAATACTTTTCTTATCGCTTGTAATATATCTTAATACATTTCTTATCGTTTGTAATGTATCTTAATACTTTTCTTATCGTTTGTAATGTATCTTGATACTTTTCTTATCGTTTGTAATGTATCTTAATACATTTCTTATCATTTGTAATGTATCTTCGCTATCTCTATGCACCTTCGGCTTTTGGTGTTGCATTATCTGCCCTCGGTTAAAATACTTCCTAGATATTTAATTGTTCCTCTTTCTTATAATTTTCATATTAGTTTCTTCTTTTTGCTGACAACCATAAATTTTGTCTTTAGATCTTTCTTCTCACTTTCCTTTACTATCTTCTGAAGGAATTATTGTAATTTCCTACAATCTGCATATCTAAATTTTTTAAGATTGTAGCTGCCAATAATAAATCCTGGTAGGACTTCTAATTCCCTTGGGATTGCTTCACTCTAAGAGTTGGATAAGTCCTCTGAGAAGACTAATTCTTGTCTTACGCTCTTGTAGTGTAAGTAAATCTTCCTTTAGTGGTTAGTTTTCTACAAAACAGAATCTTAACCAAAGCTGATAACGTAAAAGAAAACCTGTTTCATGCAACGCCTTACAATTCCAAGTCTCCCTATGAAAGAGCAGATGTTTCTTCTATGTCTTCTGATAATTCATTCACAAATATAAGCAGGAAATTGTAAGTTTTGAATAATCTTACGCGCATGTTTCGAACTGATAAAAGTATGGCGAATGATTAATTGGGGTGAGTAGGTTCAAATCCTGGCCTGGTTGCCAGGTTATTTTTTTATTCCTAATTGACAGACTGATGCGAAAACGTTAGAAAAACGCGAATAAGCAATGGGTCAGGGAAATCCATTGTTTCTTTGTGAATGAGACAGCAAAACAAAACCAAAGTACATTTTGCGTTAGACTTTCAACACAATACTATATGATTACCTGCCTGTATTTATCACAACAATCAGGCATCACTTGTCTCGAGCTGATAGCCTTTGTGGGATCGGGGTTAGAGGCAAGGTGATCTATGGTTCATTTCCCTGCCGTGGGATGATCAAGGCTTGTTTATAAAGAATCAGTAGGAAACGGAAACAAGATCTGAAATCTGTGGAAAGATAAGTGGTGTTTATTTTTTTATTTTTTTTTTTTCATTAGAAATAGTTCGTTATTGTTGGTGACTTGATTGATCCAGGAGTTCCCTGTGGGATCTAGAAGTTTCTTGTGTGAACTCAGAAACAAAACTAGCAACTTTTCGGCATCACCGAACTGTACCTAAATTCTCATCAGTCTCGATGAAAAGTGGCCGTCTCAAAGAGGCCCCTTTCTCTGAGACTCAAGTTTACCTCAGACCTCAAGTGGAACTCGTATATACGACCCACCGCTAGGGCACCGCGAGGTGATGTAATAGCTCACAAGCTTGTCTCGCTACAACAACTACGACTGGGTGGTGAGTTCGATTCTCACTGGATAACCCCCTCCCCCAATTTCGGCCTTGTGCCACATCTAAGCTATGCGATTCACTGCTAAAAACGCTAGAAAAATGATCGACTCATTTTACCGTTCCATAATTCCACCTGCCTTGTTCTAACTTTACAAGAGTTGGATCTGATCTAAAATTGAGTATTGCTACCTTATTACGGATGGAGTTTTCCGATTCTCTAAAGTCAGACACATATTCGCCGATATTAACCGACGAAATCCTGGCTTAAATAATCAATATTTCTACGTATGGGAGATTTAGTGTCGTTTTCTTATACGACAATACACAACAATAAGTTTTGTCAATAATTTGGTCCCGTAACAAAGATACTTGTAAACATTCCTATTCAGATGAGTAACTGGGGGCAAGGGTCGTAATCTCTACTGCTGCCATATCTGGGCTGGAGATAACCAGCCCTCACTTTCTAGCCATGACAGTATTCAAAAGCTTGTACGCGGACTTGTAGGTGATGAATTATTTCCCACCCTACAATCACTTTCCCACAGATGCATCATCGCAAGCCTATCGCTACTCTATCATTATTTCCAGCAGTTCCGACTTTTATGGCTAAATTGGTTCATCGTGTCTTGCTAGACAATTTTTCTCGTCAGAATATATCTTACATATTTATAAGTCTACCATCCGTCCATGCTTTGGGTATAGCTGCCACATCTGATTTGGGGCTTCAGCGATGTATTTAGAGATTTTTGAATAAAATACAAAAACGAAACTGCAATTTTATTACCCCTGAATTGGCACCGCAATAATGTAGCTTTCCTATGATTTTTCTATAAATATGGTAACTGTTCTAATTAAATTTCCTCTCGGGTACCTAGAATATTAATTTAAGCGAATTACTACATTAGCCGAAAATTCTCATCACTTTAGATTTGAAATGGTTAGATTTAACCGTAAGTTCTATGCTAACAGTTTCTTCTCACGCACTTCTCCTTTGTGGTAACCTCTTCCAGCTTCTTGATTTCCAGTCAACTTCGATCTTCAAAAATGGAATGCCAATCGTTATGTTCTGTCTTCTTGATTCCTCTTCTTTTATTTCTCATTTCCTCGTTAGTGTCTTTTTTTTTCATATTTTATCACATTCAGTAGCCCCTTCTGCCTTAGTGGCTTTGTTGCCTTGCTTGGCGTCAAATGACTTTTTAAAAGATACACCATATCATCTACGAAGAGTCGAAATATATTAATTCCCTTCGTATTCCATTGGTAAGGAGGAAGTTCTATTCCAACAGCTTCCTCCCAAGAACTAAAGTTTATGGAACAATCTACCGTGATGATGCTTCCCAGAACATTACAATCTTAACTGCTTCAAGTCTAGGGTCATTGTATGCATCCTCATAGTCTGCACTTATTTCCCACTTCCCACCCTGCGCCCATTCAAAACATTTAATTTAGTAACCCTCTACCTTGAGTGACACTTGGGCCTTAAATTTTGTGAGAATTTAGTGAAAAAAAGAGGCTTTCGATGCGCAATGCAGAGTGTTACTATGTTATAAGGCTAGTCTTTCAGACCATTATTTCTATATCAGGTTTGATTCTCAAATAGTGCCTCACTCTTCAGTTTTTTTTTTGTTTTTTTTTTATTTTGATTTTGATGTTTTAAGCTTAGGGCAGTAAAAGTCAGTGCGTCTAGAGCAAAGAATTTTAAGGAACTTGGGAACGAAAGCGAAACACAGACACTTACAATAAAAAAGAAACAATTAAATACCCGAGACACGTAAAAGAGAAGAGGAGCTTGGTGAAATTAACACTCACAGGATATATTGATAGCAAGAGGAAAAGAGAGGAACAGCGAATAAACTAGCTAACGAGTTTCTATAAATGGATAGCAGAATAAGAACCGGGAAAGATTGTAAAGCGGCAAACATTGCTTAGAGCTATAGATAGGAAGCTGTGCATTATTGCCCCCTTTCTAAGGGAAAGAAAATTTTTGCAGTAACTCATCTGCCAGACCTGCTCAATACACAGTGTATTATTTCCAGATTGGGTGACTCGCGAAAAGTGGCCTCGTGCCAAACTAATCAATGACTTAGAAAATATCAAACCTCAAATACTTACCAGGACTGTCCGGATTCTATCTCGCCCTTTGGATCATCTCGAAAACATTTTGCTCGGCATTGATGTAATCTGACACCCAATCAGTGCAGGCGTTGAGCTACATGCGTGAACGGACAATTTTCTATGGGTTTACTTAGTTGGCAGTGAGACGACATAATATGAGATCCTATTGTGCGTGACCACCATCAAAACAATGGGGCTACTCATTTTTTTTACGTCTCGTACATATTTTCTTTTCTTTTGTATTTTTTTTTCTCAAAATATCGCAATCCCCAGGTTTGCGAACTCCATGCCTCTTAAGATCAAACGTTGCTCTATCCAGGCTTTTCCTAAATCTAAATTGCTATTGAAAGAAAAATATAATTTCAGCCCGTGAACGAGATTAAAGAAAAGGTACACTGCAGCTGATGGTAATCCCGAAAAAAACTTTGAAGAGAATTGGAACGGCGTATATTTTTTCCGTTAAAATTACATGATTGGATACTTTCCAGAAGACATCGTACGTATATATGCAGGGTGCATACTTTGTTAGAATAGGTGGCAAGTTTGTCGCACACATAAACATATCAATTTACTTATACATACGCACATATTTTATACAGAGGAATATGTGAAAAAATGCAGTTGCTTGCATATACATATGACGAGGTGCTGAAAAGCTCTTGACCCGATGAAAAAGGCCTTCCAAAAACATTCTTATGTTTGATGATTTCGTCAACATTTGAGAAGTCGGTCGACCCCACCCAGCAAAAAAAAAATTTCAACATACTGTCCCTAGATGTTAACACGTGTAATTTTTAATCCGACATTATTGCTTAACAATATAAACTCAAATCCCCAAATTGTGAGGAATTTGAGAATGGAAAAAATTACTCCAATTCTAATTTTTACTGTCTACTTACAAGTAATCCTCAGACATTTCTACAGCGATCTCAAAAAGAGTACTGCTCAAAAACAGTTGCAGTAAATGCCCATACTACATTAGATTAATGAAAGCTGCTGATTGATCTAAAATCAATTAGCAGTCTTTTATATCTACATGGTTATCAATAATCCTGCAGTTTAGCGCATAATTATTAGACGAGATGTAGCAAGTCCCGCATTGCCCTATCGCTATTTCCATGGAAAATGCTCGAACAAATGGCATTCCTTATCCCATCAGTTCTCACCTTCGCAGCTAAAATCCGCCATGCCCCTCACATTGGAGCGAACCACCCTCATTCCCTTCGTATTTCATTGGTGAGATATAATTTCTACTCTAGCTTCTTCTTCCCACGAACCGCTACTTTGTGGAAACGACTCCCAAGAGGATGCTTCCCCGATCACTACAATGTTAACCTGTTCAAGTCAAGGGTTAACCGTTATCTTTCCGATATATCTGCATAAACTGTGTCTCTTACTCTGTAACGTTCTACCTCGAATGGCTCCCGGGTCTTGTGCAGAATATTTGTTATGGGTCCTTACCTATAACTACAGAATGAACTCTTCCTAACACTATGTATACTACGCCTCTCAAGAGAGAGGGTCGAATCAAGCCGAGCTTCTCGGTTTGACGGTCGAACTCTCTGCCTCTGAGCAGAGAGGAACCTGGACGAGGCTCCGCCGAAGGGCAGAGTCTCGTTCGGGGAGGTTGACCAACCCGATCCCGTTTATACGGGTTCTACGGGCATTTTTTGGCCGAGCCTACGGGCTCGGGAAACCCACGTTAAACTCGGCCTTGTGCCTCATGCAACCCTCGTGGGGGGGGGCTAGATACAGAATCGAGCCGAGCTTCTCGGCTTGACGGTCGAATTCTCTGCCTCTGAGCAGAGAGGAACCCGGACGAGGCTCCGCCGAAGGGCAGAAACTCGTTCGGGGAGGTTGACCAACCCGATCCCGCTATACGGCATCTACGGGCATTTTTTTGACCGAGCCTACGGACTCGGGAAACCCACGTTAAACTCGGCCTTGTGCCACATGCAACTCTCGTGGGGGGTGGCTAGATACCGAATCGAGTCGAGCCGATAGTAGTTCACTCCAAACCAGACTGACAGTCATACTAACACCTTCCACATCTTGTATTATTATTTCATGTAATATACTTTCGTTATTTCTACACTTGTGTTCGTGTTGTTCTTCCTTGGTCATAACTTGGACCATAACAATATTATTGTAAAAGAAGTTGCTATGTATGACTAATTATACTATATTTACTCTATGGAACTGACTCCCAAGAGTAACCGGCTCAAGTTTAGGGTTAAGCATTATCTTCCCTCTCCTATGTGCATAAACCGTCTCTTACTCTGCCGCCCCGAACGACTCCCAAGCCTTGTACAGGGTGAACCTGACTGTAATAAAAAGATTTGATCTTAAATTGTCGTTGTTCGACTTAGACGTTAGTATGAAAACATAATAAGGAAATTATGTTGATACTTTTCACTTTGTGGAACAGACTCCCGATAGGATGTTTCCCCGGTCATTACAATATTAACATCTTCAAGTCCAGTGTCAACCATTGTCTTTCTTACATGCCCCCATAATCTGCTCTTCATACAACGACCCCAGTAACTCTCTACCTTGAGTGGCTTACGACCACATCACGTTAAAACAACGGTTCCTGTAAGATCACCGAGATTAAGTAACGTGGAACCTGGCCAGTACTTAGATGGGTGACCACTAGGGAATATCAGGTGCTGTAAGCTTGGATTTGCGGGTGGTGCAATGGACAATGACTCAGAATTGTTAATCGGAGAGCTGAGTTCCAATTCCAGTTGGGTTCGTTATATTCACTTACACGCAAATACCCTTTGGAAAGGTATTATTGAGTTGTATAAATCCATCTCTTCTCTACCAGCAATTAATTTAATTAGTAAATACTTGTATCACTAAATAATTATTATCTGCAAAAATGAAATAAAATTGCGTTCAAAGTATTTAAACTTCGGTATTAAATAACTCATGCTACGAAACAAAAACTACCATCGAAATCTACCTTGAGTGGCTCTTGGGCCTTGCAGATATGGTGATATTGTTATGGGACCTTACCCATAATAACATAACGGACTATTCCATACGTAATAAATACTGCGCCTCAAAAGGAAACAGAGAGTTCAGTCCGAAGTCGGGCGACCGGCTGATCGGCTGATCGGTTGAACTCTCTGCTTTCGGGCGGGAAGGAACACGAACGAGGCTACGCCGAAGGGCGGAGTCTCTTTCGGGGAGGTAAACTGACCCTGAACCCGTTTATACGGGTTCAAAGGGCATATTTTGGGCCGAGCCCACGGGCTCGGAGATCCCACGTTAAACCGGTCTTGTGCCACATGATGGTATTTATCAATTCACCCACAGGAATTGAATGTGGCACAAGGCCTTTTTAATGTGGGTATCTCTGAGCCCGTAGGCCCAGCCAAAAATAAAACCCATCTAAACCCGTCCAAGCGGGCTATTTCCGTCAACCTCCCCAACGAAACCCCACCCTTCGGCGGAGCTTCGTCCGGGTTCCTCTCTGCAAGCAGAGAGTTCGACAGACACCCGACCCGGCAGCTCACAAAGCGCAGATACTACACTTTGATCCTAGCCACCGGGCCGAGCGGGTATTCTTTATATAGATGATGCCCTCATGGGGGTGGGGAACTAAATACCGTTCAGCCCGAAGTCTGGAGTGAAGTCTGAAGTCTGGAGTGAAGTCCGTCAGGAGTCTGTCAGTCAGTCAGAGCGAGCGAGTCAGTCAGTCGAGTCAGAGGCAGTCCGAAACAGAGTCGCGTTCAGGCAATTACTACTAAACCCGATTGTTCTTACTAACACTTTCTACCTCTCTGTTTATATTCCTGTTTGTAATATATCTGTGTTATTCCATATCCGTATTCGAGTTCTTCTTTATTGGTTCTACCTTGGACTATCACCGTGGTACAAGGAACCGGACCATAACAGATATCAAATAGAGAATCTCCATCAGTGAAAATGAAATTAAGACCGATAATTGAAAGGAATTTCCATATTATCCTAATTACCTATGCAAAATAGGTTTATGTTGATGCAATTTATAACTGCCAGAAAGCAAGCTATATACTGATGGCGTTCTCCTTATTACCTGATGTCATTATCCCACACTCTTCATCCGCAGTTTCAATTATCCGCGCTCAAATAAACAATTAAGTTTTACTTAATAATTTTCCCAGAGCATAAAATTAAATATGCTGGCTACTCGGATATGTCAAAGGATGGGGGACTATAAAATGTTTCATTTAATTGAAAGATTAAAAGTTCTCGACTTCATAGAGACAGAAAGTAAATCATATACTAAGGTTGCTAAAATCTACGGTCAGAACAAATCTTCTATCCGTTATCTAACATTTATGATGGTATATTATTATAATTTTTTTTTAAATCTTATCACCCCATGAAGGTAGTAAAGCCACTAAGACACAAAAGGTTACTGAGTGTGGAAGAATAAGAAAAAAAGAGAAACATTATTAAGGATCGAGAACAATAAAAGTGTAATCAGGAATACAGTAGATAGCAATTGAGATTGCATTTAAATTTTTGAAGATCAAAGTTGACTGGAGAGCATGAAGTCAGAAGAGAGTTCCACAAGCGAGAAGTACGAGAAAAGAAACTGTCAGCATAGAACTTACCGTTACCTCTAACCAATTCAACTATGAATTGACGAGACTTTATCGCCAATCGAGTAGTAAGCTTAAATTCATAAAGTCTAGCTCCCATAGCAAAGAGTTCATCCGAACAATTACCATGAAAGTATTTATAGAAAAGGCACAGGAAGATACATTAAGGCGGTGAGAAGGTGACTGAAACTGAGATGGCAGCTCAAGACCAATAATATTGCCGATTCTTTTTTTATCAAGATATACAGCAGGAGCACCGGGCCATATATGGCAGCAATATTCAAAGAATGGTAGACTTATAAATATGTAAAATGTTTTCTTATTAGTTATTGGTCTTAATCAATTTTATAAATTAACATTAACTATAAATTTTAGTGCATAGAAAAAACAATATGCCGGAAGCGGCAGAAATACTACTTACATTTTAAAGGTTGACAAAATGACAAAGGTAACGATTATTAAAAAAAAATATTACACCGTTGTTTGAAAAATGGTGACCTTTATTCGCCATTCATTGTTGTAGAGGAATTTATAAAGTTTTCCGGAGTTTCGAGCGCTTCGAGTCCTTCTAGGTGGCTTTCTTTTAAGCGCTGAACTTTCCACCCACACCGACGTGACATGTAATGAGCAATTCCAGGTGTTGCAATTACAGATTCACCAGTCTTAAAAAAAAACGTTTCAACAGCAAACGCACGGTTTCAGCGGTCCAAGTCAGAATGATGACTGATGGTATCTGAAAAAAAAATGGTAAGACATTAGCTAGATGAAGACATCATTGCCACTTGCCTAAGTTTACTAGCACCACACAGGTGAGAGTTTAAAAGGTTAGATGTATTTCTGCCGCACCCTGTATAAAGTTTGGAACTATTCTTGGTTCCAGGCATTCGCTAAGAGTCTTGAAACGTAAGTGGCGGGGTGACAACTGCTGTAACTGTGTGTTGACGACCCGCGTTTGAATAGTACCCGTTTCAAAGCTCTCCCTTTATCCCTCCTCCCTTTTGAAAAGGGCTATGTTTAGCAAATGCTATAAACAATGAAATGGTAAAAAAATAATATTTTTGATGAGAGTAGAGGCGGGGTATACATGGGTAGATAAAGTGTTACTTTGACGGTCACAATGCAAAACCTTGAAAGTTTTTAAGCAAAAGAAACTTTTTTTTTGCGGCGCGGTGGGGGGGACAAGGAGTTGATATTCATTCATCAAGACCATGACGAATGAATAGTGACATAAAAAAGTATTGGGGCGAGAACGAGAGATATTCTTTGAAGTGAGTAACCTCATGAAAGGCATTTTTCAATGTTCTTTCATTGAAACGTCTTCCTTGCATTGTGATATTAACGAGTGCTTCAACAGTCGGGCCTCAGATGCAAACAAACGTTATATCACCGACAACTGTTTCCCTCGCTTGTCAAATCATTACTGGTGCTTGTAATATGTTCATTAATATCTTGAGTCACGGTGGAGTAATGGATAGCGGCTCGGATTGAGGAATCGGAGAGCTGAGTTCGAATTCCACTCGAATCCATTACATTCACTTACAAGCTAATAACTTTGGGAAAGGTATGAATCATCTTATCTCCCCAGTTATGGGTAAATAGCAGTACAGACCGGGTTCTATAGCCATGGATGGCAACTGGTCTACTGTAGAAAGAAATGGCAACCTACTGCAGGAAAAATCTGCCTCGTCAGTCATGTATCGAAAGACACGCGATCACCTAAGCGTGTATCACGCATGGCACATAATTGACTATACATCTTGAATATTTGAACTTTTACAGAATGGCACAAGCGTCTACGCGTCCTTGTGGGTGACAAATTATTTTCAACCCTACACCCCCTCTCTCACAGCTCTATCGCTATTTCCATGTAAAGTCAAAGACGAACAAGATTCCTTAATTCCACCAGTTTTAACCAACGCGGCTAAGAACCGCCATACTACGTACTTTGTAATGAATCACCCTCATTCCCATTCGTATTCCGTTAGGGAGATGTAATTTTCACTCGAGCAGCTTCTACCCAGGCACCGCTGTTTTGTGAAACAGACTCCCAAGAGGATGCTTCCCAGATAATCTTAGCCTGTTCAAGTATAGCATCCTGTCCGCTTATCAGCATAAACTGTGCCTCTTACTCTGTAACCATTTACCTTGAGTGGCTTCCGGGCCTTGAACATAATTATAAAAAATGTTGCATATTAGCAATGAAAATTGCTATACAGTCAAACCTCTCATCTACGGACCAGTTCCCCCATCTACAGACTTCGGATGCAACGGTCAAAATCTGCAGGCAAAATTTTAAAAAATCTGCAAGAAAATGCTTCCAAATCGTCAGCGATGTATTTCAAAATTTGCGGGCTTAGCAGAACGATCGTATTAGTTCTCAAAGTGACCGCTTGGCGGCGGTGGAGGGCTTTTCAATTGTAAACACTTGTAAAAGACGGGTGTACAGTATATAAAGTACGATACATGAGAAAGTAACTGTGATAAATCTATTATTAGTATCGGGACTGGTGCTATAAAATGAAAACTCTAACACATATAAATTCGGCATTTAATCTCTTCAAAATAGTCCTCTTCTGAAACCACACACTTTATCAAGCATCATTTCCATTGATGCAAGCATTCCTAGAACTCCTTATTGGTGGGCTGGATGAGAGAATAGCGAGCCTCGTCGCATTCTCTTATGATTGTCACGACGTCTTAAAATTCATTTCAAGTGGGATTTTATTTTTGGAAAGAGGAAAAAGTCGCAAGGGGTCAGATCTGGAGAATATGACGGGTGTTAATACTGGGGAATGTTGACCGTGGCCAAAAAATGCTGCAAAAGCCATGGTAACTGATGGAAACTCAGTGGTGTTATGAAACTACCACACTCTACATACTTACCTTCCAAGCACTGTTATAAACAAGAAATATAAGCGAGAGTATTATGCTTTAATGCCCGTGTCCAATGTTAATCTGCATAAAGCGGCTTAACTTGGCATACTTTAGTTCCCTTACCAGATGCAGCGGGGGGGGGTAGACAACTAACTCTGTTATAAAAACAAATATTCAGAGGAAAAATATGAAGATTATTTTGCGCCAGACTCTCTGTTTGCGTGCGTGTGTGTGTTTGCGTGTGTGAGTATGTGTGTGCGCGCTCACGCGTGTGTGTGTGTGTGCGTGTGCGTGTGTGTGTGTTTGCGCGCACGCGTGTGTGTGTTTGCGCGCACGTGTGTGTGTGTATGTAATCAGGTAAAAATCTTGATTGGAAAGTTTACACAGATCCGCTGTTTTGAATTCGAGTTTTCATTTATTGCAATCTTTTTGAAAATCACACAAAAAGGTTTTCCCTGGAAGACTGCAAAAGAGACCTTGAGCAGTTCTTTGATCAAAAAGATTTTTTAAACGGCCTTCCTGGCGGCATCAGTCGTCAGCTCCGCTCCTATGCTGATGACACGATTATTTACTCCTGTCTCAGTAAGTCTGATCGGTTCGATCGAGTCAGATTGGCTGCTGGTCACAAAAATGACCTACATTCTGTTGTTAACTGGGGCAAGGAATTATTTTAATTTTAAGGCTCCCGAAACGTAACTGCTCTCTATTAAACATCTGAGAGCAGGGCTGATGTCAACCTCAACCAGAATGATTCGTTACGCCATCTGGGGCAAATGTTTTCCGCTGACATGAAGTGAAAATATTATATCGGATCAAATGCTAGCTCTGCTGCTAAGAAAGTTGATTCACTGTGTCGTGCAAGATAATTTTCTTTCTCGAATCTATCTTGCATATTTGTAAGTTTACTACTCATCCATGCTTTCGATATTTCTACCATATATGATCTGGTGCTCCTGATATATATTTAGAGACCTTTGATAAAATTCCAAAGTAGAATCTGCAATGTTATTAGTCTTGACATGTCATCTTCGTTTCAGTCACTTTCCCAGTGCAGTAGTATAGTTTTCCTGTGTTTTTTCTATAAATACTTTCATGGTAATTGTTATGATGAACTTTCTTTTATGGTACACAGATTTTACGAATTTAAGCGCAGTACTAGATTGGCAGCAAGGTCTCATAATTTTTTCAGTTGAAATGACTTGACTTAACCGTATGATAACAGTTTGTTTTCTCGATTGTGGAAATATCTTACGGCTTCTTGCTTTATAGTCAAGTTTGATCTTCAAAATTTTTAAATGCAATGCCAATCATTATACTCTCTTTTCTTAATTTCTGTTCTTTTATTGTTCTCACTCCTTAATAATGATTTTCCTTTTTCTTATATTCATTCGCACTCAGCAACCCTAACATCTTAGTGGCTTTATTGCCTTGCTTGGGAGTGAAATGATTAAAAAAAAAAAACAGAAATAAAAATTTTCGGCAAGAGGAATTAAGTAGTTGAAGGAAATGTCAATAGATATGGGAAAAACAGTACATATGTTTTTCAGTAAAATTCAAATGGAAAATAAAAATGTCTTTCATTCTTACTCATTAAACTGAACGACCATTTTAGCCAAACCAATACATCTTCTAGCTGAGAATTACGAGACATACGAGACATTTTGAGATTCTGACTGGTTCTTTATATATATATATATATATATATATATATATATATATATATATATATATATATATATATATATATATATATACACGCACTTCCGTAAAGACATGTAATTTGAGCGTGAACTATAGAAGATTCGTTATGAGGGAACAAGTCTCTTAATGCATAGAGAAAAGAAACCAAATGGGTGGGAAGGGAAGCGTCACGAAGCAGAAGCATAAAGTTGACAGCCAGTTAGAAGAATAGGATGACGATGATGACAATTGTGAAGACGTCAAGCGAACTATAATAAATAAAAAGAAAAGAAAGGCATAAAAAAAATAACAAGAAAGCAAAGATGGTAAAAAAGGAAGAGAAAATAAAATTGAAGAAAAAGAAGAAAAGGATTCAATAAATAAGAAGAAAAAAATGATAATGAAAGAAACATTGATAACAGAGATGGTGATTGAAAACCAGATAAAGTGTCGATGTACAAAAGAAATGAAACGACAATGAAGAAGAAAAGAAGAAGGCGACGATAACAATGAAAAATGTGGTAAATGTTGAAAATGATGGCGATTTTCCAAACGTTGTAAAGAAAAAAACGATGAAGAAAATAATTTTAAAAAAATGATCTAAAAAGAAAGAAAATATGGCAATACAGAAGAGAAAAGGTGAAAAAAGAAAATAATGAAAGACAAAATGTCCCACCGTTTTATTATTTAAATACCTAGATGAAACCGTAAGTTCTATGTTAATAGTTTCTTCTCCCGTACTTCTCTCTTCCGGTTTCTTGCTTCCCTGCCACCTACGATCTTCAAAGATTTAAATACAACGTTAATCGCCTTCTTCTGTCTTCCTGAAACCTGTTCTTTTATTGTCCTTTAATCACTAAAGTCTTCTCATTTTTCTATCATTCTCAGTAACCCTTTGCGTCTTAGTGACATTATCGCCTTGTTTGGGTGAAATTATTTTAAGAAAAGACTCTAAAAGATTTTGATAAACAAAATGGCGACTAAAAACGAAGGTAAAGAATGAGATCGTAATGAAAAGCTTCCAGAATCAAAAAGGAGAAAGTCAAGAAAATGAAAATGAAAGAAAAAATAATGGTGGTTTATATTTGTGTCTACGGATAAATATTGATGGTTTACACGTGAGATTACAGGTAGATATCATTTAAATTGAGTTGCATTTAGTTGGTTCGGCAACTTTTAAATATTGGTTATTTATATTTAAGTCTATAACAATTCGCTCAGAAAGAACTAAAATAGTATTTGTTCATATTTGAACCCGTATGTATTTACTTGGATTCTGGAATAGGTTAATATTGTTCATTTATATTTAAGTCCGTAAGCATTTAATAGGTTCGCTGAACGGTAAACATGGGTGGGGGGTGTAGACTGAAGTCATTTACTGGGTTTCGTAATCTCTATCTATAAAAGGCAGGATGTGTGTGTGTGTGTGTGTGTGTGTGTGTGTGTGTGTGTGTGTGTAACGAATGCACGGCCGCAATTTTCGACGGATTTGCACCAAAATTTACATGCACATGCTCCAAGTTAGCGAAAAGGCCAAGACCGACTTTGCATTTCCCAACTCCCATCGAGAGTGGAAATAATCGATTTCTTCATGCTTCTACGGCAATTTTCATGTAGTTTGCGGCCATTTTCTACTGGCCTGAGTGAGAACCTATAGCTGGCTGCCACGAATAGGCAGGAAGATTATATTGGCCAGCGTGAGAGCCAACAGCTGACTGACACGAATGCTAACTAGCATGCTAGCAAGCAAAAAAAAATCGATAGCTGCATTCGTCACAAGTGGGAAAAATTTAAATCTGCATGGCACTTTACTCCAATTGGCTCATTCGCTTGCTTAAACTCAACGTTGATTCTGATTCCGCAGAACTGGGTTGGGTGTGAAAAAGTATTTGTTGTTAACATTCTTTTTTCATTTGGTTTTTCCAGTTACGAGTCCTTTTTTAAAGCTGATCGTTTTGTGTTCATTTTGTTTAGTTCTTTTTTCGTAACAGATTTAATGTTTAGTATAGAACTTAGAAAAAATTCGCAGTGTGAGATAGGCAAGAAGTAAGGCATGTAGCAACATCAGCACGGCTAAGGGCACTCCTTTAAAGGCAAGGAAGGGCAAAAATATTTTAAGTCAAGTGATAGCGATTGCTGTATGAGTCGTACGATTTTTGAATCAAGCACGGGCAACGCCGGGCCATGCTGCTTGTAAGTAAATATTAGTCATTTATACTTGAGAATGTCGCCCTGGCGAAGCACATACTATGCAGCTAAGAAAAGGATCGTTCACAGTGACTCGATGATTCCGACTATTGTCGACTCCCATATTTGAGTGTATAAGTATTTACTTCGTTCGGCTATATGTAAATATTTGTGGTTTATACTTGAGCCTGTAAGCATATTTATTTTGTAGTTGTTTCCTTTTTGGGTGAATATTCTTACTGAAATGAATACAGTTGATTTATTCTAGGACCTGCCGACCGGGCAACATAAAAAAGACAGAAATATCGGAGGAGGAGAATTTATAAAGAAGTCAGCCATGAAGATGTAAGGTAATAAAACGAGAATGAATTAAAAGATGAAGATAAACAGAAGGAAATATTATAAGAAAAAAAAAAGGAAAGAAGATGGCGAATAAAAACATAAATAATAAAGAACTGAAATGAGATGATGATAATAAAAATTGTAAATTAGAAGAACAATTATGAAAAGTATTTAAAGTGACAAAGACAAGATAATAGCGATGGAGTACGAAAAGAAAAACATAATTTGGCGCTTCAGTGTAGAGTAGCGGTTAACGAGCTTCATCTAACTGACCACTGCTACTGAGTAATGATTTCAATCCTCACTGCGTGACGTATACAAATTTCGACATAAGATATCTAAAATCACTCAGTCAACCAGTCTATTCATATCTATCTATCTATCTATATATATATATATATATATATATATATATATATATATATATATATATCAGTCAATTAAAAAACTGTCTGATCATACCTATTTCAGTCTGTTCGGATCTATATATATATATATATATATATATATATATATATATATATATATATATATATATATATATATATATATCCAAATGTAATGAGAACGAAAATAATATAAATTCTAACGTTCACAGAATTAATTCAAAAGAGGGCTCGATACCATGAATAGAGCAAGAATTAAATTTATGCCCATTTTTAGTCCTCATCAGTCAAGATGCATGCGCATCGAAACAAAAATGCACTTTGACGTGAGTAAGTTGTTTTGTTCGTATGTAAAAATTATATATATATATATATATATATATAAAATATATATATATATATATCAGGGACCTCGGTGTAGCTTAATGGTTAGCGTGTCTAGTCTTGTTAGCCATTACTACTGAACACTCATTGAGTATCCCACACAACATTCGGTTTAAATAGCCTAACAAGGGTCGACATATTGTAAAATCAGTCAAACTAACGTAACCTAACAAAAATAACAGAGAGACTCATGAGGGAGAATGAGATGATGTTGCGTCTTCTGCTGCTTCTGCTGATGATGGTGGTGGTGGTGTTGGTGATGATGACGACGAGGACGACGACGATGATGATGATGATGATGATGATGATGATGATGATTGAGATGAAGAACGAGAAGGGACAAAAAAGAGATTAAAAAAAAGATGATGCCTAAGTAAATTATGATAAAGAGAAAAAGCAGATGATGATGATTAGATAAAAAGTCGGGAAAGAGAAACACGAATAAAAGAAATAAATAAAAAAAGAAAAGTTAGAAGAAATAAAAGATTGTTGTGAAGGCAAAGAAAATGGCGATAAACAATAAATCACAATGAATAAGTAAATAGACATAACACCTATTATGATAAACAAAAATACAAATAAACAATTCTTTTTTACCATTTCTCACCCATTACAAGACCCAAGAGTTACTCAATTTAGAGAATTACTCAATAAGGTTGTTGAAAATAGAAAGCGGTTGATCCTAGAATTACAGAGATTAAAATTAGTGATCGAGGAAGCATCCACTTGGAAGTCTGTTCTATAAATGTTCAAATCTTGGGAATTTTCTTACGCATCGAATACAAAAAAAAATAACGATTGTTCAACCAAGCCTATGTACGTGACATGGTGAGTCTTGATTATAAAGGTCTGAGATGGTGGAACTAAAGAATGTAGCTCGTCAGAGAATTTGCCATGGAAATAGCGATAGGCTAGCGACGTTTCGACTGTGGGAAAGGAGTTTCAGGGTGGATAGAAATTCATCACCCACAAGTCTACGTAGACGCTTTTGAACTCTGGAAAATTTCTGGCAGCTCCAACGCAGATATGGCAGCAATACTCGATTTGTGGTCCGATGTGTCTCTTGTAAATATAGAGCATGGTTTTAAGAGTCAGATTCTTTCTGGAGATATGCAAGGATCCAATCATTTTTCCAGCGTCTTTAGCGATGTATATCTGTGTTCAATTTGGGGTCTACGGAGAACATTAGTCGCAATAGGCATTCAAAGCAATGAACCTCATTACGAGTATAACCGACAAAACGGGAGAAAATTTAAGGTCTGCTCGATGATGATGAAACGTTACTAGTTTGGTTTAGAAGGTATTAAATTTTACAAGCCAACTTTTTCCCCATTGAGATCTAGGTCAGAAGCGAGATCAGCTGCCAAAACCCAAGTCTTCTCGATTTTTGTAGAAAAATACTAGAAGATATTAAAGAATGAGATTCAATTGGTTATAAAAGATCATTTTTAGAAAAGGATTCCAGTTGAAATATAAATGACAAACGACAGAATTGTTTTTTTTTTTAAATGTTGATCCAGGATTTAAAAACCGAATGCCGACGTGTCGACGAAGTTGAAGAATACAACGAATTAGTATACGATGCTTGAAAAAAAAAGAAAATGAACAAAGAATTTATAAATGAAAAATGAAGAAAACTATTAATTCTGTTTGAAAAGGGAAAAGGAAAATATTTCGACGGAAATGAAGGAAGCAGACGACAAAGAGAAACTGAACAACAAAAGCAACAACTAAAAAAAGAAAATAAATGTCGGACAAAAAGGTTTTATTCAATCCATCGTACCAAATGACGGGCGAACAAGACAGAATGGGAAAAGTATAAGGAATAACCCAGGCGGGGGTGATGCCCGTACCCTAGGAGGGCAAGTCGACAGGGGCCAGTCAAGCAGAAAGCGGCCAACTGTCGATTGTTGCAATACCGCCATCTTCAGAGTGATCATCATCAATAACAACAATGTCAATTGCGACCGGAACACTGGGCATAACAATAACACGATGTATAACATGAGTTGTTATTGGTACCGACCCTACCATTACCACCGCACTTCTACCGAATTCCCGCCTTTGGGGGCTTGTAAAATGGAGGGGGCGAACTCACACCCAGCATCCAACTGTATTCGTTAAAATGTCCGGACTACTTCTCATCCTTCCATTTCATTCTCAAGGGAAATACTTTATATCTGGGTGGAGCACATTTAAACGTGTGCGCTCATCCTTATCCAGACCCCACACACCACTAACAGGCATAAGAAAGATGCGTTGTTAACTCGCTGTTTAGAAGACGGGAACCTCATTCTTTACAAATGCGTTCTTCTTCTTCTTCTTCTTTTTTCTTCTTCTTCTTCTTTTTTCTTCTTCTTCTTTTTTCTTCTTCTTCTTCTTCTTCTTCTTCTTTTCTATATTTTTTATTTCTTTCCTTTTCTTCTAATCCGTCTTGTTTTATCTTTATTTAGTTGTTACCCTTCTAATTTCATTTAATTTCAGTGCATCCTTTTCACTTGTTCGCGTCTTTCTTTCTTGCTTTCTTTCTTGCTTTCCATCTTTCCTTCTTTCCATCTTTCTTTCTTTCTTCTCTTTTTTTTTCAATCGCTTCATCTTTTCTTTCCGTCTCTTTCCTCCTCGTTTCCTTCTTTTTTCCTTGCTTCCTTATCACCCTTCTTCCTTTCTTTATGCTTCCCCATTCATTTTCCTGTATTCTTTCTGTCTTTCTTTCTTTCTTTCTTTCTTTCTTTCTCTCTTTCCCGTCGACTTTTTCATTTTAATTTTTATTTATTTTTCTCCTTCCGTTACTTTTGCTCCCTTTTCTTCTCACTCTTGTCCTTTTTCTGTCCCTTTTTGCTTCCTATCCGCCATTATTATCATCATTATTATTATTATTATTATTATTATTATTATTATTATTATACTTCGTTTCTGCGTTTGTCTTTTCCTTTTTATATTATCTTTCTTCTTTACTCGTCTCTTCACTATTTTTATTTGGATCGTTGTCGCCATATTTTATTAGTAACTATCGTATCACTGTTATTATTATCAAAGTACTTTTTAAATCATTATTATTATTGTTGTTGTTGATGATGATGATGTTGTTGTTGTTGTTGATGATGATGATGATGATGATGATGATGATGGCCTGTATTCTTCTAATTTCTTTGGTCCAAATCATTATTTTTCTGTGTCATCCTCCTCAGCTGCCACTTCTATGAATTTTGAACATCATTATCATCAATTTCTGCTTTCACCTCTCAATGTTGTTATTTTTTCATTATTATTCATCTTCTTCGCCTTCATATTTCTCCATTTCTACTACAGTTCTTTGATTTGTTCTCATTTTTGTCGTCTGTCGTTTCTGTCGTATTCACTTGGCCTTTCGACTTTTCCAGAGATGCAGTCTTCGAGACTTCTTTATTCTTTATAGCTTTCCCTAAATTACATCTTTCATCTTCATCATCGTCCATCATCTTCTTCTTTTCCTCCCGGTCTTATTTTCTTTATTCTTTACTTCCTTTTCTCTTTGTCTTTTTCCTTTCGTCAATTCAGTGTCCTATTCATTTATATTTCTTTTTCCCTCGTTCTGTCCCAGCCGAATTCTTACCTTTACGCTCTAAACTGTTTATTTTCTATTTTTCTTCTTCTTCTTCTTCTTCTTCTTATTATTATTATTATTATTATTATTATTATTATTATTATTTCTTCACCTCTTTTGTTTACGTTTAGCTTTACATCTTTCTCACCCATTTCTCCTCTCTCTCTCTCTCTCTCTCTCTCTCTCTCTCTTTCTCTTAGTTCTTTTTCTCTTATTCCTCCTGATCCTCTTTCTACTTTTCTCTTCTTTTTCTTATTCTGTTTATTTCCCCCGCCTTCTTCTCTTTCTTCTTTTCCTCGTCCTTCCCTCTTTAATTGCGTTTTATCCGTCTCCTGTTTTGAGTTAATTTCCTCTTGCTTTTATCTTTCTCCTCCTCTTCGCCCTTCTTTCTCTACCTTTTTTGTTTTAATTCTTAATATCATTTCATTTATTTATTTTATCCTCCTCCCTTCGCTTGACCTTTTGTCTCCTCATTTTTCATTGTTTCTCTCTCTCTCTCTCTCTCTCTCTCTCGCTCGCTCGCTCTCTCTCTCTCTCTCCTCTCACACCGCTGTCTCTCTCACGTCTTTATATTTTTTCAAATTTTCTTGCATTTCTCTCTCTCTCTCTTTCTCTCTCTCTCTCTCTCTCTCTCTCTCTCTCTCTCTCTCCGCAGTCTCCACAATCCTCCTCGTCTTCTTCCTCTAAGCCCGTTTTCGTTCTTCTCCTCCTACTTACCCTCTTCTTTTCCCACATTCTATGCCCTCCTACATTTTTCTCTTACACTTCAGCAATTATTTCTCTTTCTCTGACGGCCATCGACACATGATAAACTTATAGTATTGCGAGTAATGATGCTTTCAATCCATCATTTTAACTTGTTAACAACAATCGCCTTCACCTGCCAAAGACACATCGGTGAACTTCTTTTTTTTTTGCTTTTTTTTTTTTTTTGTCTGAATCCTGATACTATCTCCTTTTACTTTTTATTTTCTCTCAACAAAAATATGAGAAGAATCGGCATGAACGGATAGATAGATAGATAGATAGATAGATAGATAGATAGATAGATAGATAGATAGATAGATAGATAGATAGAAAGTTTGAGATAGATAGATAGATAGATAGATAGATAGATAGATAGATAGATAGAGAGAAAGTTTGAGATAGATAGATAGATAGATAGATAGATAGATAGATAGATAGAGAACAGTTTGAGATAGATAGATAGATAGATAGATAGATAGATAGATAGATAGATAGATAAAGTTTGAGATAGATAGATAGATAGATAGATAGATAGATAGATAGATAGATAGATAGATAGATAACAGTCTGAGATAGATAGATAGATAGATAGATAGATAGATAGATAGATAGATAGATAGATAGATAGATAGATAGATAGATAGCTGGCCACTCGTATTCGAGGATACCCGTCTACTTGGGCGGATAGCCAATCCCTATTGCCGACGTTCTCTCAAACACATTTGTGTTTGTTCGACACCCACAGAGCCCACCTATGGTTTATACTGCAACTATGCTGAACAGACTTTAGTTACAGTTTCTGGGAGAGAGCGTATTATGTAGCGTGATCAACAATCTGAACAAGGCCAGCACACTCAAACCTTCGGTCACGATGACTTTTGACTTCGTGCTAGCACAGCTATCGACAGCAATTTCCCTCACAAGGCATGGGTAAACATGTGATATGGTTTTCAGGCACTTTCCTTTGTCTGTGTAAGATTCAGATGATAATGTATATTCATAAGTGTGTGTGTGTGTGTGTGTGTGTGTGTGTGTGTGTGTGTGTGTGTGTGTGTGTGTGTGTGTGTGTGTGTCTGCGTGTGTGTGCGTGCTGATATTTCGTTGGTTTTTCGCGTGTTGATTTGGGAACGCTTTTACGTACACAGCGTTTGTTTTAGATAAGCATAAGTTAAATTCTTTAAGAATGGATTCAATAAAGCTTGGTGATGTCGTAATGCTTTTGACGCGTGTTTTTGTCTGAACAAGTTAAATCTTAATGGAATAATGATTTTACTTTTCGTGTTTTAGTTATTTGATTAAATTTCTATTACATTCTCAATAACAGATAGTATTGCTAACACAACCTTATACAATACATACATACATATTTCGCTGGTGAAATATATATATTAAAACCTTAAATAGTGCCAATGGCCTTGGCGAAATATGTATGTATTGTATAACGTTGTATTATCAATTGTATCTGTTATTGGGAAAGTAATGGATATTTAATCAAACAACTAAAACACAAAAATTAAAATCGTTATTCCATTAAGATTTAACTTGTTCAGACAAAAACACACGTCAAAAACTACATCACCAAACTTTATTGAATCCATTCTTAAAGATTCTAACTTATGTCTGTCTAAAACAAACGGTGTGTGGGTAAAGGCGTTCCCAAATCAACATGCGAAAAAAAAATATCTAATAGATATACGCATACACACACACACACACACACACTTACGAATATACATTATCATCTGAATCTAACATAAACAAACTAGAACTATTTACACTTACATACATAAAGCAATATTTACGATTTTTCAGTTAGGCTTGGAATCCTTTCATTTTTTGAAAATTCGAATGAACGCGTTGTCTCTCCTTGAATTCGCAACACCACAAATTTATACAAACGTTGGTTCATCAAGCCGAATGCACGTGAAACATTATTAACCAATGAAAATCAATCGACACAAAAGTAAAAAAATATCAGAATTACTTTCTTCTTTTTCTCCATATCTCATTTTCTGATGAAGCATTGACAAAAGTGAAAAATGTTAGATTGATAAACATTTTTTGTTTGTTCTTCATCTTATCATTTACCTTGGATATTATACATGATTTAAGTATAACAGAAAAGATTCAAGATTTTTTTTTTTTCATTAAACAAAATTTATTCAAACAAAACAAGTACAGTTGACCACTGATGACAATTCCAGAACAACGTAACTATAAAAAAAAAACCTTTTCTATCCTCTGCTAGCCGCAATGATGGAGAAAGCATTACCTCGAACCATCGCCAGTGAGACACGCTGCAAGAGCCACTCCGTTTCGCGAGGCTCGTCCCTTAATCGAGACGCCATCGTGCCAATCCTCCGAATGAACGCCATCGAACGAGGGCCAATAACCCCTGAAGTCTCCACTGCTACAGGAGTAAAAAAAAAAATCTATCAGCAAGAGAAGAATATTTAACTATTTTTTCCATCTCTGCGTCCCGGGCGACGGATCCTGGCTCAACCGCGGACCTGATCAAATTACCGACCGAAAATGTATTCGCACAGGTCGCATCCCAAATCAACGACTTCCCCATTTTAAAAGAGAAAATGGTAATGCCATCCGACCGCTTTCCATCACCGCGATCGAGACCTACGGGTTCGATTTGGGAAGGGAACCCAGCTGCATCCAAACCTCTTTTGATGATGTCGTTAATGGCTGCATGCCGTGGAAAGCGGTCGGCACTACAAGATTTTATCCTTCACATTAATTTTACGTCATCTGAAGAAGTATTTCAAACAACTTACGTCATTTTAAAAAATTAACATTTTTGGTCAAAGTATATCTAATCATCAGGAATCAATTTAAACAACCTTTTTTTAAGCTTAAACAATAAGCGACTGTTAATTTTTTTATTGTATTTTGATAATTTTTCGAATAACATACGCATATTTAATAAAGAAGTTAACGTTCAGAGTTGAATTACAGCAGGAAACAGTAGTATAAAAAAGTGATGAATACACATATAAAAAGATAAAAATTTAACATGTAGAGCTTAAAAGCTCTACATGTTAAATTTTTAACAATTTTACTATACTTAAAAGTATAGTAAAATTAGGAAATTAGCCGATTCCACTACCTTGAATTCAACCTTACGGTATCTTCATGCGATCTCGGTCAATTGACCGAAATCACCTGAATTTATTTAAAAAAAATATGTTATAAAATCACTACAAAAATAGGCATTTTATTTCAACACTTCTGGTGTCTCATAAAGTGATGGTGTTGAATGTAGAATAAAGAGTTTTAAAAGGTTCAAATCGACCAAACACCCCTCGATATGGGAAACGCTGTTACATAAGCTGCAATGACCAATCAAAATACAAGTATATGAGAATTCAAAAAACTTGACAACGAACCTTGGTTATAATAATTAATGTCTTAATGTTAGGGTTAGACTAAAATAGAAATCATGGCCTAGGGGTTAGAATCTCTGACTGATATCAAATCGATCTGTCTGTAGATGATGACTATATATATATATATATATATATATATATATATATATATATATATATATATATATATATATCATGCAAATTTGCAATCTTTTGCAATCTATCTATTTCTTTCTCTTTTTATGAATATTTTCTCTTTTCATTACTCTCTATATCTGTCTCCCGGCGAACTCGGATCGTTTCTCGGCCTTTGGCTGAGATTTGATCACGGCTACGACTAGCTTGGACCGGCTCAGGCCTAAACCAGCTAGGACAAGCCATGACCAGCTTTGACTAAGCTCAGACCAGCTTGGACATGCTATGACCAGTTTTGAACCAGTGGCCCGAGTGGAAACGCTCGGGTCTCCCACGCTAAACCGACCTTGTGCCACATCCTTATTTCGTGGGAGTCAAGTAAATATCTCTATATCTGTCTCCCTCTCATTTTATGCATTCTTTCTTCTCTCTTTTCATCTCTCTTTCTCACTATCTCTCATTTCCCGCTCTCTTTCGATTATGTTTTCTGTTCTATTTCACACATATACACTCCTTTTCTCTCTCCCTCTCTCTCTCTCTCTCTCTCTCTCTCTCTTTCTCTCTCTTACACACACTCTCTTTCACACACACTTTATGTGTATTTTATTCCTGTCTCTTTTATTGTATCAATTTCATACATTCTTACTTCTCTGTTTCTCTCTCTGTATATATCTGCCTGTCTGTCTCTATCTCTGTCTCTGTCGCTGTTTCTCTCTTTCATTTTATACATTCTTCCTTCGCTCTTTCTTTCTTTCATATTGTATGCCCGCTTTCTCTTTCTCTTTTGTTTAATGCATTCCTTCTTCTGGCTTTCTCGTATTTTAATGCATTATTTCTCCTCCCTCTTTCTCGTTCTCTTTCATTTTCTCTTTTCTTTCATTCATTTTTTTCGTCGTCGTTTTCCCCACATCCTCGCAATCTCTTCCCTTTCGTTTTTCGCCTCCTCTGCTTTCTTTCACCTTCCACATGTCGTTCTTTCATTCCTTCTTTGATATTTAGTTTCTCTTTCGTTTATTTAATCATTTCTTCTTTTTTTTTTCCAGCGTCTTGCATCTTTTTCAACATCTTGCATCTTTTTCAGCATCTTGCATCTTTCGTTTTAGCCGAGGCGTGTTTTTGTTATTTTCAAACCTGCCATCCGTTTTTGTTTTGTTTTTTTTTTCCTTTTTTTTTTTTTTTTTTTTTTTTTTCTTTTTCGTCCGTCATCCATTTTCTCTGATTATGTTGTACCAATAAATCTTTTACAATGAATAATTTATTTTCGGCACGCACATAAATGACGCGCCACCCCAACATTAACCACTCTAACTCTTTTGAAAAGACACACACTTTCTCTATCTCTTTTTCTTTCCTTCAGTAATGAAATTATTTTAAGAAAGTCGGCGAGTAAGGGGAGGAGAATATGGGGATGGGATCGGTCATGGCAAAATGGGAATATTAAAAAATGGGAGGGAAGAAAATAACGGAAAAACAAAAATTATGAATAATAAATAAATGGAATCAAAAGAAATACAAAAAAAAGGGGGGGGGGTAAAAGAATGAAGAAAATTGAAAGAGTGGCGACGTTCGGGCATTGGGGCGGATGACCGGGTGGAATTGTTGAACAAATAATTCTTCCATGGATGGTCAGCGACAAATTCACTAAAAGACAACTTTATTGAAAGGAACAAAAGTGAGTAAGAAAAAAAGAAAGAGAATGGAGAGGGAAAAGAAAGGAATAAAGTGAAAGGAAAAAAAAGAAGTAAAGACGAAGAGAATAATAAAAGGAAATATGTGAATTAATGAAAGGGGGGGGGAATAGAGAACGAAGGAAAAATGAAAAGAAATTAGAGAGTTTAAAAATAAGGAAAAAGAAAAAATTGCAAAGGAAAGAAAACGAGTCTTTTTTGTTTTGGGGGGGGTTGTTTTGTTTTTTTGGGGGGTTTGGGTTTTTTTAATGATAAAGAGACAAACAAGTCTTCGGATCAAAATATAATTTTGGAGAGAAAAAAGATTTTAGAAATATCGGCTGGAAGAAGAAACGGCAAGAAGACGGAAGAAAGAATGAAGAAAGAAGTCAGAGGGAGAGGTGGAATAAAAGCAAAAGGAAGATGAATTAATAAAAGAAAAGAGAAAGGGGGAGAAATGACGAAGAAGGAAGCGTAGAGAAAAGGAGAAAGAGGAGAGAGTAGTTGAGGGAAAGAAGTCGAAGGAGATGTAAAAAAAAAAAAAAAAAAAAGGAAAAAGGGAGAACGAAATAATAAAGATAAAGAAAAGAAGACTGAGAAGACAGTAAGAGATAAATTTTAGAAAAAAAAAGGCAGAAGAATGAAAAATGAGGCGAATGAAAACGTGTGTATGAGAGTATAAAAAATGAAGGCGGAAATTAAAAAAAAACATGGATAAAGAGAAAAAAATTAGATCGTAAAGAGCTTTCATTGATTGATTTGTTTTTTACGGCTTATCAACCGGTATTTAAAGCCAGGAAACATTTTTAGAGTTTAAGAATTTTGGGGAGTAATAATGACTTACTGATACAAGTCCTGCAATTTAACCCATAGCTTGGGGGATAAGAGGTGGCGTCATACCTTTCCCAAAGCTATTGCGCGTAAGCTAATATAACGAACCCAACAGGAATTTGAACTCGGCCATCAGATTTCCAATGCCGAGCCGTTATCCATTACACCACTTGCACATTCAAGCTTACAGCAACTGGTATTCTCAAGCGGTCACCCCTCGAGGTACTGATCAGTCGCGACGTTCCTTAACTTCGGTGATTGTACGAGAGCTTCTGTTTCAACATAATATGGTCGTAAGCTGAAAAAAGAGGAAGGAAAAAGAAAAATAGAGAGGGCAAAAGGAGGAGAATGATCAAGAAGAAGAAAAATGAAAGAGGAAAAAGATTAAGAGGAAGTTGTAATCACGAGAAAGAAGAATTGGCGAAGGAAGAGGATGCGGTGAAGATAGAAAAGAAGGCAAGTTTGGAAAATCGCAAAGAAGGAACGAGACGTAAAAGAAGAAAGACAGAACCTAAACGTTAAAACAAGTTAAATTGTAAAAAGTACGACGCTGGGCTAAAACGAAAAGAAGAAATGAAAGAATATGTACAAGAAACGAAAAGAAAACAAAAGGATATAAATATAGGAATGTGAACCGGAAAATGTGTAAAATTAAAAATACGCAGACAATAACGATAAGAACGGGTAGCGAAAACGAGTAAAATGTCGAAAATAAACATTTGAAAAGAAGAAGAAATATGGAGGCAAACGAAGAAAGTGAAAAGCGACGTAACGTTGGAATATATCACGTTTGCGAACTGATGACGCTGTCACGAGATGTAAAGAACAAAAAACATTATAAAATATAGACGGGGAAAATCAGTGAAAAAAATCATAACGTTCGTTTACGATTTTACTTATTTATTAATAACATTAAGCTCATTGACATCTACTTCAAAATATATATCGTGTTAGGCTATCATAGGTAAAAAAAGAAAAACAAAAACAAAAAAAACACGTTAGCAATGCATGTCGGGATTTTAAAATAAACAGTAAAAGGCGGGAAGTTTGATTTACAAGATGAAAGGTGTAATATCATTGTAAGGAAAGAGATGTCAGCGTCATGAATATGGAATGTAGGTTAAGGAGAACAGAAGAAGGTAAACTACAAGTCAAGGGAATTAGAAGAAAAAGCATTAAGAGTGAAGGAGATTTTTAAAATTAAAATTACAGTGCACCAAATTACATATGTATAGCAGCGAGTGTCAGCATTATAAACAAAGAAAGAAAGAAAGAAAGAAAGAAAGAAAGAAACAAACAAACAAACAAACAAACAAAC
>CAHIKZ030002889.1:1257500-1262500 GCA_903632075.3 Acanthosepion pharaonis
ATAGATAGATGTGCATAAATTTGCAGTTCAATGAGGTAAACAAAATAAATAAATAAAATTACTTTTATACAATAAATATTTACTTTTCTACATAACCCCCTTTTGTTATCAGTTCACTTAATAGACTCGTGTGATTTGGTTTTTTGGCATATCATCTTTTCTCCGTGTTATTTAATACCGAATTCTGTCGTATAATAAATAGGTAAACCTCGGTTTGGTTTGCACAAGAGTCAAAAGGTAGGCATAGGTTTGGTTTACACGAGTGTCAAAAAGGTAAGCAACGTTATATTAAACAGGTGGCCTCATATTTTTGGTGGTCTCCTCCTATGCACGGTCCATGCATAAAATATTGCAGCCAACATGATCACCAACGACAATATATCAAAAAATAATGAAGCAATGTTGTCAATAATTTCGTTTGTCCACTTAAAAACATTTCTCTAATAATAATAATAATAATAATTCAAACAAATATATTTTTTGCAACAGAAATACATTATCGCACCGATTAAGAACACGTTAATTGGTGCGATAATAATCTGATAATACTTCGATTAGATCGCATTTTACCAATCAACGTAAAGAAAATGCAACAAGAAATCCGCTAAAACCTTACCAATAGCACAAAATAAACTGAAAAAATCCTAGAAACAACCCAACCCCAATATATATATATATATATATATATATATATATATATATATATATATATATATATATATATATAAAATTTAAGAACAAACATACTAAATATATTTCATCAATGAATAAACGACACGATAACATGAACTGCCACATTAAAACACAACGACGTGATATTCGAAAATGATGAAACCGACAACGGACAAAAATAAATCTCTTTAGTAATGGTTTATGAAAGCCGAAGGTACCCAGACATCGGACAATTTATATTTTAATATGAACCGGAAACCAAGAAAATGGTCCGAAATATGCAAAAGATAATTTTTTTTTTTTAAATATTTAACAAAGAATTATCGTTGTTCTTTAACGAAGCTTGTATAAATTAAACATATGTACATATCTTTGTGAGTATGTGTGTATGTACACGTGTGCGAGATAGAGTGAGAGGAAAGTGTGTGGTCTCTTGTGTGTCAAAGAATATGGATCCAAAAAAGCGAAGGAGACGATCAAGTGGGATGCAGTGATGATAGCGTGAAAAGCGATTCCAATTGGTTGACTCCTTTCTCAGAAGTTTTTTTTTTTTCATGCTTAGCGAAAAGTAGCCACACCCACAAAACTTTATCGTCGTTCCCACTCAACTTTTCAATCCTTCATGCATCCCCGCCTCATCCCTAACGCGACGCACTCGCCTGATTCGTCGCCATGTTTTGTGTACAACTGGAAAATTCTGGAGAAACGCTGATTTCACTATTCCGAAGATTAATTTAATTTTATTATTATTGGATATTCTGCACCCCAACACAAGCTATCTATCTATCTAGCTATCACTATATCTCTACATTTCTACCTATATCTCTCTATCTACATCTCCTTATATCTCTATCTATATACCCCATCTCTCTCTCTCTCTCTCTCTCTCTCTCTCTCTCTTCAAATAATATCAATACTATTATTCACGCTTCTCTACCAAGGATCTAGGTGTAGTATCTGTGAACACTCCCTGAGCATTTTGAGCTGGAATGAGTTAACCCTTTCTGACCAAGAAACCTCGATATTAATATTAAACGAGAAGAAATTGGGAACAGCTAAGAAGAAGAGAAGAGAATAAAGTGAGAGAGAGAGAGAGAGAGAGAGTAATAAGAGAGGAAAGAAAATGTGAAGGAGAGAAAGAAAGAAGGTAAAAAGTCTAAAGAAAACGAAAAGGAAAATAAATATACATGCGGGAGAAGGGATGGAGATTAAAGATGGGCTGACTGACTGAATATCACGAGCAAAAATCAAATAGGAATGAAATGGAGAATAAATTACAATAACTTAAAAGACTTTATGGAGACAAAATGAAAGAACGATAAAAGAGAAACAGCAGAAGAAAATGTTTCTCCAGCCTTTATTCCTTTTTACGTAGATGAAATTAATCCATGTTTTTTTATTGTAGAGAAATCTTTGGCAAGCATATATATTTCACCTTGCATTATCTTTCCATAAGTATTTACATGTATATAAGTGGTAAATATATAAAACAAATTTGAAAATTTTCACATAATTTTCTTATATATTTACTGTTCCATCGGATTATCATCCAACTACACTTACATATATATCAAATGAACTGTTACTTTACTCGCATATATATCTAAAACAGTAAAAAACGATTACAAATACTAGAAGCATCAAACATAAAAGCAAATAAATCATCAATAAAATGTTATCAAATGGAAGAACAAATATATTAATTATATTTCAAATGAAAAAATAACGCGAAAACATTAAGTGTCATGCGAAAAATGCGATACTTAAAAAAAAAATACACCATGACGCGTGAACCTGCGATATTTGAGAAACTGATATGGCGCCAAAAATAAAAATATTTTGATAATGGTTTGTAAAAATCGAAAATACGCAGACATTGGGCAATTTCTATTTCAACTTTCATCGGAAACCAGGAAAATGATCCGAAATATAGAAAGAATAAACAAAAAGTCTTTGATAATAACATTCGTAAGTCTTTAACTAAACTTGTTTAAATGTATCACATTTCTTAAACTTTGTTTACTGTGTAAACATGTTTGCGTAAGCATCCCTATCTACTGGCATAGAGATCGAAACGACCACTCAATCACGTAAGCTGGCTAAATATAATGTTCTTGGCAATATGAAATATTCCCAGATTAAAAAAAAATCACCGATTCATATATATATATATATATATATATATATATATAGATAGATAGATAGATAGATAGATAGATAGATAGATAATTTCACTGCGACGGGCTGTTTCATGCTAGACGCAATCGTCAGGCCACCGATTGCGTCTAGCATGAAACAGCCTGTCGCCTCTAAGTGTTGACTTCTATGTTCACTTTTATATTTACTTACACTCTATCCCTGATATTGAGCACTTTATCCCATAAACATAGCACACCTTAAGAGTATATTTCTTCATATATATATATATATATATCGCTTCGCCCAAACTACTAAGATACAAGAGTTTACTGAATGTGAAAGAATATGAGAAAAAGGAAAACATTATTAAGGCGAATGAACAATGAAAGAACAGGAATTAAGAAAAGAGAAGGTAACAATTTTACAGTGCATTTAACTTTTGAAGACGAGAGATAGTTCCACAAGTGAAAAGTGCGAGCGTAACATCTAGCAATGTCAACTTCAAAAGGACAATCTAGTACTGCGCTTAAATCCAAGGTACCAAAAAGGAAAGCTCACCAGAACAATTACAATGAAAATATTTAGAGAGGAAAGGGACAGAATAGCTACGTTGGAAAGTGATTGAAGCCGGAATGCCAGATCAGGACTGATAACATTGCAGGTTTTTTTTTTAAATACAGGGTAGAAGCACCAGCAAGATGTGATAGTAACATTCAATGCATAGACGAATGCGAGACTTATAAAAGTTTAAGCTAGATTCTGGCGAGAAAATTGTTTAGCACGAAACAGTGAACCAATTTTCCTAGCAACTGATATAGCAATTGATTCAATATAATCTTTCCACTTTATGTTAGCAGATAACGTTAGCCTGAAAAGTTACAATGAGTCACTCTCCTAGGGGTTAGCATTAGCCATGCTGATGGAATTCGAAAACAGTTTTCTGAAAGTTTTCTTTTTAGATGCGTTAAAATTAACAAGCCATTTCTTGGTCATTTAAATATATACTGAGTTAGTAGAAACATGTATTTGGCTAGCTAGACATTAATAATAGTTATATATTAATATATGCTGCGCATGGAGAGTTCACTTTATGGTAAGCGGAGTACAAAGCCAAAGGTTTAAAGGATTTTGTTAAAAACCTGAAAATTCTTGAAATGTCAATGACTGAAAGCAAAGAATAGGCTTTGAGGCCAAAGAGTTGAGCATTTGAAGCTGAAAAGAACTCTTAAGAAAGTTGATGTAGATTCGATCCCAGAAGATATAAGCATATATGTAACATCTATTTACGGGATGTTCTATCTCGTGCCTGATTTACTAGTCTTCTAAGATCATATAAAAAAAAGAATCGGTTGCCTAATGACGATTATGTGGATGTCCTTCCTTCCTGACCTGCTGTGAACTTATGTCAGATTTGTGAGGAAATCTGCAGATCAGTCTCTGAGCTGAAGCGGCACATAAGATTGCATCAGAAGAAAGTCACTTTCAAGACTCTCCAAAAGTATTTGATGTGTTACATATGTAAAAAGTATGTAGAAACGATGTGGCTTTACAAAGTCATCTGCCAACTCAACGTTGAAGAAATGACATTTACTATACATATTTTGTTTCTGAAGAAGTGACAGCCGAAATGTGATTTAAATCTTGACGTGGCACTTTTGTATATATTTTAACAATAAAATTATGATCCTTGTCCTTAAAACTATTTTGTCCTAGTGAGGCAATAAAAACCTGTTTAAATAGATAGATAGATAGATAGATAGATAGATAGATATATAGATAGATAGATAGATAGATAGGTAAAATAATCCGTAACAAAATGTTTCATATAGACGCTTAGATATTGGTGCTGTTATCTCACAAGCCTCAGACAGTAAGATTGACGAGATACTCAGTTTCATATAATAAAGAATTGAGGATCTTGTCATTCTTACCGCCTGAAGTTTGTGAGACAAAACGATCAATATCTAATCGTTAAATTTTTATGGTCAGTCCCTTATAATAGTCTGTAACAGTCAAATATACTAGGCTACTCTGTATAAGCATGTATCAAATATTTATATGTATCCTTATTATAATAAGAAAATAGTAATATTTTTATTATTATAAAGAATTGAGTATCCTGTCATCGAGGATTTGTGAGGCAACAGGATCAATATCATGAAAACTTTTAGTCGTAGAAAGTAATAACA
>CAHIKZ030002889.1:1267500-1315000 GCA_903632075.3 Acanthosepion pharaonis
AACTCCATCGGGTAGCAAAGCCTCTAATCGGGAGATTGGAGATTTTGAGGATACTGGAACCACCTCTTAATTGATGTTATTCCCAGACCCGGAGGACTAGAACATGTTAGGGTCCCAGTTATGGGCAAACAGTGAACCCCCCAAACAAAAAGCAAAACACTAAAAGAATATAAAAATATATTCTTATAGTAAAAATGCCAGCAGTAAATTTTTATATTGAAAATGAGCAATACATATTTATAATAATATTATAAACATTACATATATTAAAATGACCAGCAATACATTCTATCTGTAGTTAAAGCATACAATTGCGTTCAAAATATATTTAGTTGAAGCTATAAAATTGTTTGAATTATTTAGATTTCGTCATTAAATTTGATATGTTGCAAAACAAAATCAAACAATCAAATTTCATCTAGCTGAGAATTTACCATTATGTGGAAGATATTTCTAGGAAGTATACGTGGGAGGTATTTCTGTCGCACCCTGTATTACTAGAGTACACTTGCCGTTATAAATGATGACATCAGTTAGAAAATATTAATAGTGAAATTCAACGAAGTCTTGAAACAATGTATGAAGATTCAATAAAGTGAAGATAATGAAATCGCAAATAAAATAGATGACAATGAACCTTTTAATTAATTCGTTCCCTTTATACTTTTTAGACATTCATTGAACGTATCTAAGATTCATTGATTACTTCTGGTATTATATAAATCGCTTTTTGCTGAATATCTTTTCGTGTTTAAAATATTGTATTTAATAAAACAGTGAAATGTACATATCTCTCGGAAGAAAAAGATTAGCAACAGAACGACAAAGACGACAATGAAAATGCATATCTCAAGACAAAATCGAAGCATGATGATCACTTAATGAATAAACGTATCTGAAAACATCACAAGAAAAGCTTGAACAAATAAAACTGCAATCTAATAAATGTAGGATTAAAGGAACTGGTTAATTAAACGTTTCATTTTGCTGGGGAACTAATTTTGTCTATATGCACATAAATATTTTATATGTATAGATTATTAAAATGACTACGGGAGTAATCACTCATAAATTTACTAACTTTATTGATTTACCTCCCTTTTCATTACAAATGGGACAGGAAATATATAAATAAATACACATTGATAATTATTATATGGTTTGATTCCAGTTTTCGATTTTGTTGTTGCACATCCGGCTCAGATTTGCATAAAATATGTCCAATATTTATGTTTTTGTTTTATCAAAAACATTATTATTGTCACAGTCTTAGTGGAATTTTTTTATTAGTATGATCCTTGAATCTAGGAACGCTACCTTTTAGATTTAAATACACTTACATCTAGTAACTGACCTCATTTGTGAAACGGTTTCTAAGAGGTTTACACACCCACAGGACAAAGATATCATTAAATGGTTTATAAGCTTTTTAAATATTTGATACATACTTTAAAATGCCTATCGGTTTGAGATGTTTCTTTTCTTGCAGTTAGTGCTATATGATATTTTGGCATTATCTCTTTATTCCTAATGTCACCAGTTCTCAACTCGTTATCTATGCGAATAATATAACTATTTACTTCTGTAGCTACCTCCATTTTGTCAATAAAAAAAAACAGCATAGCATGTTGAAAAAAGGTCCCAAACATAATAAAAACAAAGTTTCATTGTCAAAATGTTTATGTTATTATTAAGAGGAAAGACCAAAATATTTTTATTATTTTATTAAATTTTTTTAATCTTTTCTAGCACATTCAATATTTTGGTTAAAAATATTTTTTTTACGTCAGCGGTCGACGTAATATTTACGATTAGTGTCTTAGCGCATTTTTTCAGGTGAAAAACACAATGATTTGGAAATTCTTGCAAAAGTCAAATAACTGTCAGATTTTAATGAAACTTCCAGGGTTATTAACAAATGAATGAAATTAGTTTTGAAATATTTCTTTAGAAAATCTTGGTAAAAAATATTTTTACATATCCCCACCCCCATTTACTCAATTTCATGAAATTTCGAGAAATTTATTTCAATCCCAAAATTTGTTTTATTAGTCAAAAGCAGGACTCCATGGAGAATGTAAATCATCAATTTGTTTTTCAAACTACTGCTCATTTCCCGAAAATCTGCTCCGAATCGAAAAACAAAAAATGCATTAAAACTATGCCATTATTTAATTTTAAAAAAAATAAATGCTTTTAAAAATAAGATTTATTAAAAATATTAGAGTGTTAAGAAAAACATTTTAATGAATAATGAAATTTTGCAAGAATTGTTTTTTATTTTAATTATTATAATTTATAATAAAAAATTAAAATTTTAAAATTCTGCATTACTTCAGTCCTGTTTGGTGATATTGTTATTAAGTGAAAACTATATTTACTAAGCAAATATTGAAAAGCTTAATACAAAGTATTTTTTATCAAGATTTGTAAAATAATTTTTAGTTTTCTTATGTATATAAAATATTACGTAATGTGCCCCTTTTTGAAAGTAGAGTCGACCATATACGACATTATCAGAAAATAAGAGCGATGACTATAGTAATATTAAAGTCAGCATTCCTTAAATTAGATTACAAGAAATATTTTCGAACTTAAAAGTTATATACAAAACCGCGCTCATTCGTCATTTTCTTAAATTATTTTTTAATAGATAAAGTCTCCGTAGAAGAACAAATAAATCTGTCAACATCTTATCAATGCATGTCAAGTGATCTACGAGTGACAAGCGACGAAGACAAGCGCGAATTCACCACTGTCGTTTGATTTAAAAATTAATTTCTCTGTTATTTCAAACATAAAGTAACTTTTTTTTTTCAAATCAGACTAATTATACTTTAAATCAGCTAATATTCCTCAGATAAAGTTTTAAGTTGATATATCTGATCGGTTCCATAAGATCAAATTGGCGGCTGAGCTCAAAAATAACCTACAATCTGTTGTTAACTGGGGCAAGAAATGGCTTGTTAATTTCAATACCTCCAAAACAAAACACCTCTTTTCTAATTTTCTGAGAGAATTTTTTGTGTCTTCCATTAGTATGGCTGATGCTAACCTCCAGGAGCGTGACTCATTGAGACTTCTCGGACTAACGTTTTCCACTGACATGAATTGGAAATATTATATTGAATCAATTGCTATCTCTCCTGCTAAGAAAATTGGTTCACTGTGCTGTGCGTGACAATTTTTCCTGCTAGAATCTATCTTCCAAATATAGAAGTCTACTGATCGTCCATGCTTTGAATACTGCTAACTTATCTGGTCTGGTGCTTCTGCTATGTATTTAAAGATTTTTGATAAAATACAGGCATGAATCTCAAATTTTATGGGTCCTGACCTGGCATCTCGGCCTCAATCACTTTCCCACCACTATAACGTCGCTTCTCTATGCCGTTTATATAAAAAGTTTTTTCGTGATAATTGTTTTAATGAGATTTCCTCTTTGGTATCTAGACTCTGTTACTTTCAGCGTACGACTAGATTGGCGACAAGATCTTACCATCTTACAGTTGACATTGCTAAGATATAACCGTAAGTTCTATTCTAACAGTTCCTTCTCTCACATTTGTTGCATGTGGAATTCTTTTTCGGTTTCTTGTTTTTTTATATTATAATTTGTTCTCAGTTAAGCTGAATATATACACACACACATATATATATATATATATATATAGAGAGAGAGAGAGAGAGAGAGAGAAAGAAAGAAAGAAAGAAAGAAAGAAAGAAAGAGAGAATGCGATGGTTAAATTGACGCTATTTTATATTTTAATTTTGCGCATGCGCGTTTGTCTTTATTTTGTCGGCTGCACATCATATTAAAGTGGGTTGGTCACCGTCTGTGAGAAAAAGAGAAGCATGACGCATGAAATTTGGAAGCGGCATGCTGAACTGCTTGGCATTCGAACCGGAAGCTGCAATACGAATATTTCAGAGTGTTTCAGTGTCAATCTGAGGAAGGTACTGTCAATCGGAGGCCAGTGCAGAATATTTGGAAAGAGGTGGATGAGTCTAATGGTGATTACGAAGGTGTTTGGAGTGATCACTAGTCATGGCAACGTTATGCTTTCATTCATCTTCCCACAGGTCCTCAGACTGAATACGCACATATAGTCCTGGTGTTAATAAAACAGTGCTTGATGAGGGATAATATGTATATTTATTAAGATATATATATGTGTGTGTGTGTGTGTGTGTGTGCGCCAAGGTACTGCGACTAAGCTTTTTATTTAATTTTTCTTGTGTTCGAACAAGTGTTTTCTTTTCTGGACACAAAATGTGTAAAAACTGTCCAAAAGTTCTACATTTACGAGCGCTTTCGGCTACACTTTTAGCCATTATCAAAGATGATTTTATTTTTACTTTTAACTGAATGTATTGGTTGTGGTATGTATGCATCTAGAGTTATAGGGATGTTATATTTTCCAAACACAGTCAATACATTCTGGCCGTATTCATAGTTAATGTTATTGGGTCTTGGTTTTTTCTTTCTTATTATTAGGACTTTATTTTTAATCTTTTTTTACATGTGGATGAAGTTATTATGCTTGTATTTTCTACTAGTATGTTTCGGTGGAATCTGGTAGGTTTTTGTGTGTGTTTAAATAAATTTTAATGAAGATATGGTACGGGTAGGTGTAATGTAAGTTACCTAGATAGGCATGTAGTAGTGTGACCGATGGAATTATTATGAGTTTGATTTGATCTGTAACGCCGTTCCTTAAGGGGCATTTGAACTTGTAAATAATATTGGTTCTTTGTAGTTTTGATTTTACAGGTTTGTTGTTATTTTTTATAATAAAGGTTATCTGTTTGAAATTTTTTGTAATAGAGAATTTAATTTTCCTTTACGGGTCGACTGGGGTAGTGTATTTCTTTATGATATTTTTAAGTGACAATTCATCTTGCTTATAGCTGACGCGTATTTGGCTTTTGTAGAAGACACTAATGTTATTGTTTTTGTCTGGATGTTCAGTATGATTATTAGTTACTTTGGAAAGTGTTACGGGACCTTACCCATAATAACATAATGGTCTATTCCATACGTAATAAATACTGCGCCTCAAGAGGAAGCAGGGAGTTCAGTCCGAAGTCGGGCGACCAACTGACCGGTTGATCGGTTGAACTCTCTGCCTTCGGGCGGGGAGGAACCCGAACGAAGCTACGCCGAAGGGCAGAGTCTCTTTCGAGGAGATAAACCGATCCTGAAGCCGTTTATACGGGTTCAAAGGGCATATTTTTGACCGAGCCCACGGGCTCGGAGATCCTACGTTAAACCGGCCTTGTGCCACATGATGCCCTCGTGAGTGGGGGGTGACTAAATACTGTTCAGTCTGAAGTCTGGAGTGAAGTCCGTCAGGAGTCTGTCAGTCAGTCAGAGCGAGCGAGTCAGTCGAGTCAGAGGCAGTCTGAAACAGAGTCGCATTCAGACAATTACTACTAAACATGATTGTTCGTACTAACACTTTCTACTTCTCTGTATATATTCCTGTTTGTAATATATCTGTGTTATTCCATATCCGTGTTCGAGTTCTTTTTTATTGGTTCTACCTCTATCACCGTGGTGCAAGTAACCGGACCATAACAGAAAGAAATAGTCTAATCTGGTAGTCGATAAGGTAGTTAGGAAAACCATTCTTAACTCGTCTTTCTTTTGCATTATTAGCTTTTCAAGGAAAAGTAGACGAGAGGATAAATTCTTGTGTAGTCTTTCTGAGAATTTTTTTATAATTGCTATTTTATATCTAAGTGGGCATTCACTCTTAAAATTAATGTGGTAAGAGTATTTGCTAGTGTTTTTTTTTTATATAGTGAGTTCGTGAAAGTGCTATTACTGTATTGGGGGAGTTTATTTTTTGAGCTCAGTTCATAGGTAAAGTTAAGGACTGAATTTTTTCAAATGTGCCTTTTATATTATCTATTTCTTGTTTGTTTTTCGCTAAAATAAAAATATCGTCTACATAGAGGACATATATTTTGGATTATCATGTTTTCTACATAGGACATGTAGTAATTGGAGAAGCACGGGCCGAGCGGATTTCCGATACTAACACCATCAGTTTCGGTATAGATGTTGCCATGACGGTCGTCGAAAGAGACTTTGGGTGTGCATGCATGTAATAATATATATATATATCAATGTTTGTGAGTGTGCATGTGTGTGTGAAAAATGTTTCAATCAGTCCGTGGTCTGTTAGGGATTTAGTTGAATTTTGAACAGAGAATTTTATTGTGTAATATTCAATCTATGTGTTCAATATTCGATACAGACTTAAGTGCATTGACAAAAAATGAAATCGCGCTGAAAAAATAAACATTTGTTTTGCAAAATAATTGTTTTTTGTTTTTTTTTTTTTTTTTTTTCATCCTGACACTACGGACGTATTAATTTACTTACATGCATGTATATGCGCGCGTGTGTGCGCTCGTGCGCGCGCTTCTGTGTGTGTGTGTGTGTGTGTGTGTGTGTGTGTGTGTGTGTGTGTGTGTGTGTGTGTGTGTGTGCACGTAAATTAGATAGTACACTATACTTAGCACTGTGCGTGCACCTTACTATCTAGACTGAAACATGAAGCATATCTACTCATTAAGATTTTCAATACTGATCCAAGATAAAAAAATAAATAAATAAAATAAATAAATAAAACGAAAGAAAAGAAAGAGAAACATAAAAGTTTTAATTTTACCTGACTTTCTCTGAACACAAAAGTCACCAGAGATGGCCAGATAATCGACCCAGCTGGGCGACCGAAAACACCGAGCGAACAGATCAGATTACAAGTCACTTGTCCAGAGATGAAACGTCCCTCGTCTGTTTATGAGCTTCAAATGGGTAAGTAAAAAAGGTGAACTCGGTAACGTGCACTTAGATATATTTCGTTCGGTCGAAAAGACTGAAATTGGATCTTAACCACAAAAAAAAAAAAAAAAAAAGTCATAGAAAAAAAGAACGAAATGAATATGCACTAAATACCAATAACTGGGTAGCCATAATAATAATAATACTTGAGACGTTAGGGGGTCAAACAAAAATAAATAAAATAAACAAATAAAAAAAAACAGAATTTTAAAGACGTGTATCTCTTTTATTATAATAATTATATTTATATTGTGCACTTGCATGTTCATACGAGATGCCTAGTTGTTATTCCTGGAGTGACAGCAAGTCTCCACAAACTTCCAGCACTCTCCTCAGTATCTTCGCAGATCCCAGCAGCGAGCTCAATCCTTGCTTTCTTTTTTTTATTTATTCATTTCACCCCAAACAATAAAGCCTCTATGACACAAGGGGTTACTGTGTGTTAAATTGATTGCTTCGTTTTCTACGGATTATCAACCCTTTGCAGGTTATTTAAAGCCAGAAAATATTTTAAGATTTTAGGAATTTTCTTTTTTTCTTTTTTTTTTTGAGATAATAATGATTTAGTGATACAAGTTTTAATATTTAACCCATAGATGGGGGAGGTGGATTCATTCGTTCCCCAAGTAAGTAAGTGAATATAACAAACCCAACTGGAATTGGAACTTGGCTCTCAGATTAACAATTCCGAGCTATTATTCATTAAACCTTCTGGACATCCAAGCTTACAGCACCTGGTTTTCCCAAGCGGTCACCCATTTAGATACTGACAAACTTTGACATTGCTTAACTTCGATGATCGTACGGGGACCAGTATTTCAATAAGCTCTCAGTGTTAAAGAATAAAGAATCAAGCCCTCGTTCTTTACCTGTATCTTCTCATTGTCTTCCTAATCCTTTCCAATTTTCGTTGAGTTTCCATGATTTTTATCTAAACTAGCTGGATTATTAAAATTCTACACTTGTTGACAACTAAGATTATCTATTCATTTGCTGCATTCTCTGTCTGTATCTTCTCATTCTCTCCCTTATCCCTTCCAGTCTTCGTTGAACATTCATGTGTTTTTTATCTATCTGAAGCCATTGGAATTCTACAAGTGTTGACAACTATGATTCTCCATTATATGATATCACATCTCGCACTTTTGGTCTGTACCTTCCCCTCCTCTTCCTTGTCCCTTCTAATCTTCATTTCGTATCCACATATTTATCTAAATCTTATGTAAACATGGATTAGTTTTCTGTGTGAAAAAGGAACAAAGAATTTAGAAATATTTTATAATGCATCCATTTTTTTATCTTACTTTTGTTCTCTTTGTTCCTACGCCTAAAGAAGTTAACCCCCATTTTTGCCTTTTTCATTTTACATTAATTGTCTCTTGATTTTTCTTCTTTATGTGTCATGTCCCTTCAGGACGTGGGCGATTATGGCTCTCCACAATTAATAAATTTTGTCTTTTTGTTATTTCTCCTAAACCCTGTTCTGCCATCCATTTACTCAAGCTCACTACGTATGTAATATTTAAACCATAGACAACAGCCGTAAAAAAAAAGAAAAAAAAAAAGAAAATTCCTAAAATTTTAAAATATTTTCTGGCTTTAAATAACCTGCAATGAGTTGATAATCCGTAAAATAGCTGGCTCTCTATCGCTTTTGCCTTCAATCAGTCCTGTGAGTATTGGATTTTCCGAGTCTTCTCACCTCATTATGTGCCCCAGAAATTTCAACTGTCGCTTCCTGATGTTAAGCATAAGTTTCTTTTTTTGTTTCCATTTTTTCTAAATCTTCATCGATGCTCTCATGTTTGGTCCATTGTATCCTCAGTATCGTTTTGTAGAATCACGTTTCTGTTGCTTCAAATCTCTTCTTCATCTTTGAGGATATTGTCCAGCACTCACTACCATACAGGAGAACAAGTATCACGTAATAGTTTCATACGTTTTTCTATTTCTTAATACTCTGCTTAGCTTTTCGAATGCATCTTTGGCTATCCCAATACGCCTTCAAATTCTAGTGTCGCACTTTTCATCTTCTGTTAAAACACTTCATCGATATTGAAAATTTTGTATCTGTTTGATTTTGGTATCTCTGATTTTCAGTTCCCGCTTTAAGCTCATCCTTTTCCTAACGACCATATATTCTGTCTTCTTGCCGCTGACGTTTAATCCTTTCTTCTAGCTTTCCTTCACTACCTTCTGTAGGGGGAGTTTGTAGCTTTCTTTCCGTATCAGCTACCAACACCGTGTCATCTGTATACCTTATGTTGTTAAGATGGTCGGCGCCAATAATGAATCCTTGTAGAACTTCTAATTCTCTCCGAATCACCAAACTGTATAGGTCGAATACGTCCGGTGAGAAGATACATCCTTGTCTTACACCCTTTTATATATATATATATATATATATATATATATATATATATATATATTTGGTTGATAGATGTGAGTTTGTGACCCTGGGTTTCACGCTTTAGCGATCGTCAGACAAACTGATTAATGTTTTAAAAATTTGGATTTATGTAGATTGCGTGTATTGGTGCTATTGTGGAAGTGGTGGGGGAAATTTCGTCGTTTTGTCATTCATCGTACTAACGCAAACATCGATGTATGCAGACACATATACACACTTGGTCGTCCGTCGGGACTCATACATATATAAACATATGTGGGCAGCCTCGGCTATGACACATGTATGTATACGGGTGGTGTTATATCTATACATACGCATTTGTATGTTGAAATGTTGAAATCTAAACATTGGAAGTGTGACGGAAATGTCTCGTTGATGTGTACATGTCATATGTATTTTCCAGCTGGAAAATATTTCCTCGCATGTATGTATATGCGTGTGGCGGGGTTTGTGTAAAATTATGATAGGTAAAGATTATTATTATTTTATTTATTTTAAATTTTTATATATATATATATATATATATATATATATATATATATATATCTGCTGAACTCGTTTTCTATCTGCATGCAGGCTGTTTGCTGCCAGTATAGACTCTTGATTCTATCCACCCAAAAATGTCTGCTTTTTTATATCCTTCTTTGGTCTTAATCTCTTTCCCCCCTCTCTCTCTCTCTCTCTCTCTCTCTCTCTCTCTCTATATATATATATATATATATAATTATTTATGTAAAAATTTTTAAATAAATTATTATATTTATGCTCTACTTTTGTATCGAGCACTATTTTTTTAAAAATAATAACAAAAATACAAAAGAACTTTGGATTATTTACCTAACAAGTTCTTTCCTATTTTCTATATTTTTACACACACACATACACACACACACACACACACACACATATATATATATATATATATATATATATATATATATATATATATATATATATATATTTTCATATATATATATATATATATATATATATATATATATATATGATCTTTTATTTATTCGAGCTCTTTCTCATATCTCAATTTGTTTTTATGACTAAATCTCACCCAATACAAGACTCGATAGCCTCTCAAGGAAATGAGTTACTTTTAAAATTGTTATCATCTTCTTCTTCTTGTTCAGGGCGTTGGCGATGTTGGCTCTCTACCATCCATTCTATATCCCGTTCTACCTTCCACACACATAAAATCTCAATGTCAGTGACTCACTACATCCTCCTTTTCTATTTTTCCTTCTATGTCCTGTGAGTAACAAATTCTCTAAACCCTCTATTCTCATTTTAATGTCCAAAAAATTTCAGCCATCTCTTTCTGATTTTTGTCTCCATTTTCTTTAAAACTTACTCGCCATCCATGGTATTTTCAGCATTCTTCCACAGAACTACATTTCTGTTGCCTCAAGTCTCCTAATTATCTTTGACGAAATCGTACAGTATCCGCTACCCTTATAGGACGATTAATATTACAAAGCATTTCACGCTCTATTTTAGTTTCTAACATTTACGTTCTTTCATTTCTTTGTGTCTTTTTCACTCTTTTTTACCACCTGTCTGTCATCCTTTATACTCTCTCTTCCCCCTCCACCTCTCCTTTAATTTTCCCAATTTTTTCCTCTGAATATTATTATGTGGGTTTCTCCGTCAGAAAGTGGAATAGTTTCCAGCTCATAATGTCCGGGGATCGAGAACAGGTACTACAGTATGGTATAAAGATTTAGCTGTATTTTTATATTTCCTTAACTTAGCCACAACTTATACAAGCACCTAATTGAGGAATGCACAGAGAAAGTCGTACTCACAAGAATACTAAGAGATCAAATAGTTAGTAAACCATTGCGCCACAGTGAGGTAAGTATTTCATAAGTACCTGAAGTGAGACAAGTGTAGTGTGTATCGAACTCGCTAAGATTGCAAATTGTTGTGATAAGCTGGCCAACTAATGCGCTATGGTAGGCACTTTTTACAATATTGTAATTTATATTTCTAATATTTCTTCTTTTTAATTTTTTCTTTTTACTCACTTTTATTTTAAAATGTTCAAACGCAAAAAAAAACTGGGTTTCATTCCCTGTTTGTATTCAAAGGTCCATTTGCCGTGACCAAGCTTGCACATAAATACAAGCACGCACGCGTATATATATATATATATATATATATATATATATATATATATATATATATATATATATATATATATATATTAGTGGAAAATATACATACATATGCAGAATATATAAATACCCATACATGTATATTTTTATAAAAAAATTCCAAGAGGAAGAATCCAGGTAGAACTCAATGTCTAGGACAGAGTAAGGATATAATGAAAAGGCTTAAACACTAATATTCCATGGTCATAATTTATTCCATTGGAATCATAAATACGATCCAATTCATCAGACCTACAAATTCAAAAAGAAAACAGAAAAAAAAAACAACTCCGGAAATAAAAATAGAATTTAGAGAGAGTGTAAGTATGAGGAGGAGGGAGATTAAACCTTAACAGAGAGAATTTTAGGAGAGATGGATGGAAGGGGTTTAATTAAGAGAAAAAAATGAATGTTGACGGATGTCTAATGCATAAAGATACATTTCGTGGTGATATATATATATATATATATATAGTAAGTAGGAGGATTTGATAATCATATAATTAATTCATTGAGTCTGATAGAAACCTCAACAGGAATAGAGGAAGCACTGGACGGCCGTTTCGTCCTATAATTGGGACTCATGCGCAGTGCGCATCCACCACCGAGTATCGAAACCCTGACAGTTGGGTTGTCAAGGAGACAACATACCAACTGTACGAAATGGGTCTCGGTACCGAAGAGATTCATATCAGACTCAACTTAGCGCCGCTCGCTCACATATTCCGTGGCGGAACTCAACTGAGTTCGCTATATAACCATAGGACTGTGCCCCCGGGAGCCACGACTACTCTCACCAAGCCGCGCCAACTGGAGCATTAGAAGCCGGATCAAGCAACGATAAACACATATAGTAAGTAGGAGGATTTGATAATCATATAATTAATACTGCTGATGAGTCCCAATTATAGGACGAAACGGCCGTCCAGTGCTTCCTCTATTCCTGTTGAGGTTTCTATCAGACTCAATGAATTATATATATATATATATATATATATATATATATATATATATATATATATATATATATATATATATATATATGCAGTTGTATATTTACATATTTGTTAATGAAATGCGAACATTTGGAAGTACTTACTGAATTTACCATAAACAGTTGATTCCGTATTTAGTTTTGAATAATTCGTGAATCTTGTGGAAGTTTCGCTCTGTTATATTCATACTTATAGATTTTTCTAAAAATTGGTGCAGCCCAAAATTATTCTCTTCCCCCACGCAACCTTATGGAAATTATTAAATAATATTGATCTATTGTAAATGTAATGTTGCCTCTTTCCTTAATTTGACATTTAATACAAACGACCTTTAAAAATGAAATAGTATTGACCCAATACTAGAATATTCTAAAAGGTAATGAAAAAGCCAATATATGAGTGTCACGTACCACGATAACTCATTCGTTCTGCAACCATGGCAAACACAGCTGAACATGACAAGAAGCTTCGAATGAGGATAGCTGATGCGTACAAAGAAGGTGATAAAAATACAACTTTTCAAACGTTTAAATATTTCTAGATCAGCAATTGGTAGCATTGTCAAGAAAGTACAACGAGACTCATTGTGTTGAGAAAAGATTAAAAACTGGAAGAAAACGGTTAATATCTGAGAGAATGGAAAGAAAAACTGATAGAGATATCTTGAAGAATCCTCACTTAACAACAAAGGACATTGTCAATGATGAAAAGACATCAGGGTTGAATGTATTGATAACGACAGTTACTAGATGCTTTCATCGAACAGGACTTCGAGCTTGTCGCCCAAGGAAAACTTCCTTCCTTAAGGTTAAACTCCTAAGATGCAGATTAGCTCATGCTAGAAGCCATCTAGAACATGGGAGTAAATATTGGAACTCTGTTTTATTGTAAGATAAAACAAAACTGGTCACGTGTTGGAATGTTTTGGTACCCTGTAAGTACTAGTGAGTTAGCCAAAATGAGCTGACTCATTTTATAGTCCACCAATAGAAGGATTAACCAATCAGAAAGCTCAAAATATTCAATGCGACATGTATAAAGGCAGCCATTTTGTTTTTTCTCCCAAAATATCTCCACTGCCAACCTGATATCGAAGACTTAAAGAATTAACAGCCGCTACTCTCTCCGAATCTACACTGCCAACTTCTGATATTGAAGAGATTACGGACTTCACAGGATTCCATATTCAGAGACTACGGTCAACAACATGTACTTTCGTTATGTATGGAGGAAAGTGAATGAATCTAACAAACCAAAAAATAATAATTAACATCAATAATCACGAATAAAAACTGCAAGAGGGCCAATAATTTTGTCTTATGTTAAATGATTTTTTGATGTTTTTTTTGTATTCTTGTTTGACATTTAAAAAAAAAACAACATGTTTTGTGCTATTTCTATCCCTAGGGTCATCCAGGAGCCACACTCTTGACCTAGTGTAGCACTACTTCCTCAATGCACTCCGGTGTAGGCCTCCATATTGAGTCTGAGGCCCTCACCAAAAAATTCGGGAGTTCTTTTCTTATCAGTTAGTGAGTTTTCCGAGCTGCCGTACCTTCGTAATCACCATTAGACTCATCCAACTCTTTCCGAATACTCTGCATTGCCCTCAGATTGATACCCAAAGTCTGTGAAATGTTCATATTGAATGCAAAGCAGGACAGCAAGTCGTTTCCAAATTTCTGGTGGAGTGAATTGCATTATGGTGCTCTTTTTCTCACAGACGGTGCCCAACTGACCCTACTAAACTGTGCAGTCGACAAAACCAAAAACAAACAACGCGCATGCGTGAAATTAAAAACATGAAATGGCGACAATTTATCTACCGCACCTGTATAAATATGTTAAATTTTTGTTAAATTCAATCGGCAAGGACTGAATGTTTAATTTTTATTGTATTTTTCTGATTTTCGAGTAAGATGTATATCTATATCAAAAATCCCCAAAACAATTAACCAAATAAGTTTTTTTTATTAGAGCCGTTTTTATTTGAGCCACCTCATTATATATATATATATATATATATATATATATATATATATATATATATATATATATATATATATTAGGAAAGTTAATGACCAAGTGGAAAAAAATTGACGCGTTACGTCTTCCTGAACTGCATCGGACTTATGTGATGTTTCCGTTGATGTTACTGTATAGGGGAGAGAAAGCTGAAATTTTGAACTTTTCGAGTAATTTTTTTTAATATGTGTGTGTTCGGTATATAGTCTAAGCGATTTCATTTAGTTTCTTTTTGTTCCTGTTTCTATCACTTTTGTTATTATGTATCCCATATTTTGATAATAGTGTTTTTTTTTTTCTCATATCCTCTAACATGCAAAAAAACTCGGTTCTCCAATTTCTGATACCGAACCGTTATCACTTACAGCACCCGCACACTCAAGCTTACAAACTGACCAGGATTGACGTTGCTTAACTTCGGTAATCGGACGAGAACTGGTGTTTCAACGCGAAATAGCCGTAAGCTCTAATATAATTTAAGAATATCACGTACCTCTTAGTGGTTTTATTACCTTGCTTGGGGTGAAATGATACTCGGTGCAACCAAGAAGAACTACAAATAAAATCTGGTATTTCATCATCTCGTATGATTTTGGGAACAACTTCACTGGTAATATTTATAATGGTAAAATTAGCCGTTTCCTTATAAGGAAACATTAGGAATTTATTTACCGAGCAGCTAGTGCTGCTTTCGGATGAAATTTATAAAATCTTTCTATTAAAGTAATTTTTCAGGAAATTAAGTTTCTAATGTCCAATCGCTCTTTCCAGTATTGATTGGCGTTTTCTTCCTAACCTCTTGTTTGAAATAGGATGGAATGTCAGTATCATGATTATGTGATTATTTAGTTTTTTTAGTTACGTGTGACACCCATTTCAGATGTTGCTGCGTTTAGGAGTCTTCGAGTGATGTGGTTTTTGTTATTAAGAACAGTTTTTTTGTTTGTGATTCTGTAACGTGAATCCACGAGGTTCGCTGAAGGTTGATCCTTGCTAAGATGTACAGGCTTCATTCGCTCGCATCCATCTTTAACTATCGATTCCTTTATGATTCTGTTGTGACAATCCACAAGATTCGAAAAAGGGTTGTCCTCGTCTAGACTTACATGTTTAACGCGCTCGAAGCCACTTTTAGCCATCAATCGGAATAAGTGGCTGTACACATCTGACAGTCGAGGTACTTCTGAACGAGTTTGGTGCCATGAATTACATCCATATTAAAGTCTCGAATTGATGAGGTTATTTCCGAACATGACTTGAGTTTTAGGCTAAGGTTTTTGATTTTTTTTGTTTTGTATTCAACTTGTGATGTTGATGTGAAATTACCCCTAGTACAGACGTCATGTAATATTTACTATTACTTCTATTAGATAGTAAACAAACAAACAATATGAAATGAAAAATCAAAGAAAATAATGGGGGGGTTATGTCAACAGATTTACATTCTGTTTTGCCACTAGTACCAAATTATTTTTTTGGCGGCTTTTCGTTCTTAGCATTTACAAATATATACGACATACAATATTTATTTTTTTTATATTGTTTTTCTTCTTTTTTTTTACCTCTTTCCAATTAAGAAACTTCTCGAGCGTTTCACGCATCATCTAATTTTGAAAAAAAAAAATCTCTTTTTTTATTTTCCGAACATTCCCCGAAAGATTGAACGCCTGGTTAAAAAAAAAAAGATAAAGAAATTACGCAATGGGTGGTCGGAATTATTTCATTTTTTTTTTAAGGTGCTCTTCAATCAAAGAAGATAACAATCTGAAAGGCGAAACGAGAAACAAACAACATCAACATTTTTTTTTTTAAACTTGCACTGAGTTTTACGGATGCTGTTTATAAATCACCACTCAGTGACGTCTTTCAAACTCTTTTCTAAGTCATCAAGTGAATTTATTTAACCCATATAAGCCTGACGTCAGTTTGAACTGACGCCATCTTTTTATTTTTTTCCATATATCTGCAGTATAATTTTAAACTATAATTTTGGAAACTAAAAATTTCACTGAAATATTTTGGAAAGTAAAAATTTCACAAATATATTTTGGAAAATTCCCAGGTTTTCACTTGAAATTAAGAAAATACAAATTTTAAGTAAAATGCGGGCTTTAAGCAAGTTAGGTTAAAGACTGTCGAATTGAAATCATTATCCTCCATAAATACACTGTTTATTTTGTTATGTTCTTTTGTTTAATTTATGTTTTTGGCAAAACACAATGTATATGTATATATATATATATATATATATATATATATATATAGATACACCTAGTGAGCCAGACAAACCTACCTAGGTTTCACCTAAACGGATCGTCAGGGAAAGTTTGGAGCCAAACTTTCCCTGACGATCCGTTTAGGTGAAACCTAGGAAGGTTTGTCTGGCTCACTAGGTGTATCTAGGTCTGCTCTACGGTTGTATTGAGCTCTTTTGTTAGTTAGTTGTTACTCGTATCGGGGTTTTTTCTTTGGGCTTCAGACCTGCATCTGTGCGATTTTTTTTGTCGGCAGAAGTTCATGTTTGTAGCGCTTTCTTTTTTTAAAACTTTTTTTTCCTCGAGATTGATTTGATTAGCAAATCAAAAATTCGACTTTTTTTCGAAACGAGTCTAGTTATCTATATATATATATATATATATATATATATATATATATATATATATATATATATATACATACATACATATATTTATATAATTTATGCCCAGATAAGAATATTATAAGAACGCAAGAAAAACTAGATAAAAAAACTTAACCACAGTACCTTGTCAGTCGTTTTTAATGAAACTTGTATAAAAGAGGGATTGCTACTAAAATACACAATTATATATCTAAGATCAGTTAGTAGATGTTTCAGTCAGTTACTATTACGGTAAAAGAATCCAAAGTCAAGTAGTTTCTTAGTTTCCTTCAAAATAAACCTCTTGAACACAATCCATCGTTATTTTTACTTTTCAGAACAGTTTGTAAAATCCTCATTATGATTCGCTATCAGATAATCTACTACCTTTCAATGGCGATTTTAGATATGGGAAGAAAAAAAAATGGAAACTCATAAAGAGAGTCTAATCTAGACTGTCGTGAGGATGGGGATAACACACCTGAGTGATGCGACGTTTTACCAAAATACACGCCATGGAAAGAGGGGAATGGGTGTGTGAAAATAGTCAAAGTGGATGCATATTTTACAGACAGTCTGTGGAATCCCCAGATCTTCTTCTGTCGATCACCGTTTTGCTTTGATTGCACATAGAACGCGTTCAACCTGATCGGTCGTCCTTTGTTGAAGGGCCTTCCAGAACTTGGATTTGCTTTCAAAAGATTCCCGGTCAGCTTTGAAGTGTCGTTCATTGAATAATCCCCGAAAGCCTTCTTAATCATTCGAATAGTTTTTTGCAAACGAATTTCTAAGTTTCAATCAAATCTCTCTCTCTCTCTCTCTCTCTCTCTCTCTCTCTCTCTCTCTCTCTATCTATCTATCTATCTATCTATCTAGATAGATAGATAGATAGATAGATAGATATGAATAGACTAAGATAGATAGATAGATAGATAGATAGATAGATAGATAGATAGATAGATAGATAGAAAATACGCCTAAACAAATGGTTGTAAACATGAGGAAAAAAAGATCCGAACAGCTATTGATAGACAAATTGGAATGTATATGCAGTTAGATAGATAGATAGATAGATAGATAGATAGATAGATAGAAAATACGCCTAAACAAATGGTTGTAAACATGAGGAAAAAAAGATCCGAACAGCTATTGATAGACAAATTGGAATGTATATGCAGATAGATAGATAGATAGATAGATAGATAGATAGATAGATAGATAGATTTCAGTCTGATGCGTTTACATAAAATAATGACAGCTTAACGAGAAAATTGAAATATGTATATAGATACGAATATTCTTAAACCTATATAATTAAATATGACACTATAACGAGAGATAGATAGATAGATAGATAGATAGATAGATAGATAGATAGATAGATAGATATAAACAGACTGAGAAAGATGAAAGAGAAAGTATGTGTGTGAGAGAGAGAGAGAGAGAGAGAGAGATCTATATAGATTGGGATAAATACGAACAGAATGAGATAAGTAGATCTTAAATTATACTCAGTTGAGTGGTCACAAGTCTGTATAAATGATGCATGCACTTTATCAATGTCGTTATTGCACTGATGTTATCTTCTAGATTGCATTACCTTGTCCAAGTCGGCCTCTTTCATCTATCCCCATTTTCTTCCAAACTGTTTTCACCTCCTCTACCCATGGGCCACAAACAAACAACGAGCCGGCGCGCGATGGGCGGCTAACATGAAGGATATTTTTTTGCGGGCAACAGGTTTCGGTAGAGACGTGGAACAAAACTTTTATTCGTTTGATTTTGCCACCTGCTTGCATGCGATATTTTGTAGCAACATCACAGTGAAAGGCAGGATTTTAAATCCAAAGGTTCGCGCTGGCATGGTGGAATACAGAATTGTAAACGATGTATTTGTTAACTATCAGCAGGTAGTACAACGATTACCTGCGCGGAAAGTGAAACTAACGAACCGAGTTCAATTTCCACTCCATTTTATTTCGTTCACTTTGTCCATGAATTCATCGTCCTCCAGCTATAGGAAAATAGAAGGGTTGGCTTTTGTCTTGGGTGGCAACCTCTCTAGGAGAAGGATTAATTTTTTTTTACGGCTTATCAACCTTTTGCAATGTGATGTAAAGTCTGATTTAAAGTCAGAAAATATTTTTAGACAGTAACAATTTTCGGAGATAATAATGATTTTTGATACTAAGCCTATAAATTAACCTATAGCTGGTGAAGTCATACCTTTCCCAAGGGCGTTTGTGCGTAAGTGAACATAAACGAACCCGACAGGAATTGAACCTCGACTGTCTATTTTCCAATTCCGTGCCGTTATCCTCCACACCACCTGCACATCCAAGTTTACAGCACCTGGTACTTCCTAACGGTCATTCATCTAGGTAGTGACCATGTTCGACGTTGCCTAACTTTAGAACCGGTGATTTAATGTGATATGCCCGTCAGCCTATAAGAGAAGGAAAACACTCAATTCGAAACTAGATTAAAGAGAGATACGCTTTGTCCGATTATTGCAGCTACGGCTACAGTACAGCTGGTCTCTCTACTATAGGTTAAGGGACTCGTAAGCTACCGTGACGTTTGCTAAATCTAGCACAAGGCTAGAATAAGAAGGACCTCCTTATCAATGACCCGCATTTGGCGCCATTAACATAGCGAAGTCTGTCTCAAAGCTACAATAGTGCGACACCCAGTGAAAAACGAACTCCTTATCATTTAGCGTTAGTCGATATTTACTTAACTAAGCCTGGTTCAAGGTTCCAATGGTGAGGCACCATGTGAGTCTTGACTTCAAAATAGGACAGCCATTTATGTTCGAACTCACAATGAATACATTATTTACATTATTCGGACTATTATCCTCATCTTTGCCGACATATTTATCACAACGTTTCGGCCGTTGTACGCTCCGGCCTTCTTCAGGTGTTTGGAATGTCGCACTGAACCCTTTATTTCGCTCACTGGGGTAGTCTGTTCTAGTTCCACGTGCCATGTTTGATGGATGTCAGTTATCAGTTATCTCCTGTTAATTTTCCCTCTGAAAGTTCTTCACTGCCTTAACCGGGTATTGAACTCACACTCTTAAGGCAGAAATATAGACAGACTCACAATGAACAGTCTTCAAGATGGCTACCGATAGATTTAAAAATAAGCTCCCTTAGATATTTAATAAATCTGGCATAAGGCTGCAATTGTTGGACACCCAGTAAAGAACGAACTCACTAGAAATTGTCTGGTAGACTAGCTTGTTAACCACTGCTCTGTGCCAGGTGCATTATTTACCCCTAGTGTAGTTATTTGCTAAGGTAAGCCTCTTCTGAAACAAAGGGTCATCCAATAAACGATGAATTCTTTATCAAATGTCTTTCGTTAGGCATTTACTAAGCTTAGTCAAGTCTAACTGTAAAAGTAATGCACCCAATAATACTTATTTGAATCTATACGAATTTTTAAAGCTCAATTCTACTAAATTTTAAATTGACCTTTTTTTTTCTTTCGTGAAAACTAGAAGAAAGGACTAAACATCAATTGTAAGAAGAGAAAATGTATAGACGTTAGCAAAAGAGACATGTGAGCTACAAATTGGAGATGTCAGAATAAATCAAATACAGAAATGTAACTATCTGGGAAGTATGATATTTGTTTGTTTGTTATTTGTTTGTTTAGCGGCATATCAACTCCTTATGGGTCATTTAAAAATGTGTTGCTGGTAAATTTTTACTATGAAAATGGATTACTGGTATTTTCACTAAAAAATGTATTTTTATACTTTCATAGCATTTTAACCCTAGTTTGGGGGCTAAATATTTGTCCATAGCTGGGACCCTGGCAGTTGCTACCTCAGAGTAGACCTGAGAACAACAGCAATTAAGAAGTGATTCCACGCTCCTCAAAACTTCAATCTCCCCATCAGAGGCCTTGATGCCGGATGTAGTTCATTGTCATACTCAGAACGAAGAAGTGTGATAACAGACAACGGAGAATGTGAAAGAGAAATCTGAATGCGCATTGGAATAGCGAAAGATGCCTTCCAAAAGTTAAACAAAGTATTAAGAAACTGGAAAATGAGAATGCTGCACAAACTCCTCACAAATGAAGAATATACTTGAGGCAATATAAATGGGTGTCTAAAGATAGATGCTAAAAATAGTAAAATGGAAACAAAAAGGACAGTTGTAATTAGAATCAGAAAGAGATAACTGAAATTTCTATGACACCTATTGAGGAAGGAAGGCTTGGAGAATGTTACACTCACAGAACATATTGAAAACAAGAGAGGTAGAGGAAGGCAATGAGCAAGCTACCTAACCTAAATGGATAGCAAGATAGGAACAGGGAGGGATAATAAGAAGATAAACATAGAAATACAATAGGTAGGAAGTTGTGGCGGGCTATGATAACCCAGATTCTGAAGGGAAATTCTGAAATCATTTCACCCCCAAGAAAGGCAATAAAGCCACTAAGACGCAAGGGATTATTGATTGTGAGAATACATGCGAACAATAAAACATTAAGGAGAAAGAACAATAAATTGATTGATTGATTCGTTGAATCTTTTTCAGGTTATTTAAAACCAGAAAATATTATTTTTAGAGTGTAATCATTTGGGAGCGATAATAATGATTTCCTGATATAAGTTTTACTAATTAACCCATAGCTGGAGGGAGAAGAAGTGAATTCATACATTTCAAAGGATATTTGAGCGTATGTGAACATAAGGAGCTCGACTGGAATTGAAACACGACTCTCCGATTTCCAGTTCCGAGCCGTTATCCATTACATCACCTGGTGTTCCCAAGCGGTCACCCATATAGATACTGACCAGGCTTGACGTTGCTTAACATCTATGATCTTACGAGAACCGGCGTTTCCACCTGAGATGGTCGTATGCTTATGAACAATAAAAGAACGGGAATTAAGAAGACAGAAGTTAACGATTGGCATTACATTTAAATTTTTGAAGAATTTAGTTGAGAGAAAAGCAAGAAGCCGGAAGAGAGTTCCACAAGCGGGAAGTGGCATGGCACATAATAGTAAAAGAATAGAGCGGGTAACTCTAGAGCGGTTGGGTGCTCCTGGATACCAATTTCTTCTAATCTACGCGAAAGTATCTCTATTTTAATCAAAAAAAGAGTTCACGAAGAATACTTATAGCGCTCTCTTTCTGATATATTTTTGATATCTACGATATCAGAAAGAGAAATGCAAAGGCAGAAGAATTTATACCTATGTTTTATAAATTATGCAATAGCGTTTGATAAAGTACGTCACAAGAACTGTTAGAATTGGCAGGTAACTTTGACATATTTGGGAAGGATATTAGAATAATCCAGAAAATATACTGGGAGCAAACCTCCTGCATCCAAATAGAAAATTAATTTAATAAATATAGGGTGTTCCCATAACTTGGACCGATTTTAAATGTGAATTAACTTTAAGCGTCTAATGATTTTTTTTTCTTTTCCTTTCAGATTTAACAACTTAGGTCTTTAGTAAAATTCTATAAATTGTTAGTGTATTTAATAGATTTATATGACTTTGATGATTGACGTATCTACAAAACTTGATGTCAAATAGATTTTTCTTTTTACTTTTCTTTATCTCTTAACTCTATATAATTATTATAAGAAAGGCTGAGTCCTCCCCTGATAAGTATTCACTTATATTATTTCTGATTCAATAATTATTGCTCTAGATTGCTACTGTGAACTTTTATTGACAGAAATTCTGTTTGCTTTGATATATGTTGAATGTCCACTGACTGGAAATTAGACAAGAAAAGTACAGATGCATAAAAGACACTGAAACAAGGAATGATATCAGAAAGAGAAATACAAAGGCAAAAGAATATATACCTATGTTTTATAGATTATGCAATAGCGTTTGATACTATTAGAATTGCTAGGTAATTTTGACATATTTGGGAAAGATATTAGAATAATCCAGAAAATATACAGGGAAAAAACCTCCGGCATACGAATAGAAAATGAATTCAATAAATATACAAAAATTGAAATGGGTTGCAAGACAAGGATGCATCTTATCACCAGACTTATTTAACCTATAGAGCGAGGCCATTATTCCGGGTTCGTTTATGTTCACTTATGCACAAATAGCGTTGGGAAATATATGAATCCACCTCTTTTCCCAGCTATAGGTTAATAATGAAGAAAGTGGGCTTGGAAAATCTGGCAGTCACATGACATGGCAAAGGTAAGTGGGACAAGAGGCAAAACAGCTCATAATTTACCGAACGAGCTTGTGTGTATGGATATCTGTTGAAACTTGAATAAAGCATGGAATAATAATAATACAACACAAAATGTACTTAAGCAAAATGTATTGACACAAGAACGTGTACACAATATTTACAGATAGTTTGGTATATTCTTGGGAAGACCGTTCCTGTAGAATGGGTTGACATTAGTCGCAGTCGGGCAGAGTCTCTGGATTGGATCTCTTCTTCCTCCCCCCGTCTTCCCGGTACCAACCATATTTATATGGTCGGTACCCCACTATGTAAATTAGGTGGATCGTACCACAACAATATCATAACAGGGTTTAGGAGAGAAAGTAAAAAGTCGAAATTTACTTAGAACTGCAAAGAACAGGAAGTTGTAGAGAGCCATGATCGCCAAAGGTTGCTCATTGCCTTCCTCTGCCTCTCTTGTTTTCAATATTTTCTGTGAGTGTAAAATTCTTCAAGACTTCCTTCCTCAATGTGTGTCGCAGAAATTTCATTTATCTCTTTTTGATTTTAACTCCCACTGTCCTTTTTGTTTCCATCCTTTTCATATCCTTTGTCTTTTTAACATCCCCCCTCTCACTCCCCGTTCTACTCTCTATTTATGTAATGTCTAACTTCCATAATGAGGAAAGTCGGTTTGGAAAATCTACCAGGATTCACATCACCCACCATCATTTACTGGAGGGCACAGAATCCCCAATATGTATAACATGCCAAAAAGATTCACAGTTAAACATATACTGCTTGCGTGTACAAACTTGAATCGAGTGCGGAAACAATATTACGAAAGAATTTGAAGAAACTCTTCATGGAAATAACACTATCAAGGATACTAGATTTTATAAAAGCAATTGGAATGTGCTCAAAAATATGACTGGCCGAATAGTACTGCATATATATCTCTATCTATAAAAGGCAGAATGTGTGTGTGTGTGTGTGTGTGTGTGTGTAACGAATGCACGGCCGCAATTTTCGACGGATTTGCACCAAAATTTACATGCACATGCTCCAAGTTAGCGGGAAAGCCAAGACCGACTTTGCATTTCCCAACTCCCATCGATAGTGGAAATAATCGATTTTTTTCATGCTTTTACGCCAGTTTTCATGTAGTTTGCGGCCATTTTCTACTGGCCAGAGTGAGAGCCTAGAGCTGGCTGCCACGAATAGGCAGGAAGATTCTATTGGCCAGCGTGACATGAATGTTAATTAGCATGCTACCATGCCAAAAAAAAATCGATAGCTGCATTCGTCACAAATGGGAAAAATTTAAATCTACATGCCACTTTACTCCAATTGGCTCATTCGCTTGCTTAAACTCAACGTTGATTCTGATTCCGCAGAACTGGGTTGGGTGTGAAAAAGTATTTGTTGTTAACATTCTTTTTTCATTCGGTTTTTCCAGTTACGAGTCCTTTTTTAAAGTTGATCGTTTTGTGTTCATTTTGTTTAGTTCTTTTTTCATAACAGATTTAATGTTTAGTATAAAGCTTAGAAAAAATTCGCAGTGTGAGATAGGCAAGAAGTAAGGCATGTAGCAACATCAGCACGGCAAAAGGCACTCCTTTAAAGGCAAGGAAGGGCAAAAATATTTTAAGTCAAGTGATAGCGATTGCTGTATGTAAGTCGTACGATTTTTAAATTAAGCACGGGCAACGCCGGGCCATGCTGCTAGTATACATTAATTCTTTAGAACTATTGTTCTCATTTTGATTGTTATAGATGTAACTTATACAGTCAGTTGGCCATTTCAAATGATCTAACTCTGAAAGTCTACATGTAAAATTTCTTGAAAATTGCCCACGGTATCCATTCTAGAAACAACCAGCTAGATAGAGAAAGGATGTGCATTTTGCAGAATCGAGGACGGGTCAGGAAAATCGACTCCCGGGAGCAATAAAACTAAGTTATTATTGTTTTAGCGGGTGATTTGACAACAAGATTTTCCGCTCAGATGCACGGGGCCACCGCCAATTCCGAATTACTTGGGTCACAGGTGAAGGATTAAAGTCAACTATGAGAAAGAAGGAGGGGGAGGATCAGAGGGTGGGTCTGGTTATAACAGCCGTGCTTCTAGGCTGTGGCTGTCGGATCTGATGACCACATTTTATACGGGTAATGAGAGTTTGATCAAAGGTGAACACAATGAAAAAGACATTAGGAAACTTAAAACAGTGACTGGTTCAACGGACAGGTGGCCTTATTATTGGTTCTCATGTCTTTTTACCTCGATCTTTATATTTCTCCAACCGTTCTCTTCTCTTTCACTCTCTTTTTTCATTGTCTTTTCTTTTGCTTTACACATTGGTATCTCTCTCTCTCTCTTTCGCGCTCTCCACCCTCTCTTTCTATCTATCTATCTCTCTCTAACGCCACGCCTTCGCCTTTGCTTTATATTATTGTCTCTTTTCAATATGTCTTCTTCCTTTTGATGCTATTCCTTTTTTTCTATTTCTTCTCTAGTTTGTTTTGTTTCTCTTTGTCTCCCCCTTTTGCTTCTGTCTCCTCTCCCCTCCCCCCCTCTCTCTCTCTCTCTCTCTCTCTCTCTCTCTCTCTCTCTCTCTTTTGCTCTAACGCTCCCCACCTTCGGTTTTTCTTTATATTATTTTCTTTTTCATTACGTCTTTTTCCTTTCGATTTCACTCTCTCTTTATTTCTTCTCTCGTTTTTCCTTCTCTTTTCTCTCGCTTTCTTCATATTTACCTCTCTTTTCTTACCTTCTATCTCTCTGCGTGTCTCTCTCTCTCTCTCCCTTGTTTGGTATATCTCTGTCACTCTCTTTACTTATATCCATACCTATCCATCACAAAAGCTGTTTCTTCTGATTCACAAACTCTATCTATCTATCTATCTATCTATCTATCTATCTATCTACCTACCTACCTATCTATCTATCTGTCTGATTTTGTGTTTTCTATCTCTCTCTTGTTCACTCTCATTTATCTCTTGTTTTTCTTTCTCTCTCACATCGTTTTTTTTTTTCTGTACATCTTCCACACATCTTTTCTTTCTTTTCGTCTCTTCAACTATTTATCTCTTTCTTTCTCGATGTGTCTAAGTCTTCTTGCAACAGAAATACTTCTCACATATACCTGTCATAAATACCTCTCTAGTGGCAATAGTGTTTTTCATCTCGCTAATGTCTTGCCATGTATGTGGAAAGTATTTGTGTGATGTCTATGTGGGAGTTATTTCCGCCGCATCCTGTATATATTTCTCTGTCGCTATCTCTCTCCTTCTTCTTCTTTTTCTTCTGCTATGCGCCGTCCCTTCAGGACGTAGGCGATCATGGCTCTCCACACTACCCTGTCATTTGTAGCTCTTAGTAAAGATTATCTTTTTGTTATCTCTCCTAATCCATGTTTTGCCAACCATTTATACGAACTAGTTAGGTCGATTACACCCTGCTTTCCTCTGTTCCTCTTGATTCCTCTATATCCTGTGAGTGTTAATTTTTATATGCCTCCTTTCCTCATTACCTGCCCGAGAAATTTTAACTGTCTCTTTCTGTTTCGGTTTTCTTTAAAGCTTCGTCGTTGCTCATGTGTTCAGTCCGTGGTGTTCCGAGCATCCTTCCGCAGAGCCACATATCTATTGTCTCAAGTCTCTTCTTCATCTGTAAGGAGATTGTTCATCATTCATTGCGATATAGAAGTGTTATGGGACCTTACCCATAATAACATAATGGACTATCCCATACGTAATAAATACTGCGCCTCAAAAGGAAGCAGGGAGTTCAGTCTGAAGTCTGGGGTGAAGTCCGTCAGGAGTCAGTCAGTCAGTCGAGTCAGAGGCAGTCCGAAACAGAGTCGCGTTCAGACAATTACTACTAAACCTGATTGTTCGTACTAACGCTTTCTACCTCTCTGTATATATTCCTGTTTGTAATATATCTGTGTTATTCCATATCCGTATTCGAGTTCTTCTTTATTAGTTCTACCTTGGACTATCACCGTGGAACCGGACCATAACAAGGAAGATTGATATCATTAAGGATACCTATCGATTCATATTTGTTCTGATTCTCTCCCGCAGTCTGTTTCTCTTTCTTTGTGCTTTCTTTTGTTCCTTTGTTTTGTTTTTTGCTTTTGTTTTCATTTTTGTCAGCCATTGTGTCGCTCGCTCATTGCTCAAGTTTTCATTCACTCTTTTTTTCATCTTTTTTCTCCTGTATCTTATCTCTCTCGTCCTCTCTCTCTCTCTCTTTTTCTCACTTTCTCCCCCCACCTCTAGCTTCATGTATCTTTCTAAGATAACACTTTCTCCCTATCTCTAACTCTTCTTTCTGTCTCACTCTCTCATTTCCCGTCTTCTTCTCTTTTTGCGTTTTCTGATCATTCATTGTCTCTGTTATATTGCTCTCTTTCTCTATCATTCCCTATCTCTGTTCCTCTTTCTCTCTCGCACCCTTTCTCTCATATAATTTTGTTCGATTTCTATGTCTTTCTCACACACTCTCTCTCTCTCTCCCCTTGTGTCTCAGTCACTCTAACTCATCTCCTTCTCATTATCTCTTTTCTATTATTGATATTTATTCATTTTAGAGCGTCACACTCTTTCTGATTCTCTTCCTCTTTCTCTTTTTCCAATCCTTTTCATATATATATATATATATATATATATATATATATCTTTCCTCTCATGAATAAATGTATTACAGTTCATGAGAAGATATATATATATATATATATATATATATATATATATATATATCACTCACATGAACCGTAATACATTTATAGGTCTTTTCTTCTGACTCTCCTTTTTCTCTCTTTCCATACACACACACACAGACACACATATATATATATATATATATATATATATATATATATATATATATATAATGATAGATAAATAGATAGATAGATGATAGTCCATTTTTATTCTAATAAGAAGGACGTTCCATTCGGATAGCTTCTTCTCAGTAACTGCCACTTTTTGGGAACATTCTTCCGAAAGGATGCTTTTCTGACCATTACAATCTTATATATATATATATATATATATATATATATATATATATATATATATATATATATATATATCGCACATTGAATGCTTCTGCTAATAAAATAGTGTCCGATCCAATAAAACAGAGCTATAAACTATATATATATATATATATATATATATATATATATATATATTATATTTACATTATTCGGACTATTGTCCTCATCTTTGTCGCCATATTTATCACAACGTTTTGGCCATTGTACGCTCCGGCCTTCTTCAGGTACTTGGAATTTCGAACTGAACCCTTTATTTTCGCCCACTGGGGTAGACTGTTCTAGTTCCACGTGCCATGTTTGATGGATGTCAGTTATCAATTATCTCCTGCTAATTTCCCTCTGAAAGTTCTCCACTGCCTTAACCGGGTATTGAACTCACACTCTTAAGGCAGAAATATATATATATATATATATATATATATATATATATATATATATATATAATTATTTATTTAAAATATGATTCCAACTCGCGACATAAGAGGTCTCATGTTTCAAAACAAGAGCCGAAAAGTAAGCTCTGTTCCATCTTCAAGCGAAATTTTTTTGGGAATAACGTATTTCTGAAATTTACGTGTTTTAATAATTGAAATCAAAATGTCCATGGGCGAATTGTTTAAATTGGGTAGGCGTGGTTGGTGTTAATAATAAGTATCAGTATAGAGTTACTTTCATAGATGTCAAGTCAGGGTAAGGTGGGGGTGTCTAAATTTGAAACGGAAGATGTTTTAGCCTTGTCTGGTTTACGTGTCTATGGAGATTTATTTACTTTTTTATTTTATTTCTTTATGAAAGGGATTAGTGCATATAAAATAAAAACTGCCGTAACATTTGTTTTTTGACGACTTCATAAAGGGTTATCTTTTTTGTAGGGTATTTAAACTATTTATTTGGGCTATGGATTATAAAAGTTATTATATTGTATGCTTGTTTTTAGCTAATTATTCAAGCCATGAATTTGATGATGTCAACAAAAAACCGTTAACTCATGTCTATTGTTTAATAGATTATTATTATTTAGAAACTTAATAATGTGCAGTTTCTCATGGAGGCACAAAGGGCATGGGTCATCCCAAGTTTTACATGTTCTAGCCTTGTTTATAATTTTCCATTTTACTTTTGGTGTCTTATTTATTTCCTTCAGATGCCAAAAATATTTAGATAGGGAAGTCTGATTTCTTTTATTTATATTATTGAAAGAGCACTTATGCTGCCTCCATCTAGCTTTAAAATCATTCTTCGTGGACCCAATGTATATCATATTAGTACTAGGACTCTCAGTGGATGATATAGTACATTGGTATACCACAGATTTGATACAGCATTGGGCAGTCTTCTAGGTTTCTACAATTGCATAATTTTTCACTGTTATTGTCTGATTTAAGTGTAGGGTTTTTATTAATACTATTCAGGCATGGGGGTTTGTTCAAAATCTTATTATTGTGTTTTTTTTTTTTTTTTTATAATTATTATACCTTATATATATATATATATATATATATATATATATATATATATATATATATACGGACGACCTTTAAATCCTTAAAATCGCTTTTAAAATTGGGGATCATCTTATACTACAATTCGAAAAAAGACACTTTAAATTTTGAGTAATGTTTGTCGATAGGTTAACTTCGGCCTTGGTATAATAACAAACAACGTACATGGAAAGATTCGCATTATCAAACAAACTGATCATAAAAGTAATAAAACCATTTCTACCTTATATATTACGGGCATAACTTCATAATAAATTGTCTATTCAAAGAATAATTCCATATCAATGAAATCAACTTGTATCCATGAAAGCTCATCTGAGAAAATGTAAACATCGAGTTATGATTGCGTTCACAGCAACCATTATCTTACGCTAAACTTTCAATAATTATCATGGTCGTGTTAATTATGGCAGTAATAACATTTAGGAATACATAATATTCATTTCTCATTAAAAAATTCATTAACATTTTGGTGTTAAATAATAACACAATAAAGATTACATATAACCTTTATTTTTCAAATAAAAATCATTAGTACACCAGGTTGTTTGTCACTCCTTAGATATAGAAAAAGATGAGGAAGAAGAAGAAGAATCGATATTAATAAAAGGACACGTAATGAAATGAAAACAAAAACAATGGTTTCCCTTTTTAGGGGACGTGTGTAGGTAAAACATGAGATAGAATCGGTTTTATTATTTCATTTATTTTGAATGTCTAAGGATACAGTAACACGATTTCCAATAACATCATTATATAATCAATAAGCAGTCGTATTATACTACAAATTTCAGGTAAATTCCTGAAAGTTTGCTATATTTTTTGACCCCAGTTTATCTAAAGGTCACCTTATACGCGGAAATATACGGTATATATATATAAGGTCATCCCATAAGTTCTGTCTGAATTTTAACTTTTTGTTAAAATGAACGAAATTTAAAGAGTATTTTATAATGTCTAATGGAGCTGAACATTATTTTATGTTTACATGTATTTAAACTGATCAAATTTTATTTCAGATAACAATAAAATTAAATTTTGTTTGATTAAAACCCTGCTAACATGGAAGTACCCAAGAATCATTTGAGGCACATAATGCTTTATGAGTTCAAGGAAGGAAACTCAGCAGACTACCATTTGTTTCTTAGCTTACAAAATCATTTGGAAGAAACAGATTTTGTAACACAGGAAGAGGTTAAAACTGACATTTGTGAGTTCATCGAATCAAAGCCAAAAGAATTTTACAGTAATGGAATTAGTAAGCTTGTTAATAGATGGAAGGAAGTCATAGATAATCAGGGAAAATACATTGTTGATTGAATCTGTAATTAAATGTAATATTTGGTCACTTGTTTTCTTTATTCAAAATTCGGACAGAACTTATGGGATGACCTGATATATATATATATATATATATATATATATATATATATATATATATATATATATATATATATATATATATATATATATCATTTACTGTTTTTCTCTTCTTTACACGAAGGAAACTTTTCTTGTTTCTCTTTTTCTCATTCGACAATTCAATTTATTTGGACTTTTCCATTTTTCTAATGTTTTCTATTTCCTGGCTCCAGTTCTGTCCTTCCAAAGATATCTTATTCTTCCTAGCCCTTCCTTCTTTTCCTTCCTCATTTCTATCAAATGACTCCATTAAACAGAAGGAAGAGAACAAGATCACCCTACTGACAACAAAATGCCCCATCACATCAGTCAGAAAGAACATAAAAAATAACCGTAAACTCAGTTCTCCGTTTTTTTTTCTGAGCCTTCCTTAGCAAAAAAAAAAAAAAGACACAGATGTTTAAAAGACTTTTGAATTAGAGCCAAAAATAAATCCTCCCTTTTTTTTCCTCTGGAAAAATTAAACCAGTTCCTCCTCACACATTACCCACACAAAGGTTCAACAATAAGTAATAATACAATTCTCGTTACAAGTCCATCAGTAAAGTTTCATTGTTTCGCCATTGTGATACAAAACAGCTAGTCTTGTAGAATCTGTATTAGGCCGGCAAAATAAATAATGGCGTCTATTGTCACTGTTGTTTCTTTTTCGAACAAACTCAAATTATCAAAGAAATAATAATAATAATAATAATAATAATAATAATAATAATAATAATAAAATGACTGGTACTCTTGCCGCCAAAACACGTCTGGCGTTTTTGAATAAACAACTAATGCTTGGATGAAGACGATTTACAACCGTCATTACTGTCCGAGTAGTTACCTTCATCAAAATACTTCCCATACCTTCTTGTTTTTTTTAACTGGCTGGACTTGACATTACGTCATTGTTTAATTTTTTTATAAATTTCGTTTCATTTAAGGTAACATTTTCCCTAACCTTTAAATTCAAAAGATTGGAAGATGATATAAATTTAAAGAGTGGCAAAGATAAAGGAAAGTAAATCAAGAATTTAGGGGTCAAGATGTTTTGACAAATGTTCAAGAGCTTTGTGTACCAGGTGGTTGAATTACTCTACCCCATTGAATAAATTACGGGTGCAGTTAATGTCAGTTTGCCGTCGGGTGGCAGGAAAGGGCGATGATGAGGATGAGGAAATATTTTAAGAGCACAAGTTAGGATTATTTTGTTTTTGATTCTTTCTCTCTCTCTCTCTCTCTCTCTCTCTCTCTCTCTCTCTCTTTCTCTTTCTCTATCTCTCCCTCGCTCGCTCGCTTTAATTTGAAAATTCGTAACTAAAAAAATTGTAAAAATAATGGGAAAAGGAGGAACAAAGAAAAAAAAATTAAATCGAAACTGATGCTGCTGATTTTTGATGCACCAGGCTGTACTAAGTAATAAAAACAGTGTGTAGAATTTATATAACGATAAAAAGAAATAAATGTCCAGTCATAATTTTTGGCCGAGCCCACGGGCTCGGAATGCCCACGTTAAAAAGGCCTTGTGCCACATGACACCCTCGTAGGGGGGGTGACTGAATATCGTCATAGTTCTGCTATTCTCTGAGTACTATCTCCTTTTAGGACGTCGGCGATCATTACTCTTCACAACTTCTTCTCTTTTGTTGCCCTAAATAATTCTTGTTACTTTACGACTATTCTGGTTTTGTGTTACTAATTCTCAATTACACAAACCTATCAAATAGTTTACTCCATGTCTTCCCCTTCTCTTGCTTTCAGTATTCTAGTGAGTATAATATTCTCTAAGCTTTTAATCACAATGATTCCTCAAAATTTCATCTGCCTCTTTCCGATTACCAGCGGTAGTTTCTTTGCAGTAACTATTCTCCTTAAAAACGTTTTCTTTTTTCAAATATGACTAACAAGCCGGCAGATGACAACAAAACCGCGTAAAATAGTTTTTATAAAGAACGAGACAGATAGATAGATAGATAGATAGATAGGAAATAGCATGAAATGTTATTTTCGTTATATGGCGTTTATATAAGCGTTTAGTGCTAATTCAGTCAGTTTAATATCATAGGTGATACAATCTTGGACGATCATGTCTCTTTCGATTCATGACAGGCTAGACAGGAGATTTCCAGCAGTAGGCTACCTTTTTTTTCTACAGTAGACTGATTTCCAACCAAGGCTATAGGAACCAGTAAATATTGTTATTCAACCGATAGAAGGGAAAGAAAAGATGGATTCATACTTTTCCCAAAGGTACTTGCGTGTAAGTGAATGTAATGAACCCGACTGGAATTCGAACTCGGCTCTCCGATTTCTCATACAAATACGTTATCTTTGCACCACACCGCACATCAAACATAGTGCGAATTAACAACCTTAAAAAAGGAAAGCTGTCATCACAGCGTGAATTTTTTTTAAGTGTTGACAAAATTGGTGTATTTTTGTTCATTGAATACAGATTTTAGAAAGTAAACGACATATTGATATTTGTTATTCTATGTAGGTAGAAATTCGACTGATCAAAAGTTATTTACAATGTCACGTCCCTAATATTTTTTGCTAAACAATGTTTCCAAGTGAAACAGATCAGTTAAATTTGATAACAATTATATCAAGGCATTAATTTAGAATAATCAATGCTATACGATGTGTACTCAATAATTTTTTATTTAATTCAATCTTATCTAATCGCGGATGAATATCGTCATGAACGGTCACTCTTCTAGATCTTTTCACATCAATGCAGGTGTCTTCCCCCACAGGGACCTACTTCTTCATAAACGACTTTCCCGATGTCATCAGTTCTTGACTCAATATCTATACTGATTAGACGGCTGTTTAACCCAGTCTTAATGGTAAGTCTGATCGATTCGATAAGGTCAGATTGGCAGCTGATCACAAAAAAATGATTTTCAATCTGTTGTTAACTGGAGCAAGAAATGGCTTGTTGACGCTTCCAAAACTCAACTGTTCTTTTTAATCGTCTTCGACAACCTTCTTTGCCTTCCATTGCCATAGCTGATGTTAACCTCCAGGAGAACGACACATAATGCATTCTCCGACTAACGTTTTCCACTGACATGAAGTGGAAAGATTTATATTGAATTAACTGCTAAGTCTGCTGCCAGGAAAATTGGTTCACTGCGTCGTGCTAGGTTTTTTCTCGCCAGAATCTATCTTACATATTTAGAAGTCTACTATTCGTACATGCATTGAATGATGCCGCAACATCTGCTCTAGTGCTTCTGTTATGTATTTAGAGATGCTTGACAAAATCGAAATAATTTATCATGTTTTCGGTCCTGGCTTGGCATCTCGGCTTCAGTGACTTCCAAACTGCCATAGCTTTGCTTCCCTGTGCATTTTCTATAAATATTTGTATTACAATTGTTCTGATGAGCTTTATCCTTTGTTATTTCGACACTATGAATGTAAGCGAAGTACTAGACTGGCAGTTAGGTCTCGTCTTTTACAGTTGAAATTAGTTCAATATTATCAGTTCCCTCTCTCGCACTTCTTACTTGTGGTGATCTCTTCCGGTTTCTTACTTTCCAGTCTATTTTGATCCTTTGATCTTAATTGCAATCCTGACCCGTTTCTTTAATTCCTGTTCTTTTATTGTCCTCTCCCTTTAACAATGTTTATTCTGTAACCCTCTTGCGTTTTAGTGGCTTTATTACCTTACTTGGCGTGAAATGCGTAAAATATATCCAAATAAAGCGCTGGAAACTATTTCTATCTATTTGACTATGTTAGTAGCACTGATGTGTAGCTTCCACGGGAATTAAACGGAAAAACCTACTGGAATTATTTCTATGTACGATTCAATTGTTAGACTTAACAGAAATGTTCCATTTTCCAAACAAATTTTTCTTTAATAAAATGTCTCGAATATTCAGGTCGGTAGTCGGAAATGAATAAATATACACTTTAATAAATAAACGGAGCGTTTACTCAAATATGGGTATCTATTAAAAACCACGTTTAAGGCGATAAATAAAAAAATCAATTACTTTAGAAATTGGTTTGTTTACGTTTAAATACGAAACTGAGCATATATGGAAATTTCCAAAATCTATCACTAGAAGAAGTTCGCTAAAAGGCACAATTCATCCTTCCTTGATAAGTAAAGTTCTTCGTAGCTGATTCTATGAAAGCACGTCAGATCTAACGACGATTCCCTCTGCCCAGGGAGAAGCAAGTTCAAATCTTGCCGGAGGATGCATATTATTCTTTAATAAGAATTATTGAATATTCAGACCGGTAGACGAAAAAAAAAATAAATATGCCTAGTCAAATATGAGTATCCACTAAGAATAATGTTTAAAACGATATATATATATATATATATATATATATACAGAGAGGGGAGAGATACTGAAAGAAAGACAGAAATATGATAATATGATAGATATTTAAAAGCTGTCTGCGTGCAATCTGTGGAGTTAAGCTTCAAGAGAGGACATCTAACGTAGACCTGTTTAACAGGTGTAATATTGGAGGAATCGAGACTTTTCTCATACAGTCTCAGTTACGCTGGACTGGTCATGTCTTGAGAATGCCTAATGACAGGATACCCAAGATCCTAATGTACAGCCAGTTAGATCAGGGCTACAGGAATGTAGGACGCCCATGGCTAAGATGCAAAGAGAAGGTGAAAAGCAACTTGTCAGCTGTCAATATACTACATAACACCCTTGAGCGCTTAGCCTTGGAGCGGGTAGAATGGAGATCAACGTGTTTTAGTGGACTCAGCAATTTTCAATCTGCTTGTCTGAATCATCTTCAAGAAGCGAGAGCAAGATCTAAAAGGTCACCCAATCTAACAGTGATCTCATCTCACAATCCTCACACTTGCTCCATATGTGGCCTCCTTTGTAAATCACTAGCGGGTCTTAAATGCCACTTAAGATTATCGCACAAACTTTCATAACTAAATCAATAAGCTGTCAGATACTCATACGTCGAAACCGACGGGAGAGTCCATTGAATATATATATTTATTATACACTGTTATATTAGAACATGTACGTAATTAGTAAAAAAATGTACATTTAATTCAAACGCCTATTCAGGTAATTAACTATGTACAATTTTGTAGTAATTACTTACATGTTCTAATATAACAGTGTATAATAAATGTTTATTGCTCTACTTTTGTATTGAGTCCTGTTTTAAATTAATGTTTAGAACGTTGCAATTTTATTCTTTGTTCTTTGGATATTATATATATATATATATATATATATATATATATATATATATATATATATATATATGATATATGATATATATATATATATATATATATATATATGTATATGATAAAAATATAGTTTTAAGGAATGTTATATTTATGGGTAAAAGTGCTCAATAATCAATGATAGAGCGTGAGTAAATATAAAGCAATTTGGATAACTTTAAATTTCACTACCAAACAGGCATCATCAGAAGATAAATTTTAATTCACAAGAGCATTAACGAGATAAACAAGATTAAGTGGCTGAGTGCTTGATTTTTAATTGCACTCCACCTGTTTCTTTTGTTAAATGCGTTCAGCAGAATTTAATAAGAACAGGCGATAAACTGAAATAAACCAAGTTCTGTAATAAAGGGATCAGACTCGGAGATCATCGCACTTTCAATACAACTTCCTCTGATATTCGTTCGTGCCTTTTTTTTATTATTAAAATGGCATTTCACAGGTCAAAATTGTCATCACAAATGTCACAGTGACACACAAGTTTTATGTTTGCAAATTTTTCTCTAATTTTTGGGGTGGGAGCATGAACTGAAAGTTTTTAAAATCTAATTTTTATAACGATACTTGGTTTGTTTCATATTTTCCAAATATCGCGTCTTCATGAGTTGGTGTTTTTTTTTTTTTAAGTATTGGGTCTTCATTTCACTTATCTCTCCCTTTCACACACACATACACACTCTCTCTCTCTCTCTCTCGCCATCTATATATCTATCTATCTATCTATGAATCTATCTTCAACTATGTATCTATCTATCCTCATCTCTCTTCACACACACACACCTCTCTCTATCTAAATAACAACTATGTATCTATCACACACACACACACACACACACTCACTCTCTCTCTATCTATCTATCTATCTTTCAACTATGTATCTATCTATCTCTATCTCTCTCTCACTCTCTCTCTCTCTCGCTCTCTCTTCAGTAAAAAAAAAAACACACATATAAAAGACGAATAAACATATACAGGATTAAGAGTCACAACAAGTTATAGGATTATCGCTCATGTCTGAAGGGTCGCGCCACATAAAAGCTACCATAGTGCAGTCTCCTAGCCGAATTTGACTCTTTTCAAATCAATAATGTAGATTAAGTGTCTGACTCTTCTTTTCTTTCTCTTTCTCCTGTTTTTGCTAATTCACCCTCTTTATCATCTTTCTGTTCTTTCTTCTTCTCTTTCTCCTCTTTCTTTTCTTCTCGTACTTCTTTCTTTTTCCGTGCCGTCTTTGTTTCCTACTTCTATTCATCTCTTACTTAATTCATGATTGCCTGCATTCTAAATCTCCTGCTTTTTTTTTTCTTACAACTTCTCCATTTTCTCATTTTTCGTCCTCATTTTCCTTTTCTTTATTCTTCCCCCTCCTTATTCTTCCTCTTTCTTTTACATTCACGGTCTCTTTTTCACCATCTTTTTCTCTTCCTTATTCTCCTTTTTTTTTCTTTTTTTTTTTTTCTTATTCACCTCCTACTTTTAGTTTCTTTCGCCTTCTTTTTCTCCTCCTTTTTGCTTTTCCTTATCCTCCACCTACTTCTTCTTGCCTTTCACTTCTTCTCTGTATTTCTTTCCTTTTTCTCCCTCTTCTTTTCGTTCCTATTCTCCCCTTCCTCCTCCTCCTCCTCCTCCTCCTCCTCCTCTTTCTTCTTCTACAAAGGAAAGATCTGGAGTTTTCACTTAAAGCAATTTTGGCCCCAATCACTTTAATGCTAAAGAGATCAAAAGCTACTATCAACAGCTTTTAGGAAAAAAAAATATCTTTAAAAAAAAATAAAAATCACTTTTTCGGTTCGGTGTGTAATTAAATTATCACACAGGGAATCCAAATTTAAAGCTATAATCACATTTTAACTTTGGAGGATAAGTTATTAACTCAAAACTAATGAGAAACATTTATTTTTAAAATCAATTTCGAAGCAAACAAAGAAAAAATGCAGTTTATTATAATTGGTTCTCTTCTTTTTTTTTTTTAAATTTTAAGTTGTTAAAATTTTTCAGCTAAATCTTTAAAAGGTATTCATTAGAAAATGCGTTTTTATCCTAAGTTGTTTTAACGCAGCTCCTAAAAATTTAAGGACTCAATTTTCATCAGATTCGCTTTTTATTAGTTATTTTATTTGTTTGGGGGTTATTTTTATTTATTTATTTATCTATTTATTTATTTACTCTTCCAATGAACATGCTTTTTTTTCTGATTTTACTTAAATTTTTCCAATAACTTATTTGAAATAAATTATTGATTTGAGGGGAAAGTATTTTAATGCATAAATTAGCTTTCAATATTGCTCGGCCTTGGTATCGATTCAAACTTCTTTATTCTTTCCATCTTTTCGTTTTCAAAGATATTATTGGATAAAAGAGAACATAAATTCGTATTTGGGGTGAGGCTTTTTTATTTATTTTCATTTTTAATGGTTTTTATGCATTACTATATTATTTACGCATCTGTTTATTATTTTTGAACAGCGACGGCTATAATGTTAATATCCTTTTATAAGAGCCTCCTTTTTGGAAGAAAACAAACAAAAAAATATTGTGTGAATTGAAAAGCTGTTTAAGTAGTCCTAATATTGGTAAGAGATGTTTACAGGGTCACGTCTATTCTGGTGCAAGGCCACAACAAAGAGGGCTGAAAAATCATTTTTAGATACCACAAGAAAATTAAATGTGTCATCTGAAATATAAAATTTCAGGTTTAAAATGTTTATGGTTTGGTTTGGTTTGGTTTATTTTGTTTTGCGGCATATCAACCTCAATGGGTTATTTAATGCCGAAAAGATGTTTTATTTCGAAAATGTATAGCTGGTAATAATTTTTCTTCAAAAATTTATTGCCGGTAATAATATTTTTGCAAAGTATTTCTGGGATTAAAATCCATTTTTATACTTTCATAGTATTTAAAATGTTCATGTGTGAATCCTTATATCCGGTCGTGTATGCTTTTGTAAGTTAAAATTAAAAAGAAATGCTATATAAGACTTGTTGTTAACTCTCGAAAGACCCCTGTAAAGTATAGTGCCACGCCCTAACAATGTTTTTTACGGGGTGAGGTTATATATACCTACTTATGCTTAATTTTCACCTTTTTTTTTCTCTTCTTTATTCTCCTCCGCCTTATTTTTTCTCTTGCTTGCTTTTCCTTCCCTTTACCATCACCTTTCCTCCTTCTCGTTCTCTTTTTCTCCCTTCCTCATTCTCTGTTGTTTTCTTTATTCTTCGCCTAATTCTTCTTACTTTCACCATCACATTTTTCTTCTCTTTCTCTTCTTTATTCTCCTCCGTCTCCTTCTTATTTTTCTCCTACTACTTCTACCATTCACCTTACATGTTCTCCTTTTCTTCGTCTTCTTTTTTTCTTCCTATTTCTCTTTATTTTTCTTCGGCTTCGACTTCTCTTTTCCTTTTCTCTTTTCCTGCTTCTTCTTACCTTCACCTTCACATTCTTCTCGTTTTTCTCTTCTTTATTCTCCCAGCCCCCTTCTTATTCTCTTCCTACCCTTCACCTCACGTCCTGCTTTTCTCCATCTTTTTCTCTTCCTTATCCTCCTCCTCCTCCTCCTCATTCTTATTTTTCTCCTGCTTCTCCTAACCATCACCTTTCCTTTTTCTCGTTCTCTTTTTTCTCTTCCCCGGCGTTCTTCTTATCCTTCTGCTTCTTCTTAACTTCACCTTCACATTCTTCTCCTCTTTCTCTTTATTATCCTCCGCCTTCCTATTCTCCTCCCACTTCTTCTACCCTTCACCTTACATGTTCTCTTTGTCCTCCTCATCTCCATCTTCCTTTTCATTTCCTTATTTTCCTTCCTCTTGTGACAATAAAATTTTCGTTTAATATGCAAGAAAATTAAATCACTTAACGTCCCCAATAGATTACCTTACCTTTTACGTACGAAGAGTTTAGAATATTTTGACGCGTTCTGTAATTCTAAATTTAAATTTAATTTTCTACACATGTTTCGATAAAGCCCCTCAAGGAACGAAACATTTTGGCATAAAAGGTTTTCCTTTTGTTATCGTTCTTTTTAATATTTTCTTTACAGGATCGTTTTAATGTATATCTGAATTTTTACTCACTCTCTCTCTCTCTCTCTCTCTCTATATATATATATATATATATATATATATATATATATATATATATAGGGGAGAGACAGAATTATTCTCCCCACACCTCCCATAATTATAAATAAAGTTGTAATACCTCAAATTTTCATGGAAACTTCATGTGCATTTTCCCCGCATGATGAAATAATGAATTTAAAAGAATGTGTAGTGATGCTCACATGCAAAATTTATTCTCATGTCAAACAATAATACAAAAAAAAAACACCAAAAAAACATTTAAAATAGGACAAAAATATTGACTCTCTTGCCTCAATAAAAAAATTGCGTAACTTTTATTCTTGATTATTGCCGTTTATCATGTTTGATAGTTCCTTACAAGATCACGAACAAACGCTGATGGATAATTTTGTTCCATTCTTCTTTGGCAATAGCTTCTCCAAATTTAGAGGGCTTCTTTCACTTACATTTTTCTTCAATTATGCCCATGTACCATCAATGGGGTTTAGGTCAGGACTTTGTGCGGGGTACACCAATAACTTAATTTTGCTGTCATCTAAGTATTTTGTAACAATTTGTGCCATGCTTCATATCATTGTCATGTTGGAACGTCCAATGACGTCCCAAAGCTATCTTCCGTGCAGTTTCTTTATTATTATTATTATTATTATTATTATTATTATTATTATGACAGCCAATACTGCTCTTTATCCATGATACCCTGTACTCTTACTAGTACTCCTGCTCCAAAAGTAGAACATCCCCAGAGCAGAATGCCCCACCACCGTGCTTAATTGTAGGGAGGGTATTTTTTAAGTTGTGAGCTTTATTCATTTCATTCATACATAACATGAGTTTATGTGGCCAAATAATTCTAGCTTCGTTTTATCTGACCATAAAACAGAATTTCATTATTTACTCCCATGTTCTATATGGCTTCTAGCATAAGCTAATCTGCATTTTAGGCGTTTAGCCTTAAGCAATGGAGTTTTCCTTGGGCGACAAGCTCGAAGTCCTGTTCAATGAAAGCATCTAGTGACTGTCTTAATCGATACATTCAACTCTGATGTCTTTACGTCGTAAACAATTTCCTTTGTCATTATGGGAGGATTCTTTGGAATATCTCTGACAATTTTCTTTCCATTCTCTCAGAAATTAACTGTTTTCTTCCAGTCTTTAATTTAATCTCAACAAAATGAGTCTCGTTGCACTTCTTGATAATACTACAAGTTGTTGATCAAGAAACATTCAAATGCTTGAAAAGTGTTTTATATCCATCACCTTGTTTGTACGCATCAAATATCTTCTTTAAAAGCTTCTTATCCAGTCCAACTACCTTCGGCATTGTCACAGATTGTCTTCATTACCTTTTAGAATATTATTCTCAATGGGTGTTTGTCTTAAATGCCAAATTAAAAAAAAAGACATTACAATTGCCATAAAGGAATATTATTTCATAATTTCCATAAGGTGGTGGATGGGGAATAATTTTGAACTGCACCAATTTTTATAAAAGTCTATAATTATGAATATAATAGATCGAAAGTTCTAAAAGTTTCATGAATTATTCAAAACTAAATACGGAATCAACTATTTATGGTAAATTCAGTAAGTCCTTGCAAATATGCAAATATTCAGTGGGGCGAATAATTCTGTTCACAACTATATATATATATATATATGAAAGTGAACATTGAAGTCAACTCTCAGAAGCGACAGGCTCTTCCATGCTAGACGCAATTTTCAGGCCGCGAGTGTTGGATTTTTTCTCGGCTATTTATATATATGGGTCAGTGGTCCATTGTGGGTAATCTATTCTGGCGGTTATTTATTTTATATATATATTCATTCTTTTCGGTTTTGATCTTTTATTAACGTAGTAAAAAGATTTGGGGGGATTTGCTTAGGTCGCTTATTTAATAATTTGTTTTGGTCTGGGAAGATAAAGCTATTTATTCGACCAATTTTTGGATTGATTGCCGTAGTTTAAAATTTGGAACGGTGGAAAAGAAGCTCTATTGCCAATATGGCTGACAGTTATTACTGTACAGAATCACTCGACGTTGCACAGCATTGAGCTTGCTAAATGCTGTCAAACTATTATAAACAAATTTGTGCAGCCAACCAGAGGATAATTAAAAATATGTAATTTGCATATAATATTGAAACACTCACACATGTGTGTATATGTGCCCGTGCATCTGTGTGTAAAAATTTCAGACATAACTAAAATATATTTGTAAAAGGACAATATGAATAAAGACAAAATGAAAACCTATCTTAGCCGACGTGTTTCGTCCTCTGACTTTGTCAAGGCAAATGTGAGGATTTTATTTTGCACCAAGTATTAATAAACAAAAGTAAAAATGTTGTTTTTCAATTTTTTTTTTTTAATTTAAGAGACGCTCATCTGAAAAGTTTAAGTAAATTATGGAGGATGCTAAGTGACGTAATTTAATGCCTCAAAACAAAGTGAGTAAATGAGGATACTGAATTTTGTTTTTTATGTAATTAATATTTAAATTATTTCAGTGTGAGATAAATTCATGAATTTCCTAAGTTTTATTCTCTTAAATTTTAAAATTTTAAAAAACTAACAATATTTTTACTTTTGTTTATAAATACTTGTTGCAAATTAAAATACTTATATAACAATAAAGTTTGTCTTCCTTTTTTTTATTCATATATTTATATTTATAAATCCACAGACAGACTGTTTTGTTGTTTACAAATTAAAATCCGTTTGCCTCTAGCTAGGATCGAACCCGACTATTTGCCGTCGGCGCACGGTAGAATGGAAGATTTTTGTATTTCTTTTGTAAACATGCCCAGTGACTGACAGTGACCAATTTTATTCGATATATATATATATATATATATATATATATATATATATATATATATATATATATATATATATAAATATATATATATATATATATATTCTGCATTAAAATTTTCTTATTTTCTTATTTTCTGATTTATTCTATTCTCAAAAAAAGGGGTGCTTTTCTCTCAAGGTAGACATTTCAAATCTTCAAGAGGTTAAAAAATGAAAAGACATTTCAGTCATATGTATAATTCATAAGTATAACATAAAGTATATATACGCTCCGGCCTTCTTCAGATGGTTGGAATGTCGAACTGAACCCTTTATTTCGCTCACTGGGGTAGACTGTTCTAATGGGTGTCAGTTATCAGTTATCTCCTGTAAATTACTCTCTCCAAGTTCTCCACCGCCTCACACATTTGGGCCCTGTCACTGGCTATAACCAACGCCTTTATCCACTGTGCCATGTGTCCTTGAGGACATATGTGTATAAATATCTGGGTATTATAAATCTAATGTCTTTAGCAATCATTTTTTTACCATTAATATTTTTACTGTGGTCTTCATGTTTTTATCACAGCTCATATTGCAAATTTTGTTATTATTATCGCTTTTCTCTGGCACTCCTTATTACTGGTTCCCATATTGTATTCATTTCTATGCTTGGTCGGCTCAGGAAAGTTTTTTGGCTTAGCATATGTGCTGATTCCTTAAGTTTACGTATATTCCAATGATGTTCTTTGTCAGTGACATCAACCTGATCCCACACAGGGCGGTGATCTCCCTTTTCTCTCTATATGTAGTCAGCCACGCCTGATTTTTCCACTTCCCCTCATGTTACAGGTTTCTGGTGTACTTGAAGCCTTACCTTAAGGGGTCGGCCTGTCTTCCCTTAATATTTGTTTCCGCAGCTGTACGGGATAGCGTACACACAGTCTTTAGTCATGGTCTCCTCTAGGGAGTGTCTTACTCGTGAGAGGTATCTGCGAAGTGTCGTCCAGCTTTTGAAGGTTGTCCTGATGTTATATGGACCGCAGATCCATTGTATTTTCTCTGATAACCCCTTCACATAAGGCAGGCAGACTGTTTTCTGAGTGTTGTTGTCCTCCTCTTGTACCCGCCTATCCCAGTTTTTGGGGGCTGCTGCCATGTACCCACGTTAGTTGTTACGTTGTAGGGTATTACTTATACTGACCAATTCTTTATCTAATGTCTCTGGGTCGCCACTTATGACTTTTGCTCGGTGTTGTAAGCAGGGGACAATCCCTTTCTTTACGCTGTATGGATGGTGGGAGTTGAAATTTACTTACTGTTCGGTGAATGTCGGTTTACAGTATACGGATGTCTTGAATCTATGCTCAGTTCGAGATATTAGAACATCCAGGAATGGGAGTGTGTTGTTACTCTCCTTCTCCATCGTAAACTGTGTCGAGTTCACATGGTCCAGTAGAACCTGAACATCTTCCTGGTGTGGCCAGAGTATGAAGGTGTCATCTACGTACCTTAACCATAGAGTTGGCTTTACAAATATATACACAGATGTCCTCAAGGACACATGGCATTGTGGATAAAGGCGTTAGTTAGATCCAGTGACAGGACCCAAAGAGTTATGAGTTCAATACCTGGTTAAAGCGGTGGAGAATTTGGAGAGGGGAATTTACATGAGATAACTGATAACTGACATCCATTAGATATGGCACGTGGAAATAGAATAGTCTACCCCCGTGAGCGAAATAAAGGGTTCAGTTCGACATTCCAACCATCTGAAGAAGGCCGGAGCGTACAACGGCCGAAACATTGCAATAAATATGGTGACAAAGATGAGGACAATAGTCCGAATAATGTAAATAGTGTACATAAGACCTCATCTCATAAATATAGACTAATAACTGAAAAGGTTAGGCAATGACAATTCAAAATTGGAACTGAACTGAACTGAATAAACTTGATATTTCGAATTGAGTAATATAAGTTGGATCTTTGAGAACAGCTATTCTACTTCAATGATATTTTAATAAGTATTTTCCTTTAGATTTTATTTATTTTCAGTTAGTAATATTAATAAGAGGCATGGTGGAGTAATGAGTAGCGGCTGGAATTGAGGAATCGTTAGAGCCGAGTTCGAATTCCAGTCAAATCCGTTACATTCACTTACGTGCTAATACCCTATTTCTCTCCCCCAAAGGTAAACAGCAGGACAGATTGGGTTATCTAGCCTTGGATGGCTACCGCAGAAAGAAAAGGCAACCTACTGCCTCATCAGACATGTACCGAAATCGTCATTCGTGTGGCACGTAAATGACTGAATGATAATTTATCTTCAACATAGTAAAACTTGCGTTGAAGATATATATATATATATATATTTTGCCAGCCTAGCGATTCAAGAGTCGGCCACAACCTAAGCGATATTCCGCTTTCTACAGACCAAAAGCATCTATTAAAAAAAAAAACAGCGGCATATTGAGAAAGAAGGTAAGAAGCAATCTAAATAAAGGAAATTAAAAAGAAAAAATCAGTGAAAAATTAGACTAATGCATAATTCAAATCATAAGACAAATTTGGCGTTGTCCTTTTTTATTTTTTTAATTATTTATTTTTTTTTTTTTTTTTTTTTTTTTTTTTTTTTTTTTTTTTCCTCTCTTAATATGAAGTCGTTAAAAGTAGGCGAATGAATTTATTTGCAAAAAAGGAAAGAAAAAAGGCGGGAGGAGGGTGCAAATTTGTAAGTCACCGGGTAAACTCGCGCATAGAAACTACAGAACATGGCACGAAGGAATACACGCACGAACGCATACACTCACACTCATACATATACAAACACACGCACACTCAAATACGCATACAAATATATAGGAGTTGCTGAAACATTCTCGGTCCGACCAAAGGATTAAAAAGAAATTCAGACGTTTGGTCATGTACATGACAGAGCCGAGAATTTCGGCGTTATATATATATATATATATATATATATATATATATATATATATATATATATATATATATATATATATATATATATATTGGTAAAAATAATGACGTAAGAATGTCGTTTTTGACGTTAAAAAAATACGTCAAAACGACATTATTGCATCAAATATATATTTTGCATATAATATATATATATATATATATATATATATATATATATGTGCGTAGGTATGCAGAAAATAGAAAAGAACACGTTGGGTGCATAATCCGGGGTTCCTTAGTATTTTTTGATTTTATTTTTTAAGAAGACAGTGCTCCATACAGAAGTAGAGCTTATATTATAATAATATTTTTGTTTAAAATATTATTCCTAAAATTTCGCTTGAAGATGAAACGGGGACTAAAACATCACAATCCAACTTAATTTTAATAATTATTTGGATATTTCGGCTCTTATTTTTTGAAACATGAGAACTCTTATGTAGCGAAGGAATCATATTTTAAACAAAAAATATTATTATAATATATATATATATATATATATATACATACTGTTTTTTTAATTTATTTGTTTACAAAAAACGTTATTTTGTAACGGATTTACCCTCCTTTGTTTAAACGGGTAAATACTCGGTTTTTTATTTATTTATTAAACAGTATATTTATTTATTTGCATCTACCGGACTGAATATTCGAGAAATATTGTTAGAAAAATATGCAACCTTCGTCAGAATTCGAACCTGCGTCCGCAAGGGGAAAACATCATTATATATGACGTGCTATTCGTGCTTTGTTTGATCAGGAGGTCCTACGTGATCGATTAATCTAAGGCATGTCAGATCTATTAACGGGGACGCAGGTTCGAATCCTGACGGAGGGCGCATATTTTTCTAACAAGATTTCTCAGGTCGGTAGATGTAAATGAATAAATATACTGTTTAATATATAAATAAAATCAGAGCATCTATTCATATATGTATATCATAAGCAAATAAAATTATATATATATATATATATATAAATATATATATATATATATATATATATATATATATAAAGAATATATATATATATATATATATATCCGTAAGTGTTTTTATAGATATTTTTATTTTTACAAAATAGTGTTCAATGTAAACTTACAGAGCATTAATTTTATAAATTAATTGATTTAAAAT
>CAHIKZ030002889.1:1320000-1322500 GCA_903632075.3 Acanthosepion pharaonis
TATTCCATATTTGTTGTAATTTTATCATTTTCTTCTCTTGTAACGAGTAATTAGAGCAAATCTTGGGGCCCAGAAGCCGGCAGCTGCTAGGTATTGTCATTCTTGTCTGTGATGGAGTTTTTGAATTCAACTTCAAAGGAAAAGCCGACCGGCGCTAAAGTTAAAGAACTTGTCGGGACGCCGGCGAATATATGACGACTTCAATTTTTTTTTTTTTTTTTACATTAAGCTAATTTTGCAATCAACAGTGAAAGAAAATTGCTCATTCTGCTTTCATATACACACAGACAAATATATATAACCACATTTATACACACAACCCATCAAGTGTCACAGAAAGAAAATATATACGTACCGTATTTCCTGCCTTCGAGAGTACACATTAAAAGAAAAATCTCTTCCCACAATCCCCCACTACGCTTTAGACTCTCTGGTTATGGTTTGGAATCGTGTTTACTTAAAGGCTTCAATATATCGGTTTGATACATTATTCATCTGATGCTCTAATTTTTTTTTATATATCAAGAACAATATTGTGGAAAAAACTTTCGTGTGACACATTTCGTCCTTTAGGACTTTATTGGACTGAATTTGTTATGTTGGTGTGACTACGCATGCGCACGAACGAGGGATGCCAGGAATTTTAACTTTTATTATTTTTAAATTAGCCTTACATTTTCCCTCAATATATATATATATAAAATATAATATAGTGGTTCCAACGAGAGAAAAGTATGTATATTAAAAAGAAGAGAAGAGAGGTGCCGCAAACGTTTTTGGTTGTAATGTGGATTTATTTAGAAAAAATATTATGCTTTGTTTTACATAATTTTACGACACGAGTTTCTGGTCTCGCGACCGTCTTCAGGTAAAAGTGGAGATTTCCACATATTATTAAAAATAATTAATTTTTCTTCATGTTCAATGTGAAATATTCTCGATATGAGACATTCTCTGTTTGTGTGTTGGTAATCCGAATTTCTTTCTTGAATTGTCAATGAAGAGTTCTGCGCGAAGGGTCATAAAACAATTAAGGTTGGTCCAGCGAGTAGTTATCGGCATTTTATCTTTTAATGTTTTAGTGACCCCTATGTGCTCTTGGATCTGTTTCCATTTTGGTGTGTTCCTGTCAGCATGCGTGTATATATGCGTGCGTATATTTCCCCTCCATACATATACTGTCTTACTCCGAGGAATTCGTAAACTTATTTGTACCTATACACGCATACACACATACGCACATACACACTATCCCACCACAAGTAATCAGTACACACACACACACACACACACATATACACACATATTTCCCAAGCTATGTATGTATGTGTGTGTGTGTATTTGTGTATCCGATAAAACAGAACTTGCAAATAGTTTTAATCACAAAACCGCATACTTTTTTCCCCCTAAAAGGTAACATTTTTTCGGCCAACACCTCATCAGAAGAGTCGTTGATGACTAGTAAAATATTCACGAGAATCGCAGAGGGATAGACAAACTGGGATGAAACGAAAAACTACGATAAAAAAAAATATTAAAAAGAGAGAAAAATAAAAGAGGGAAAAAAAATAGCCAAAACCAGAATAAATGCTTCCAGCAAGTATAAAAAGGAAAATATAAATTCACAGACCCTCCCATAAAGAAAGAGAACGAATAAATTTCTTTCTGTCGGTGCAAAGACGGTCGATGTAATTTAATATATACTGTCTCTACAGTGTGCAGATGTTTTGCCGACCGTGCTTTGCCCAAAATGGAAAACCACGAATCCGTGTATAAGTACACACAATCGAGATTTTCTAAAAGGTGTTCGCCTATCGTAGAGCCCTGTGCCGTCTGCGTCAGACATGTATTACGAGTAATAATAGGGTATTATTAACGTAATACACGTCTGATATTGCCAGGTACATGTTGTGCAATACGCGTCTAAAGCCACTGATTGGTCAACCAGATGTAGTCAGCGTCACATAGTCATTTAAATATATACATGTGTATGTGTGTGTTTGTGTGTATGTGTGTGATTGCGTGTGTGTATATATGTATTTATTTATGTATACTGTGGTTTTCGAAAAGATCAATGTAATCAGCATCGAAGCGCACATAAATCGCCACGGGTTTCGCTAGGCAGGCCTTGCCTTTCGTCTTAAATACAGCAAAATGCATTTAGCTGTATGTGGAGCAGACCTACGGCACTCAGCGCCAGTATAAACCAAGACAGCACTTCAATAAATGTTTAAGAGTCCCTTGCAGCCTGCGATACAGAAGAAACTGAGTGATAGAAATGTGGAGTCGTACAATTGCGTACTCACGAGAACTAAAACCATACATCAAACTTCTCACCTATGGTCACACTACTCGTTTAACGAGTCGACACCTATATATATATATATATATATATATATATATATGCATGCATATATATATACATATATAATAATCGACTCTCCCGTCGCGTTCGACGTATGAGGGTCAGGCCGATAAGTCCCCAGGAAACCAACATCAT
>CAHIKZ030002889.1:1325000-1397500 GCA_903632075.3 Acanthosepion pharaonis
ATTCAGAAAGCAAGATAAGAAGTGAGAAACTGCGCGTAACTTACGGGACGTGTTTGTGTGAATGGATAGCAGAACTGAAACCTAAAGGATTGGTAAAGAGACAAAATTACTAAAAGTTGTTGAGGTCCATAATTGCTTTCGTTCTTAAAAGACATGACACATAAAAGAATTGTCGTGCAATATGGTTAGATGAATTTTAGTGACATATCAACCTCTATGGGTTATTTAATGCCAAAATCTAAGTATTTAACAGGAGATAACCAATAAATGATATCCATTAGATATGGCACGTGGAACTAGAACGGTCTGCCACAGTGAGCGAAATAAAGTGTTCAGTTCGATATTCCAACCACCTGAAGAAGGCTGGAACGTACAACGGCCGAAAAGTTGTAATAATTATGGCGACAAAGATGAGGACAATGTAAATAGTGAGACTTATTAAATGCTACATTGCTTGCTCTTTTTTAATTGTTCCAAGTTGATTTTCAGATAACAATCCCTTTTTTTCAACCTCTAACTGTAAAATAGAGTTTATGATTATGAATGTATGGTATGATTGCATTAAGTATGATGCAATATTTGTTTATTTAATTTAGTTAGTACACTTGTACAGTTGAATGTTAGTAGCGGTCATGCATTTTTGTTCAGTAGCATCAGCTGTATTTAGGCTTGGTGTACTTAATATATTATTTGCTTGATTCATTGGGGTTATTTAATATATTTTCTTAAATATATTTTAGGGGAAAATTCTATGCCTTCAACTATTTTTTGCATAATTTTATATCTTTATTTTCAGGGTAAATATATGTATTTTAGATATATAGATATATGGATTCCAGGGAAATAGCTCGAATCAAAACCGGATGGAGCAAAAAGACCAACCACTATATAGGAGGAAAGCGTGAAAAGCCTTTATTTCATTGGCTGACGTTGACTGACGTATGTCAATTAGTACGCTCGGACTTCTAGCCATATCTGTTTTTTTTTTTTTTCGTAATGTCGAGTTGCGTAGTACGACGCTATCAAGGAGACAGACTGACCCTTTTGGAATCCAGTCGGGGTTGCTGTTTGAGCCGATATGATGCAAAACCCGAAATCGACCATGAAGACAGTGCATCACTGATGACCATCATTGAAACATCTGAAATGTATTATTCAACTGTAGGTGATAAAATGTATTGTTGGTAATTTAAAAAAAAATGTGTATTTCTGGTAATTTTATTTTCGAGATGCCAGGTTAGGACCAATAACATAGCAGATTCTATTTTGGATTTTTATCAAGGATCTCTAAATATATAGTAGGAACACCAGACAGCAATATTCAAAGCAAAGACGAATGGTAGACTTGTAAGTATGTAAGATAGATTCTGGCGAGAAAAATTGTCTAGTATGATACAGAGAACCAACCTTCCGAGCAGCATACGATTCGTTATAATCTTTCCACTTCATGTCAGTGGAAAACATTAACCCGAGAAGACGCAACGAGTCACTCTCCCGGAGACAAGCATCCGCCATGTTGAGGGAAGGTAGAAAGGGTTCTCACAGACGATTATTAGAGAGTATTTTTTTTCTTGGTGGCGTTAAAATTAACAAGCCATTCCTTGGTCCAGTTAACAACAGAATGTAGGTCATTTTTGAAATCAGTTACCAATTTGATCTTATCGAACCGATCAGTGTTACTGTTAATACAAGAATAGATGGTTGTGTCGTAGAAATATTCAAAATGCCTAGGCATTTTCGAACTGACTTTATATCTATTAAGCTTAGATCAATCTAGCAAAAGAGAAAACATATCAGACACTCAGTGAAGGTGAAGATCACTATAATAATAATAGTATGCAATACTAATTTGTTAACTACAACAGGCAGTCAATGGTCAAGTGTCTCTCTATATGCATTGTAACAATAATTTAATGAAATTACGTTTCTATAGGCACTAAATAAATTTTTATTTTAATCTTACTTATTATAAAACGCAGATTGTGTGTGTGTGTATGTGTGTCTGTACGTTTATATATTGGATCGGATTTCCTACATTTTTCAACCGATTTCAACAAAACTTCACAGGACTGCGTAAAATTACCTTGCGGTGGTTCTGACAGCGCCAAAATTGGAAAAAACAATTGTTTTTGCACGAAATCAATTTGAAAACATGATAAAACACGATTCTGTCGCCAGAATGAAAGGGGGTCAACTCATATCGAGTTATACTTATTATAAAACCCAGGTTGTGTGTGTGTGTGTGTGTGTGTGTGTGTGTGTGTGTGTTCGTTTATATATAGGATCGGATTTCCTATATTTTTCAACCAATTTCAACAAAACTTCACTTTTTTTTGGCAGGTAGTGTTTCTTATTGTCTTGCACACTTTTTTCTTTATTTTTACATTCAGAATGCTTTAAAGATTACATTTACAAGACAATTGTTTATAATAAAATTCTATTCAATCGATAGGCTCATAACGGTTGAAAACAATGTTTTTGTTTGAGTTTGGATTTGACCAATTCGTAAAAAAAAGCAAAAAAACAAAAAAAACTAATTACGACATGCGTGTCCGTCAACCTTATACAATAATCTTTGTCAATTTTATTTTTCAGTCTTTATGATGGTCGATACTTGATCTATCTCTTTTACTGTTACATCCCCGGGCAACGCCGGGCTCTACTGCTAGTTCAAAATAACGAGTTAATTTGACTTTCTCGCGTTAAAAAGAGAAAGAGGAATTCACGATTCAATTTTCGATCAGAGCCCCCAAAAATTCAGAATCAAAGAATAACCTATCTAGCGAGCTTTCGTAAATGGATGGCTGAAAGAGTTTAAGGAGAGATAACAAAAAGACAAAATTTATTAAAAGCTACAAAGGACAGGAAATTGTGAGGAGCCATAATCACCAACGTCCTGAAGGGACATGGCACGTAAAAGAAGAAAGAAAACGTTAATTAAATTATATACACCGCATGTATTAAACAGGCTTTACAGAGAAAGAATTTATTAAACTTTTCTTAAAATGTCACCTTCCTTCCAGATATCAGCAATCATGATTCTCCACAGCTACTTTTGGTTTAATATTTGTGAATTGTCATGACTTCCTGCGAAAGATCTTCTTTTAGGCACCATGTCCTTTGTGCGCGTGTGTGATCATGGATCTCCACAACTTCCTGTCCTTTGTGGCTCTTAGCAATGGTTGTCTTTTTGCTATACTTCCCAATCCCTGTTCTGTCATCTATTTGCACAAGCTAGTCAGAGAACTCACTTTTTCCCTCTTGCCTTCAGTATGTCTTTTGAGTGTCAAATTTTCCAAGTCGTCTTTCCTCATTATATGTTCCATATATCAACTATATATTTATGATTCTAAGTATAAGTGCTTTTTTTTATTCCATTTTTTTAAAACTTCCTACTTACTCACATGCTCTGTCTGTGGTATTTTCAGTTTTCTTTTCTAGAACTACAAATATGTTGCCTCAAGTCTTTTCTTCATCTGTGAGGAAATTGTCCAACATTCACTGTCATATAAGAGGTGTGATACTACATACGAGTTCAGCCTTCTTTACTTAGTTTCTAAAGAAATTTTCATGTTTCTTAATACTTTGCTTAGCTTTTGAAAAGCATCTTTCGCTGTTTTGAATCCAACATACTCCTACTTATAAACAGGTAACCGCCTTATTCTACAGGATTTAATCTACCCTGTTATTTTACCCATAAACGGAGAAGAGAAGGATCTATGTCCTACTCAGGGAGATTAGTGTCAAGTGAACGTAAGAGGCTAAGCTGGAGTTGACGCTATTCATACGTATGTTTATAGAGAGAACGTGTGCCAGACTGCGTTTGTAAATCTTCACCCGATAACTGATCTGGGGGATTCAAGATTGGCAGGCTGACTAATCAGAAGTTACCTTTTCGTATACAAACGACTACTGTCGCATTTGCATATGGGGATTTGAGCTCTGTAATTAGCACAAAGATTGAAGACATTCATCAAGTTGTACAATGAGCCTCAGAAGATTATGTGTCAAACATAAAAGGTCAAGGAAGAACAAAATGAAAGCTCATTGAAAATTAGAACACTGATCAAAAATGTTCATTCGTTAATAAATAATTAAATCGAAGCGGATAACAAAGCAGGAAAATTAAGCCAAGTGCATCAGATCAATTAAAACCAGAAGTAAATGAAAAAGCAAAAAAAAGGTCGTAATCTATGGGAGGTTTTACGTATTGCAATATATATATATATATATATATATATATATATATATATATATATATATATATATATATATATATATATATATATATATATATATATATATATATATATATATATATATATATATATATATTTGTGAAAATATATAGAAAATAGGAAAGAACTGGTTAGGTAGATCCAAACTTCCTTAGTTTTTTAGTTATTATTTTTAAATGAAACATGAGACCTCTTATGTCATGAGTTGGAATCATATTTTTAAATAAAAATTATATATATATATATATATATATATATATATATATATATATATATATCAGGAGAGAAAGTTAAGAAGTGTGAAACTGCGTGTAACCTACTGGACGTGTTTGTGTGAATGGATGGCAGAACTGAAACCAAAAGGATATATATATGCACACACACAACACACACACACAAACAGACAGACACACACACACACACACACACTTCACCGAGAAGAAAACGTATTGACATACATGGTGACACCGATCATTGCAAAAACAGTAGCATAATGCCTTATACGCACTGATAGAGAGAAAAACAGAGATCTACTCGGAGTGAACTGATTTAAAATCCAACGGACACCAAGGGGGTCCAATATACACCTTTGTGCAAATTAATTTAAAGAAAACGAATAATTTCGTTATTATTTACTTTTTTTTCGTATTTTTCCAATAGAACATGACCCAGTGCTCATGTTAGTACCTCGTATGTCCATTCCACGAAGCCGTTCCTTGCAAATTGACCACAGATTCTCGATTGAATTTAAATCAGGTGAGTTTGCTCAATGGTAATAAGACTTGTCAATGTGTTCGTACAGCTTTACAATTTTCGTACGTTTCCTTGGAATAACGTCCATCGCAGACAATGGCTGTAGGACAACTAATCGACAGTCAAGACAGTATTGTCACTGCGTGATAAAAATTTGATGCAATATTTTTCAAGACCAAACAAATTTCATCATACACCCCGAAAATAGATTCATATTATTGCAGACCACTGAAAATGACCAAATCTGAGAAAAAAATAGAAATCGATTACACCCCGTGACTCCAATGGGTCTAAAACGTATGGTGAAAGAAAGGAAACTAAAGTGGTTTTTCAATTAATTTGAACAAGGATATATATATATGTGCAAATTAACTAATCCCAAGCATATTAATCTCCTATATCGTAATCAAATGCATACTAAGATGAAAATATACTAAAAAAATTAGTAAATACTAATATATCTACAACAGATCCTAGCAAAAAAAATTAAGTTAATCATATACTACATTGAATCTCGTATATCCAACTCAATTATTCGCAATTGTTCTAATCCCACCCACCCCTCTTCGTTAGAGATTTGCAAAAAAACAACATAGTTTATAAATTTAGGTGCCCTCTGGGAGATTGTATCTCCAAGGGATTAAATAATATTTATGTTAGTCACGCCACAAACTCGCTTTCACAACGTTTGACTCTACATTTGAATGATAACTCTAAAATTCTTAGACATTTAAAACAACATGCCTGGCCGCATACACGATTCTGGAAAATCCTCGTTGAAAACACAACTATACTTAAACATGAAAACAATAAACAAAAACAAAATCCTTGAAGTTATATGCATAAAACAGTTGAAAACTAACCTGAACAAAATAAACTATGAAAACTTCACAAATATACTTAAATGCCTATAATTGATAACAGAAGCCATTGGTTTATACCAACGACGTAACACTTCTCGTTTTCACTCTCGTGTGGTCATGTGTGATGTCATGGGCCATGGTGCGATTTCGCCTCCAGCGGCTCGTATGCACGAATTTGTCGCTGCTTGGAAATCTTCCATGCAAGCAAAACAGACTATCATTCTTGCTATGTCCTTGTATTGTTTAATTTATTGTAATGTACTTGTCATCACTGATTATGTAAGCCGAAAGCTTAGATAGGATTAAAAAACATGTATCAATATGGTGATTTTCTTTCGTCTTTCAATGATAATGTTATTAAGCTTATCAGACGATATGAAAGGAATTTGCTTAAAATAAATAGGTAAAAATTGTCTATATTATTTAATGAAACATGCATTAATGAATAATGCTGCCTCAATACACACAATATATATATATGTGTGTGTGTGTGTGTGTGTGTGTTAGAAAAAACAACACTCTTACGATGATATTGTGCTAATGTTGAAAGTACTCGAGATAAATGAATATGTATCAACATGGTAATTTTCTCTCTTCCTTTAATAATACTATACTAAGAAGCTTGTCCGTGAATATCAGAGGATCCTAGTAAAAATAAGTAGACAAAACTTGTCTAAATTATTTAATGAGACATGTCTTAATGAAAACATGCTGGCAAAATATACGCAATATATATATATATATATATATATATTATGGTAAGCTATATTTATGGGTTAAAGTACTCAATATCAGGGTATGAGTTTATGTCCAAGTGGACACTGAAGTCAACACCCAGTGGTGACAGTCTGTTTCAAACTTAAACGCCATCTTTAGGACATGTGTGTTGTATTTTGGCTCGCCTATTTATACGTATACTGCTCAATACTGCATTATGGGAATGTCTATTGTATTATTTTAACGGTTATTGGATGTGAGGTAAAGGGCATATTTCAAATTATTCTAAGATCCCTTGAGTATAAATAATTGTATTGTTTCATATATATATATATATATATATATATATATATATATATATATATATATATATATATATAGGATAGTGTATATAAATACAAAAGAGGTCATTGTAGTCAACACTTAGTGTATAAGCATCAAATCGATTTTCGCCGCTGGTTCTTGCATTCAATGTCCATTTATATATATATATATATATATATATATATATATATATATATATATATATACACAGAGAGAGAGAGAGAATAGTATTAATAAAACCCTACACTTAATAGTGTAAAATTATGTGATTGTAGAAACCCAGAAGACTGCCCATTGGTAAATAAATGCCGCGTAAAATCTGTGGTATACCAATGTACTATCTCATCCATTGAGAGTCCTAATACTAATATGATATACATTGGATCTACGAAGAATGAATTTAAAACCAGATGGAGGCAGCATAGGTGCTCCTTCAACAATATAAATAAAAGAAATTAGACATCTCTATCTAAATATTTTTGGCATTTGAAGGAAATGAATAAAACACCAAAAGTAAAAGGGAAAATTATAAACAAAACTAGAACTTGTAAAACTTGGGATGACCCATGCCCTTTATGCCTGCATGAAAAACTACACATTTTTAAGTTTCTAAATAATGAAAATCTATTAAACAATAGACATGAGTTAACGTTTTTTGCCGACATCATCAAATTTTCGCATTGAATAATTAGCATAAAAACAAACAATAAAATAATTTTTAAATTCCATAGTCTAAATAAATAGTTTAAATGCCCTACAAAAAAAAAAAATAAAGATAACCCTTTATGAAGTCGTCAAAAAAACAAATGTTAGCGACTTAAGACAGTTTTTTATATACACAAAACCCTTTCAGAAAATAATAACAAAAAAAATAAAAAAATAAAAATAAATCTCAATAGACACTTAACCAGACTAGACGATGTCATCTTCCGCTTTAAATTTAGACACCCCAACCTTACCCTAACTTGACGTCTGTGAATTTAACTGAGATATTGATACAAATTATTAACCTTTACGACCCTTTTTTTACACAATTGCTCTAGCGTTACCATAGTAATTTTAATTTCAATAATGAATATGCTTATAAAATGCGTAAATTTCAGGAATAAGTTATTCAAAAAATAATTTCGCTTGAAGATGGAACAGAGCTTAGTACTTTAATTCAATTTAATTCAAATATTTATATTGAAGTTTTCGGCTCTTGTTTTGAAGCATGAGAACTCTTATGTAGCGTTGGAATCATATTTTTAAATAAATAATTATATTTATGATCTACTTTTGTATCGAGCACTATTTTTTAAAAATAATAACAAAAATACTAAAGAACTTTGGATTATTTACCTAACGAGTTCTTTCCTATTTTCTATATATATTTTACACACACATATGTATATATATATTATTTTGTTTATCTATCTATCTATCTATATATATAGATATATATATATATATATATCAAAGTGAACATTGAAATCTATACTTAGAGTCGCCTCAAAGTGTTGACTTCAATGTTCACTTTTATATTTACACACGCTCTATCTCTTCATATTGAGCCCTTTATTCCATAAATATAGCACACCTTAAGAATATAATTCTTCATATATATGTGTGTGTGTGTGTGTGTGTGTGTGTGTGTGTGTGTGTGTGTGTGTGTGTGTGTGTGATATAGATATATGTGTGTGTATGTGTGTGTGCATATATAGGCCGAGAATCAATCATCGTATTTTAGAGAAATATAAAAACAGAAAATCTACTATTTTTAATGTCTGTAATTTTCGGTGTCACGTGATCGCCATCTTTATTACGTGTTCATTTCTCATTGATGCAAGAAAGTTTATATAACTTCGTCGCGCGCTAACCCAATAGCCAATCGTTTTGCTATGGTTGTCGAATCCATATGCACCGAACTAATTTTTAAAATCTTTACCTTTGCTTTTCCTTTAGTTACTAAATAGAATAATTATTCTCTTCTAGTAATTCTTCTTTATCTGCACACGACAGTGAAAAGGAGTGTTGGAAATACTGAACATTAAAGAACGATTTTGCTTTCTTTACTATTTCCGAGTAATTTTTCTCCACGGATAAAATGTACCGAAATAATCATTGCACTTCACTTTTTGCTGTTGCTATTGCTGTTTTATCCAACATCCGGTACGAGCAGAGAAATTGGATAAAGTATAAATAAAAAAAAAAATGTTCAGCGTCAACACGTTCTTCATGACGCCATGTTTGTTTTGTTTCGTTTTTGTTTCATTTTGGTTAATGCCAGAGTGGTGGAGAACGAGTAAGTATTTGTGACGAGGACCAGAGACCGAAAAATAAAAACCGTATGATCTGATGATAAACGACAGCACAATTAAATGCTAATTACCGTCATATAACGAGATACTAAAGGAGCGATTATGAAGAAAAAGAGCCATTTGTAAGGAGAGACAGTCGGAAGTGGGCAGTCAACAAAAATGGCGTCCAAAACCCGAAAAATAACTAGACAACAACAACTTATACATACATACACATATATATATATATATATATATATATATATATATGCTTGATGAGAGTGTATGTGTGTGTGAGTGTGTGTGTGTGTGTGTAAGAATCACCATATCCAGTTTCTCATATTTAGTCACTAAAATACTAATTGAGCCTAATCAGGAACTTTTAAGCAACATCTTATATATATATATATGTGTGTGTGTGTGTGTGTGTGTGTGTGTGTGTGTGTGTGTGTGTGTGTGTGTGTGTGTATATAAATAAAAAGAAAGAACAGTAAGATATATAATCCGGTGTTCTTATAGATATTTTTATTTTTACAAAATAGTGCTCATGTTGAAGTAAAATCGGAATCTATTAATAAACATTTGCAGTTTTCTAATGTGTGTCCTGATTGATTGTAGTGTTTAGCTATGGGGAAATAAGGGTTGTTTTGACGTATTGTTTGTTTATGGTTATTAAAACGAAATCTAAAATTGTTTCCAGACTCACCAATATATCCACTATTAGGACATAAGTTGCATAATAAATAATAGATTACGTTATGGGTATCGCAGGTGAGACAGAACAAAAGAAACATATTGGATTTTAAAATTAAATACACATAAACTAGGGTTGAATAGGGACTTAGGTGTTTTAAATCTTTATAAATATTTCAATAGTTAAGCAATTTTTTTTTTTTTTTTTAGATATAGTAAAAAATTGTTTTTAAATATTTATGACAGTTAGATTTAAGTTAGGAATATCCGAACAGTGACGTTGCATATCACGTGACGTCCGCGTCTCGCGAAGGGACGCTACTTGCTAACAAACAGTAATTTTAATTTATTTGTAACAAACAGTTATTTCTGATGAAAAATTGAGGACAATTTGAAATATCAAATATATATATAAATAAATAAATACTTTCATAAAATAAAACATTATAATTTTTCAATTTGAAACTTTTTCTATATATATACATATTAAGAAAGTATACGTGGCTTCTCATTATGCTATATATATATATATATATATATATATATATATATATATCTACATATATATATATATATATATATATATACATGTATATATGCATATAGACACATATGCAGATAGATAGATAGATAGATAGATAGATAGATAGTTAGATAGATGATAGATAGATAGATAGATTTCGTTAAATGTGGGAGACAAGGAAAATTTAACGAAAGATTTTTAAAAGAAAGGTCGCTGCACAAATATACATTTACATATATATATATATATATATATATATATATATATATATATATATATATATACCCTTGTGCAAATTAATTGAACACAACGCTTTAGTTTCCTTTCCCTCAGCAGACGTTCAGTTTTAGACCCACTGGAGTGGCAGGCTGTAATCGATTTATATTTTTTCCTCGGATTAGGTCATTTGCAGTGATGTGTAGTAATATGAATCTATTTTCTGTTTATATTATGAAATTTGTTTGTCCTTAAAAATATTGCATCATCCGTGATTGCATCAGATTTCTAGCAAGCCCAGTTAGACACTACTCTCTCGACTGTCGATGAGTTGTCTTACGGCCATTGTCTTCAATGGACGTTACTCCGAGGAAGCTTACGAAAATTGTAACGCTGTACGAACACAATACCAAGCCTTACTAGTGAGCAAATCAAAGTACTATAGACTGCTTCCGAAACTCTCCTGGTTTAAATCCAATTGAGAATCTGTGGTCAATCTGCAAGAAAGACTTCGTGGAATGGACATACGAAGTACTAACATATGCATTGCGTCATGTTTCATTGGGCAAGTACAAAAAATGTATAATTTATATTTTCTTTTTCTCATAAATATAAGAGTGCTCTGTTTTAAATGCTTTTAGAAAATCTTTTTAATGGACATAAAAATGAATTTTTTTTTGTTTATTAACAGACTATTTCTCACGGTGCGACTTTCAAGATGAATGTTTGTTTTCCTCGGATGATTTCAAGTTCTCTCTCTCTCTCTCTCTCTCTCTCTCTCTCTCTCTCTCTCTCTCACTCTCTCTCTCTATCCCTCTCTCTTTCTCTCTCTATCCCTCTCTCTCTCTATCCCTCTCTCTTTCTCTCTCTCTCCCTCTCTCTCTCTATCCCTCTCTCTCTCTCTCTCTCTCATACGCACACATGCACACAACACATAGACACACACACATGCCACAAGTGGTGCATTTAAGCAACCAGTTGTAATCCGAATATGTTTTGCTCAAGTGTTTGTTCTATTCTATTGTTTTCTGTGGTTTTTATCAACAACCGGAAGTTACCAGCTGTAGTGGCAGTCAAACTTCCGGCGGCTACATCCTTGAATTTTTACAGAGCTGAAAATTGAAAATGACGTAAATAAAAGTTAACCCTAGTGTCCAAACACGCAACCTGGTGTTTACGTTACCTGCTCGAATAATCTATCACCCCTGTGAATTATACAGAGTATAAAGTTGTGCAAATGATCTGCAACGAGATATTTGTATGACACACCTGCTAAGAGACAGTCTAGTTTAACTCATAGTGCTTTGAAACTCCATTAGAACACAATCCACACCATTAGAGATTCATCCTCAACTTTCAAAACAACCCGGTGACTGACTCACACAGTCTCTGCTACACACGAACACATGACAGAAAAAGCTCGAAATATGACTTAGCGGCGCATTGCTTAATGACAATATTTTCTGGTGCAGTGATGTGGTATCAATGATGCTACGTTTTGTCGGTTGATGATTATAGAACCCCATGAAAAGCAGTATACGCTGTGAATTGATGCCTAATGAATCGAGCGATATCACCAATGGATTAGAATTTGATGTGATGTTTTTGTTTTTCTCCTTCATGAATGTTTACCTTCTATGCTAGTCTTTGACGATTACGTTTTTGCATCATCTCTGACATTCTGTATCGCTTTTCTCTATTGCTGACATCTGCTTGGAATTAGCATATTCCTTAATATTCCATATTACTACTGCTACTTGTGAAAAATACTATAGAATCTTCTACGTAAGCTATACTGTCACAGCCACGTTACAGCTTTACCTATTATTTAACGAATATGTCATCTGGCAGTGTCTATTTCTACTAGTAAATGAAACCATATACTTTATTGCAGATTGTATGTTTCTCATCAAATTACACCCGAGTCTTCCAAATTTGCTGATGTTTATCGTCACGTTGCTAAAACAGGACCCGTGGTACCCCAAACTATGGATCGAGGGAGATCGATATTCGCTTGTACGCCTGACCACGAGGGGGCATATTCTCCAGGTTGTCGGAGATGATCTCGTTATCAGCACATGTCAAGGAACCCTAGCTTGTCGAACATCTCATAGTAGCGCATGGAAGGTACTTCAAGAAGGTACTTAAGGAAGATACTTCAAGTATTCGTATCATTTACAACGTGTGCAGGGTCTTTCGCCTTCTGATCACCTACCACGGGGGAAGTTTTGCCGATGGTTCATTGCATAAAATGCCAATCCATTGTTTGTCTCTTCAGTCTTGTTTACGGATGAGTCAACATTTGGAAGAGATAGGAAAACAAATTTCCACAACAATAGTGGGCAGATCGGAATCCCTACGGTACAATACAGGTTAGACACCAGCATCAGTTTACGATTAATGTGTTGGTTGAAATTGTTGGTGACTGTCTAGTAGGTCCATGTGTTCTCCCAGCACGTCTTACAGGGACTTTATTGCGAACATTCCAGACCTTCCAGAGGATGTAACCCTCCTAATACGAAGATGTATGTGGTTCATGTATGAATATGCTCCAGATCATCACTGGCTGACATCTACCATGATGAGGGAAAGGTAGGGGAATACTGCTTCCATGGCCTGCACGCTCTCCAGATCTCAGTTCTTTGGATTTTTATTTGTGGGACCACCTAAAAGAATTGGTTTATGCAGATATTAATAATGCAAAGATTCTTCATCAACGTCTTATGGGGCTGTCAAAACCATTTGACACCGTGCGGGAGTATTTGGAAGGGTCCGCCAGTTAATAATCCGACGGGTGCATGCGTGTGTAGAAGCAAGTGGAGGACCTTTTTGAACATTTGTTATGAATTGCTGCGTTTAGGTACAACGATGGCTTTTTGACATATGTTTATATGGACTTGTTTTGGTGTGAGGAACCCATCCCCAATGTTTATAAAAGTATTTTTGATATATCCTATATACCGGTTGTAACAGCAAAATTGTCCAACTCGTGTAACAGCATTGGGAAAATTGCCCATCCCACAAAATGTTCAATACCTAAAAAAAACTAAAATAATTGAGTTCCTTTTTTCCAGATTTTCAGATAAGACGTTTATCCATCTTGACACCATTTGTCGTAAGGATCACTGAAATAACCTTTGAGTTATTTAGCTAGAAAGAGAACAGGTTCAAATTGCTTTGTGTCAGATCCACTATGCCTTCCCAACTGAGCAATGGTGAAAGGAAAAAGATCATTAAAGCCATCCGTAATGGTACGAACATTCATACTCTGGCTTCCATCTTCAAAGACCATTCAAGAATCATCAAAAGAATTGTGAATAAGTTTTAAAAAGAAGGAACAGTAGAAAGGAAAACTGAATCAGGAAGTCACAACAGCAAATGGGATCATCATTTCAACTTAGAGCTAAAGACAATCTTACTGGTCAAAGTTCAATAGGATTATAAAAACCTTGGAGAATTCTAGTGAAATATATTTAATCATTTCTATAATACAACGGTTCAATGCTTAATCTAACAATTGGACACTTTTGCTGTTACACAATTTGGACAATTTTGATGTTACAACCAGTATATATATATATATATATATATATATATATATATATATAGAGAGAGAGAGAGAGAGAGAGAGAGAGAGAGGGAGGGAAGGGATAGAAGGATAGAGAAAAAATGGAATTAATGGTTTTAATTTTCTTTATATTTCTTATATTTTAGTGCATCAAAGAATTTCAGTAGACGCCTTGTTTTTTGTTTTTTAACAGTGTGAATCACATGTACTTTCTTGTGCATTCGAGAATCGCATAAAGAAAATGTTTACCCCAGCAGGATTTGAACCTGCGCCCCCGCTAAAAAAAAAAATAAAACTTCTAATCGAGGATAATGTTTTAAAGTCAAACTATCTTTGTAATTTTAGTGCTTGATATAGAAGAATCTTTACATTATTTTACATTCAACTTTATTTGGTCAAATGCGAAATAAGGCTAAGAATATTCCGCCGAACTTGTCTTAGAAGTGGTCATGGATAGATTTCATGGAAAACCAATTGTCCTGGTTTTTAGAGCTCCAACAGCCTGTCTTGTACTTATTAGACATTTTGTTTTGGATACGCCCGACCTATCAAGTTGTTGTCTTTAGCCATCAAGTGATAGCTAGTCTCTATCAGACTTGCTCGTCGACTGTAGTAATATCCAAATCTAGATGTGTCCTATTCTTCTTCGGGTTACCAATCTCTTTCTGAGAGACTTTGAAATGGTTCCAACCAAACAGGCTTCATTCTGTTGTGTTCAACTGCTTCTTTAGTTTCCCGAACGCCGTACTGATATTTCTATATTATAGACACCCTCTGTTTCACATTGACAGCATTTATTTAATAGGCTGAACCTAGGTCGCTTATACAGTTCTCAAAACTCTAAACGTTACTTTTAGTGCCTGAGTTTAAAGCCCTGTTTTGTTTGTTTGTTTGTTTGTTTGTTTTTGTTTTTTTAAGAAAAAGATATATCAGAGACATTGTTTTCTTTCAGTGGGAAAGAAAGATACGATAACATTCTTATGGTTTTAAAGTCTGCTCCAGTAAAGTGGAAAACCTTGTTAATTTTTAATTCATTCTTATAATTTTTCTTGCGATATGTGGTTAAAGTAGTTAAGATCAAATATTTAACGATGCAATAGAATTTCCACGGGTATTTTTATAGTCATAGGACTCAAAAGGAGCTTATGCAATCAATAACTTGAGAATATGATTAATCCAAAAATTCAGATAGGAAAAAAGTGAAATTTCCACAAGTACTGCTAGTTATTGTTATTGGAGACTAGCGACAAGTCTCTTCGGTTTTATTGTTTCATACCCAATATCCTCGCAGGTTGTCACCGTGATCTGGTTAATCTTAATTTTTCTTGAGATTTCTAAATCATCTATTATTGATTCTGATGATTTTAACAAGCTTCCAGGTGTGTTTTTAATTATAGGTAAAACCCTTTCATGTATCACAACTTTCTCCGTTCACAATTTTACGCTTTTTTTCGTCTTCACTTTGTGACCCGTTTGCATGTTTACGATCCAGCAGGTGTTACTTTCTTAGTTTGCCACAACTGGTTTTGGTTTACAGTCTTCCTTATCCGAATTTATTCCATACTTTCTTCTATGCCTATTGTTGAGTGAATGAGTGATTTGTTTAACGGCATATCAACACCTTATGGGTCATTTAATGCTGAAATTTAATTTTCTTGGAAACTTTTAAGTAATAAAAATATGATATCTGTTATTCTGTTTTCACAATTGAATACATGGTAGATGATACTCCGCATTTGTGCATATATATGTTTGTGTGGATATGATTACTAAAGGCGGTGATATTTGTGTGTTTTATGTTGTAGTTTTGTTGAAGTTATATTTTAGGATATAGTTTGATTTCTTTAAGAAATTTTGAGTCATGAAAGAATGTCTTTCATGTTGGCTGCTTAGATGGTTGATTTTGGCAGCATATCAACCTCTACGGGTTATTTAATGTCGAGTCTAAATATTTTGTACGTAATTTTATTCTTTTAAGTACAGATATTTTGTACATAATTTTATACTTTGGGTGTTTTTTTAGATATATATTTTGTAGGTCATAAAATGTATTGTCGGTAGTTTGAATTTAAAACTGTATTGTTGATTTTTGTTTGGGGGTTCACTATTTGCCCATATCTGGGACCCTAACAGTTGCTACCACCCCGGGCCAGGATTGACATGGGAACAACAGAAATTAAGAAATGGTTCCACGCTCCTCAAAACCTCCAATCTCCGCATCGGAGACCTTGCTGCCGGTTGTAGTTTATCGTCATACTCAGGACGAATACCTATTGTTATATGACTAAATTTGAATAGCATTTTCTCCTAATCTCCTGTCACATAATTGATAAGGCATCCAATAGGTTAGATAAGCTGTTAAGGTGAACCAATTCAAATCTTGACACCAGCTATTTCTTTATTTTGGTCAGTGTTTCTTATTTAACAGTTGAAAAATGTAAAAATAAACTGCGTATTAGAATTAAAGCAACTGACACAAAATGAAAAAGTGGTCGTTAAAAATCGTTTACTGGTCCGGTCTTTTTTTATTATTTTTGTTCCATTTTCCTTCATGAACGTATGTGATCATGGAGCTCCACATTTTCTATTTTTCTTTTATTATTTGCGAAATGCCATGAATTCTTGGGAAAGAGAGTGGTGTAGTTCTCCGTTGCTTTCGCATCAGTTTAGAATAAAGTTTGTCTTCTCTTATACTGGTTGCCACACAAGGCTAAAGTGTCCAGTCTACTCTGCTATTTATTCAACGCATAGCTTAGAAGAGACTGGTTCATGCCTTTCCGATGGGGCATTTGTTTGGAACGCAGCATACTAGCTCGAAATTTGAACTCGGCTGACGGATTCTACTTTTAGCGCCAATATCTGTTACACTATTTCCGTCAGTTTTAGTATTTTGTTAACGCTTGTGAAGACTCTAGTTATCAGGAAATTCAAAAGTAATAACCCCGAAGATATGTTACCCCAACAACGCTTGTAAAATCTGAGATATCATTCTTGAAATTAATACCTACAGTTTTTCTTTTAGTTTTTATTTTCATCTCCTCCTGAACGCTACGCACCTGTGCCTTTTTGTCTTTTCCGTCTTTAACCATTATTTTATTATTTTTTATTAGTAGTGTGTGTTTTATTTCGTTCCTGTAACTATTGGCTAACACAAAATTCCCGCTACCAAGACGATTAATTGTCCAACGGGGCAACGTATTAAAATCTTCTTGATTAATTTGACATGTCAGCTCAAAGGAAAGTGGGTCTTATCGCGTCTGCTTGGCAAAAATTAGTCATATTTCAGAAACTCACAAGGCTGTCAAGTTTCGGAGGAAAGCTCAATGGTTAGATTCTACAGCTTAAACTTAAGAATTCAACAGGATGATCTGAAGCGAAATTGATAATTAAAATAAATAAATCTCTTTTCAGTAATATTGGTATATTTTCAATATATAAATGCAGATATGAACAGGCAAGCTTACATAGCCGACCTGTGAATGCTGGTTGTTTGTGTCCAGTGCCAGTAGATGATGTCCGAGCTGAAGGAAAAGCCAGGAAGGGAAAGGTTTGTTTTCAAGATAGAGTAGCCCTCCTTTTAGGAAAGATCCGGGCAGCATACAATTCTTCTGTGACGCTACTGTTTCTGTTCAGTGGCTGGGTCAGTTGCGCGTTTTTCCAGTCGATAACGAACAGGCAAATTAAATTCTGCTCACGTTACTTTTTTAGAATAGACAGGAAGGCAATTCTCTCAGTGTCTTATTTCATTAAAGAATGACATTTTAAAACTGACAGATAATCATGGAGTTTAAAGAAGTAAAATGAGGTCTAGGCACAAAACAAATACTTGCAAATTAAGTCATAAGGCAAAGAATAAGATTAGATATTTTACACACACACACACACACACACACGCAAACACACACCCACACACACATAAATATATATATATATATATATATATATATATATATATATACGTTATATTTATTGAGTACACGTGTTTTAGACATTCCTCAATACCGGAACTATATTATCTACCAATGTAGATATCGAAACCCTTACAAAAGTAAATGCACCTATCAAAGTGAACCAAATGTGTATTCTCTATTTAATCAGAGAAACCACTTTCTATCCGAGTGTGCTGTACCATCAAGCAGCAAGGATTTTATATGTTGTTTCTATTTATTTTTACCTTCTTTTTCTAAATAACTTTATGCTTGCTTAGTTCTAAAGCCTGTGTGTATTTAATTTTATTTTTACGAAATATTTACTATTTGCTGAAGTTAGTAGATAATCTTGGACTGAAATTATATAAATTATCTAGAATGTTACGAGGGTGGTTTGATTCTTTACTCAGGTATATATGGTTATATAGCCGTTTGGTACATGGTTTGTAATAACCAGTATTCAAGTCCAAGGTCACATCGAGAAAGTTGATCAGTTTAATATTGGTGGTTGTGGTAATATTTACCTGGTGATCTTTGAAAAATTTTATCAGTTCCTTAAGCGGTCTGTATTTCTTGGACTTGTTTTACCGAGGAGAATTACACCGTCACCTCTATAGAGTCCGTTGTCGTTAATGTCGAAAATAAATCTTAGTCGCTACAATAACGACATTCCAACAAGTTCACATGTCTCTGCAGAATCATAGGCTCCCATAGCAATGTTAAATTCTCTTTTCTTTTTTTTTTTTTTTGGTCCACAGGTAACCATTATAGAAAATTATAGATTTTTGTGCCTGCTTTACGATTTTGACAGCATTATATATATATATATATATATATATATATATATATATATATATATATATATATATATATATATCAAGTATATAATTGGTGTATACGGGAATGAATTCTAACAACCAACAATTACTATTCTTAAAAGTGTGCTCAGTACAAAAGTAGAGCAGATATAATTATTTATTTTAAATTATACATAAATATGTTATAAATATAAAATTATTTTGTTCAACACCTCCGTGTCTTATCAAGTGATGAAAAATAATAAAATAAATGGTTTTAAAAGTTAATTTGAAAACTTTTAAAACCATTTATTTTACATTCAACATCATGGTTTGATAAGACATTGGAGGTGTTGAAACAAAATGGCTATTTTGTAGTGATTTTATAACATATTTATGTTATAATTTTTTTAATAGTTAATTATATATATATATATATATATATATATATATATATATATATATAAATATATATATATATATATATATATATATATATATATATTTTCAAAAGTAAACTATACATCTCTGAATATTTGAGGAAGGTTAGCTGATTTAAATTTTAATTAATCTGATTTGAAAAACAAATATCACTTACTTTTTAGCTAAAATGTTGCAGAAAAGCATTTTATAATACGGAGGTGGGTGTTTTTATGAGGTGTTGACAACCTGAAAGACATATTTGGATTTTTCTACAGAGGACATATCTGTAAAGCTTATTTGAAGAATATAACGTGAGCGCCTATTTATATAATTTTCGTTATTTGAACTACTTAGAAATTTTTAAAATTTTGGAAAATATTCTAAGTAATCTAATATTTTATTGAATTTATGTCATTTGGCTTTAAATTTACTATAGTTAGCCCTCATATTTTATGATAATGCCGAGTATAGACGTCCGTATTTATCAAAGTCGGCACATTTATACACACAAAGAAATTCAGAATTAATTTTAAAATACTGGCGATCGCTGAATTGTAGTAAGCTTTTCTGTTTATGATTAATAAATACAGTTTCTACTTAATAACAATATCACCGAACTGCTACAAATTAATACAGAATTTTTAAAAGATTTAAAACTTCATGAATCATTCTAATTATTTTTTAAATGTAAACAATTCTTGCAAAAAATTCATTATTCGTCGAAAATTTTTTTTCTTAAGACAATAGTATCCACAATATAACGTAAAAAGCAATTAAAATCAACTTTTTTTAAAAAATAATGTCTTAGTTTTATTACATTTTATCCTACTGGTGGCCCTGCTTTGTCAAAAAGATTGATAATTTAAGTTCACCAAGGACTTGTGCCTGTAACTAATATAAACATTAAAGCACTACAAAATGAATTTCTCGAAATTTCGTAAAAATTAGATAAGTGAGGGGTGTAAAAAAGTTGTAAAAACGTTTTTTTTACCAAAGTTTTCTAACAAAACAAACGTTTATAAAAAATAATTCATAAAGAGTTGACTGGGTTCTCTTGTCTTGAGGAGGCAACCAGTCTAGGAAATGAAAACTCTGAATTCTAAAACAGTTTAACTTGCCATGGTCTCCATCAAGCTACCCCCACACACGCAACTATATATATATATATATATATATATATAAACTTTATAAATTAACCAACTATAGGGCGAAAAGCAAATATAGAAAAGAAAACAGTGATAATAATAGAGCTAGGATATTATTCTTAATCTAAATAGATGTCTCTTCTGGCCGACCTCTGCTACAAGTCTTATATACACATTGTTTTTTTTTTACAATTGGGTCCCTCTGTACAAGACCCCGTAGCGACTACTGGTAGTGGGTTACAGAGCTAAAAGGCACAATTTATGCGGATATGTGTGAAACCCTATAATTGAATAGGTTAAGATTGTAGCGATCGGGAAAGCAACCACTTGGGAGTAGTGGTTCATGGGAAAAATCTACTAGAGTGGAATTTATTTCTCACCACTGGAATACGGAATGAATAAGAGTGGTCGCTACAGTGTGCGTAGCAGTGAAGGTTAGAACTGGCGGGACTAAAGGAATATATATATATATATATATATATATATATATATATATATATATATGTATGTATGTATATATATTGGCATGAAAGAAAACCACTTACGGGATATCTCATGTGTAAAACGACTAAACACACACACACACACACATGCATGTATACATACATATATATATATATTTCTATTGAGGCCATAGAAATCTACACTGTATGGTAACAGAGTGTTTCATGCTTTAAGCGATGGACAAATCACATATACATGTTTATATGTATAACACACACATCTACTATGCGTAACAAACTTTGAAGTCGGTTCTAAAACAACACTTTAGATCTTTTATTTACTTTAACTATATATATATATATATATATATATATATATATATATATACTGACAATATATACATATATCTTGATAAGATGCAGTAATTCATGGATTCATTCTCTGTATCAGATTGCAAACTGACATGTTAATACTGTGTAACATAAAACCTCGGTCGGTCATCTCTTGCGGAAATGTAGGTCTGTCAATAACTGAGGCATACTTATACAGAAATATATATGTATATATATATGTGTGTGTGTATATATATATATATATATATATATATATATATATATATATATATATATATATCGGTTTTATATTATTTTTAAATCCCCAAACAAGGCGGGAATGCCACTAGTATGCAAGGCTTACAGAGAATGAAGATAAGAGAAAAGACTGCGTATAGGGTGACCGAGTTAAGCATAACAGCTGAACGGGGTTCAAGAAGATGGCGATTGACGTTGAATTTAAAAATTTTGAAGATTGTATTTATCAGAGAAGCAAAATGACGGAAGGGAGTTCCACTGTTGCGGAGTGCGAGAAAAGAAACTGTTGGAGTAGAAATTGTGGTCACATTTACCTAATTCAACAGTAAAATGTTGGGACCTAAATGCCAATCTAGTAGCACGCTTAAACTCGCGTAGTCCGGGCACAAGGGAAAAAGCTCGTCAAAACAGTAACCATGAAAATATTTGTAGAAAAGACAGAGGTTAAGCCACGTCACGTCGGTGAGATAATCACTGAAGTCGAGATGGTAAGACAGGATCGATTACATTACAGATCGTTCTTTGGATTTTGTCAAGAACCTCGAGATGAGTAGCAAGAGCACCTGACTACATATGGCAACGGTACACAGGCGAATGGTAGATTTGTAAGAATGCAAGATAGACTTTGACAAGAAAAACCTTCTGGCACGGCACAGTGACCGAACTTTCCTTGCAGTAGATGCAGCTATTGATTCGATGTAGTTGTTCCACTTCAAGTCAGTTGAAAACGTGAGGTCAATAAGGCGCAATGTGTTACTACCCATTAGTCTAACATCAGCAATGCTGATAGCAGGCAGTAAACTTTCTCTATGATGGTTAAATCAGAGCAATTTCGTTTTGAAGGCTTTAAAATTTACGAGCCATTTCCTGCCCGAAGATCAAGATCAGCGGCCAGGTTAACTTTGTCAACACTGACGGATTTGCTACTAAGACAGGAGTAAATGGTAGTGTCATCTGTATAGATGCCAACTTGGGAACTGATGAAGATCAGAAACAGCGTAGGACCCAGGATAGAGCCTTGGGGGACATCCGCATTCGTGTGAAAGGATCTTGAAGCAAGCCTGTTCAAAACAACCTTCATTTCACGATTTGATAAGGAACGATTGGATTAAATCAAACAAACGTCCATTAATACGGTAGCCCTGCGGCGTACGTAGAAGACCAGCATATCAAACCCTGTCAAACGCCTTTGAGATACCTCTAGCCACAGATCGAGCCTCGCTGTTATTAAAAGGAGTTTGATATACATATTCAGTGATGGCCATAAGCACACCAGAGGTAGACCTGGCAAAAGGTAAGCTATATTATTTGTCAGAGTAAGTCGTGAGAGGTAAGATGCTTAACCACTTCAGCATTGATTAAAATACTTTGCTGAAAAGCGGTAAGCGACAAATAATATAAGAGGGTGTTAGTTAAAGGGGTCAGAATGTTCTCCAGAGTTCTTAAAAACAGGGATTACAGAGGGGGGTTTCCAATCAGGAAGCAGTGAGGTATTAGTTGTAAAGTTTGGAAAGAGCTAGAGCCACCTCAGGGACACATTTGTTTAGGACAACGGCTGGGATCCCGTAACCCTCGCTTGCCTTATAGGAGTCTAAGTTACAAACAATGTCCGCGACCTGTTGTGGGGTTATGCGCATATCACTCAGTAGAGCTTCTGCTTTAGGAGGGAAATCAGGTGTGGGTTCTCCAATTGAGTCAGGTGTTGAATTGGAAGTTATATGCTGCATATGTCAGGACTTCGAATTGATTAAACAGAGGAGGGATTGAGAATTACTTGTTGTTCAGCGCACTCTTGCAGAGCCGCCAATAATCTCTAGAACCGAACTTGCGAGATGCTATACGTTGCTTCGTTTGATCAGCAAACAGTAACTTCGCTTCTTTGCGGACACGCTTGCAGTCGTTACGAGCAGCGACAAAGAGACGTCTGTTGCAATCAGACGTGTAGCTCTGGTATAGCCGGAAGAAGTGATTTCCGTGGCCGCGCATGCAGGTGAGAATCAAGGAAATAAATGCGGTTGAAATTGCTATGAAAGTATCGATGATGCTGTCATTGATCCAGGAGGGGACCTCAAACAAGCATTTATGAACAGGATGATTAAAAACTGCATTCAAAGAGACGTCAGCAACGAAGTCACAGAAAGAGTCCCAATCCGCGCATTGATAACAGAAAGATGTTCTGGTGGTAAGAGGTTCTTAGTGCTACGGGAGAGTAAAGAGATGTTTACAGACACTACCGCATGATCAGAGTTGCCAAGAGGGCACAGCTGCAAAGTACGACATGAGTCCAAGATAGAGGTAAAAAAGAGATCTAGAAGAGAAGCGTCTCCATCAGGATTACTAGGGAAACGCGTGGAGATGTTCACCACTTGCGTGAGAGAAAGCTAAGGGTTGGGTTTCAGCCACCTGGCATGGTGGGCATTAAAGCCACCAAACACAAATATATGTGTAGACGGGAGTAGGGAGATGGCCTTGTCTATATTATCAGAAATACTATCTAGCACCCAACAGTCATGAGAAGAAGGTGAACGGTAAAGAAATAAGAGATAGCTAGCTGACTGAGTGAAGTAGAGAGAGACGGAGACACATGTAAGAGTCGTGTGGAGATTCAAGAGAGAGTTCCCTAGCCAGCGGGAGATGTTCACGGATATAAACTCCCAGGCCATGCATATGGTCATTACAGTCCTTCCTAAGGTGAGGAAGATAGCCAAGAATCGATAAATCAGAGGATGGTGGTTGAAGAGTTAAGATTAATTTCATGTATATGTTTTGTTAAAGACGAGAGTCAATGTTCTGCGATTAAGCTTTTTATTTAAGTTTTCTTGGGTACTTACAAGTGTTTCTTTTCTGGACGCAATTTAGAAAAGATCTAACTAAATCCATAAGTATTTGTAAAAAAAGACAGAGAGAGGCGAAGGCACGTCTGTGGGAGAGCGACTGCAGACGAGACGCCAGATCAGGGCCATTTACATTGCATATCCGTCTCTGGATCTTATCAAGAACCCCGAGGCAAACAGAAGGGGCTCCAGACTATATATGGCAGCAATACTCCATGCAAGGGCGAATAGTTGATTTGTAGATTTGAAGGATCGATTCCGGGGAGAAAAAATTCCTGGCGCGGCACAGGGAGGCAATTTTCCTTGCGGTGGACGAAACAAAAAATTATTTTTCATAGTATTTATTGTTTCATGATTAAGGACACACACCACACACACACACAAACAAACAGACATATATATATATATATATATATATATATATATATATATATTGTCACATCATGTCCTGTAAGTTGATAGGGACATCACATGTACTGTATTTATAGCGGCAGTTGTGTGTTTAAGGTGGGGTAGCTTGATGGAGACCATGGCAAGTTAAACTGTTTTTGAATTCAGAGTTTTCATTTCCTAGACTGGTTGCCTCCTCAAGACAAGAGAACCCAGTCAACTCTTCTATTTGACCCATACCTGCGGATATATATATATATATATATATATATATATATATATATATATATATGTATGTGTGTGTGTGTGTGTGTGTGTGTGTGTGTGTGTGTTTTGTGATGGTGATATCTTATATTAAAGATATCTTTTGATGGTCATATTCGACAAGGTGTTGGCAATCAATATATGTGTTTTTTTTGTTTTTTTTTTTTTTTTTTTGTTGTGTGTGTGTGTGTGTGTGTGTGTGTGTGTGTGTGTGTGTGATTAACGCGAGATCCTCGGTAAACGCCAGAACTTCAAATACTGATTTCTGAACCAGATATACCTCCGTTTATTAAGCTTTGACGCAGCACGATCTTCCCAAACATCTTTTCATATTTGGCATAGTAGTAGTCTAATCTCAGCTTAGTAAATATTTCCAGTGTGTTTGCTTCTGTCTGACAGCGATTATTTTGGAGAGAGAAGGTACGAGGTTCTGTCCGCCGGGGACCAATCACGCCAATATTACAATTGTGGAAGCAACGTGCGTCTGAAATGGAGGCTTTCGACACCCGGACTTTTTATCTAGGCTCGAACATTGACCGGCGGGAAATATGCAAATATCTAAGTCACATGGTTTGCTCAAGAAAATATATAATCTTCTGCAAATAATTACTTCGTGAAAGGTACATTTCTTCATAAATGTATATTATTTTTGAGTGTAGTTATCTAATAGGCACTGCGAAAAAAATTATCCTTTTTTTTTCTTCTTTTTTATATTACTATCGATTAAGAACTCAATACCACGGATATCAAGTTTTTATTAGATTCCATAAAAATTAATACGGGTGTTCCCTTTTGTATATAAGTCTATTGTAAATCGATCCCCTACTTATGCCGAACAAAATATATTCACATCAAGTGGTTTCTTAATTTTTTATTTTTTTTATTCATAATTTGCTGTGCCTTTTTCTTATATATTACCATCGATTATGCATGATGACTTAGATATTTGGGGAAAAAATTCTTTAAATTTTTAAGCCCTTGATATGAGGATAGTTTGTTTTGACTTCTCTTGGGAGATCAATTTACATAGCAAATTGAACTCATCCTCTGTTAAGTTTTATAAAAAATAAAATATTTTCATCGTCTGGAGTGTGTTTAATCTATAGTAATATGAACAAAAAAATGAAAAAAAATTATTTATTTCTGGTCGCAATGCCTGTTGTAAAATCCCACCTATTTTTTTAATTTGGACTGGAAATCGACCTTCACTTATAGAAGTAAAGATCAACTTCACTATAGTAGCAATAATCTGTTGGGCGAATTAACCATCACACTACGGTTAGGCAAACTGCGTTTTATTTTTTAATCTATTATCCAATTAAGACTCGATAATCACTAAAGGTTTCTACTAAAATGTTTATGATGAATACGGTGCGTAATATAAATAGAAGTGAAGGTAGTGTAATGTGAAAGTTATGAGGATAAAGAGGATAGATAAAGATTGACTCTTGATAAGAAGAGGTTAAGATAACTTATTTATGAATGGACATGGATTCAGGGTAAAGAGAGTGTAGAATCAAGTTTCCCTTCTCTGAGACTGGTTGCCGGTCAAGTATATTCACCTATAGATTGGGAGGGAGAAGACGGCTTCATGCCTTTTCCAAGGACATTTGGATGTTTGGGTGTTTGTATGTATATATATATATATATATATATATATATATATATAGTATGTATATATATATATATATATTTATATATATATATATATATATATATATATAGTAAAGGTAATAAGTCTGTTGGTATATAATCAAAGTAGATCATAGTAATATAAAATATTAAAACTGATCCACAAAAAGAGCTCAATGTATTTATTATTACAGAGCAAATAATTAATAAACAATAAAATCCCAAATCACCACATATAGGGTGGTTTTGGATTTTATTGTTCATTAATTATATATATATATGTGTGTGTGTGCGCGCACACGCGTGTGTGTGTGTGTGTGTGTGTGTGTGTGTGTGTGTGTGTGTGTGTGTGTGTGTGTGTGTGTGTGTGTGTGTGTGTGTGTGTGTGTGTTCACGTGGCTTTCTGGTAGGGATAAATGATCTTTGTAAATACGGTGATTGTTTAAAGATTAATCTGAAAGAAAATCGCTAGCAGCCTGAATTTCTCCGACCTCAACTATTTGGCCTTCTGTCAGACTAACGAAAGATTTCAGCAATCCATTTAATAAGAATACTTGTAAAAGGATAGCGAATAATTTTGCTAGTGATTGTAAAAGTGTTGTCAAATAATAACTGTGAATCATGAAATTAACTGTTTCCATACAGGGGGTGGGGGGCATCCGACATTGATTAATTTAACGGTTAGCCTTCCTCTCGGTTGAAATTTTATTAAATCTTTTCTTAAAATATTTTTTTTTTTTTTTTCGAGAAATTAGACTTCCCAAGTCCTTTAACTGTTATCGCTCTTTCTAGTATTGATGGGAGATTCCTTCGAAAACTTATGTTTCTGCTAGTGTGGAAAGTCTGCATTTGATTATATCATTATTTTTCCCTCTAGTTATACGTACTACTCCTTATTGTTGTTGTTGCTGTTGGAAGTCATCAAATTTGAGTCCGTCACTCAACTCTTGAGCGACGGTTCGGTTCAACTCTCTGTCTACGGACGGAGAGGAACCCGAAGGAGGCTACGCCGAAGGGCGAAGTCTCCTTCGGGGGGGTAAAACCGGCCCTGAACCCGTTTATACGGGTTCAAATTAGTATTATTTTTGGCCGAGCCTAATGGCTCGGAAATGCCCACGTTAAAAAGGCCTTGTGCCACATGACGCCCTCGTGGGGGGACGACTAAATATAGTCATCGAATCACGTGAGGTTTGTTATTTGGTAAAGATCTTTGTCCGTGATTATGTAGCGCCAGTCTATTCGGTCTGATAAGGAATTGTCTTCGTTAAGAGCGAGAGGATTCATTTTTAATCATTGATCTGATAAAACGGTTTGATAGATGATAGTTTGATATGTATATATGTATATGTTGGTGGATTCTCCCGTCCTATTCGACGTATGAGGGTCAAGCAGCTCAGTTCCTAGGAACCGACAGCCCAGCACATATGATTTGATTATAGTGGTGAAGTCTTTGTGCAAAATCAACAGGGACCGAATTAAGTGCTAAGTGCCGAATACAGGGACATAGTGCACCACGTGCCACAAGGTCCTCAAACGACCATCCGCAGGTTTTGAATTCTGTGTTGTCCTTCTTCTAGGCCAGTTGCCATCCAAGGCTATAGAACCCGGTCTGTCCTGCTATTTACCCATAGCTGGAGGGAGATAAAAAGATTCATACCTTTCCCTAAGCTATGTAATGTATGTGACTGTAATTCGAACCTGACTCTCTGATTCCTCAATCCGAGCCGCTATCCACTACTCCACCGTACCTCCTCTGTGTGTGTGTGCGTGAGAGAGAGAGAGTGTGTGTGTGTGAGAGAGAGAGAGATACAGATAGACAGAGAAAGAAAAGAGAGAGAGAGTGTGTGTGTGTGTGTGTGTGTGTGTGTGTGTGTGTGTGTGTGTGTGTGTGTGTGTGTGTGTGTGTGTGTGTGTGTGTTTATTGACCGAGCCAGGATGTAAACCGGCCTTTCGAAGACTGAAAATAAAGTGAAAAACGAGAAGCTAGCAAATTTCAATAAGTCTCCATTTCACCAACTCTTGAAAATATTCTGCTAGTTTCTAAGTTTTTAGTGTGTGGCAGACATGCGGGGAAGGAAAATACTGTTTATGGATAGAGTGTCCGCTCAAGCGTAACTTGAACGCTGGGGCAATCGTCTGACTTTCACTTTTAAGGACTACGTCCGTCTCTTCCAATTTTCTCACTCTTGTCGAGAAAGCAATCATGGCCGCTGCTTAGTGGCACTATCAATCATCACAGGCAAACATCAATGCGCGGCCGAAGCAGCTCTGATCGACAGAATTGACATCAGCCCTGACGAGAGTGCAGCGAGCGTGACGATTGAAATTAACATTGCAATCAACGGCAACGCTGACACGTGACCGGGGCTATTGAACGACACTGATGCATCACGGGTATTTCCAATCCTTACAATAACTCTGACGCGATTTTGTTGTTGCTGTTATTATTGGTGATTGGAAATCATACTTTTTTCTTTTAGTTTTTTTTTTTTTTCGTCTAAAGTTTTTCTTCTTTCTGCACACACATTCTTTCTTTCTTTCTTTCTTTCTTTCTTTCTTTCTTTCTTTCTTTTTGTCTTCATGTAATATCTTTCTTTTTCATTTCATTGATTCTTAATCAACTATTTTCCCACTTTTTATTTTACGTAGTACTTTTTTTTTATTGGCTTACAAATATTTTCTTTCTTCAGCGACATTTTCCTTTATTCTATCGTTTTACTTCACTTTTCATTCATTCTTTTATTTAACCTTTTGCTTTTCATCTATCTTTTCTTTCATTTTTCTTTCTTTTCTTTAATTTTGCTTCATTTGTTTATTTTTCTTCCTTCTTTTCTTTGTTTCTTTAGAAAACAAAAAAGAAAAGATTGCTTTTATGTATCCTGTGTCGATATTCTTATTCTTATTATCATTATTATTATTATTACTATTATTATTATTATTATTATTATTATTATCATTATTGACAGAATGCGTTTTCTTATTGACATGGCAGTCCATACAGATTGTAATGTGTCTTTGAAGATCTACAAAAAAAAACTATCAAAGTAAAAGAATCTTGAAATGGAAATCTCAAAAATGTGCCACAATGAAGACTTCAATAATTCCAGTTGTAGTTGGAGCCCTCGGATTGATTGGAAAAGGGTCCGACAGATTCAGTGAAGTGTTTCCTAGTAGCACATGCCTTTAAAATATTCAAAAAAATGTACTCACACATTACGAAGACCTTTATCTATGTAAAATGTGTGTGATCTTAGAGATTGTTTTGTTTGTTTTTTTGTTGTTTTTTTTTTCAATTTTTGATAAGTGGAAAAGTCATGAAGCCATTCTGACATCAGGTCTCTGGAAGGAAATAATAATAATCATAATAATAATAATAATAATAATGGACCCTTGAAATGAATCTGTTTTAAATCTAAATGTAGCATAAATCTTCAGATCCTAAAGTTGTGATTTTGTGAAAGTCTTGAATTTTTATTCTGCAATCAAAATATATTTCAAACGCTCAATAGATAATTAGAGTTAAAATATTCAATGAATTAAAAAAATGTCCAAGTGATTAATCAAATTAGCCGACTCAACAGTTTGAAAATTTTAAAGTAATATTAGCTTTAGTTCGCTCAGAAAGAATATGGGACCTGATAAGTTCAATAAATTGAACAAACATCTGGCACCGATGAGCGCTTCGAAGCAAAAACTCTTGAGTCGGCTAACACACACACACACAATATATATATATATATATATATATATATATATATATATATATATATATATACATATATAGGATATATGTATACGGAATAAATTCAATATAGCAATAAATTACAATACTTAAAAGAATTACTAAATTTAAAAGAGATTTTATAACATATTTTTGTAGTAATTTTCGAATAAATATTTAAATATATAATATCGAATAAATATATATATATATATATATATATATATATATATATATATATATAAAATCAAGTATTAAATTGAACTGATATGGTGTTATAATGCTCGTAACAGCTCATAGTTCGGGTCAATAATATTCCAAAGGAAACCACTGGAACACAAGTGGAAAAACTGTTTAATCACGTGGATTAATATTACTATACTAGCGAATATCATAGTGTGACACTCTTTGCGACTACTGAGGACTCCCTTGGGTCCCGCTTGCGACTAATTTTATAGTCAGTGCAAGAGTCTATGTTCAGCAATGGAAGAGTCCATGTTCAACACTTTAGTGTAAGGAATGTTGATCGTTGAACGTAAGGTCTATTTGTTTCATTTTTACTTTATTTTGCCAATATTCGAATAGGTTGTTGACATCCGGATGAAAATCGTGGATAAATAGTCAAATTCAAATCCGGACAACTTATTCGAAAATTGGAGAAAAAAACAGACCTTGTCGGTTGCATTTTATACACTCTATGTAAATGAATTCCTACTACTGTGTGGAAGCATGGTGGAGTAATGAATAGCGGCTCGGATTGAGGAATCGGAGAGCCGAGTTCGAATTCCAGTCGAATCCATTCATTTACGTGCTAAAGTGTATTAAAGGTATGAATCTGTTTCTTCTCTTTCTGTGGCAACTGGTCTACTGCTCGTCAGTCATGTATCGCGCATAACTGACTGACTAAACACAAACACAAACACACACCAACATACATATATATATAAATATATATGTGTGTGTGTGAGTGTGTGTGTGCATAAGAATATATATAAATATAACAGATATTTACTAAGTTTAGCATTGTCTGGTACAACGTCACAAGTTTCAGTCACTGATGGAAGACAAATCACAAAGTGGTCTTTGAAGAAACTAAATCTTTGAATTCTCAGAGAACTCCGCAATTTGATTCCAGCTGGAAATCGCCGTACGTTAGACTGCCATACACTGACTGGTCTTTAAACTATTTCACTAATCAAGGTCGCCATATTTAAGGCCTAGTTTAGTCTGGCACAAGACTATGGAACTTAGTAAGAGCAGTAATCACGTTTTATTTGAATGGCTTCTGACAATTATCATATGGCTAGGCACTCAAGCTACAAATATGAGACATCCGGTAAAAATAAGACTTACTCTAGCAGCAAAAGTCTGAAAATTCAGCTTGCTAACCTTTACTCCAAAGTGAGGCATCTTACAAAGCTCGTACGTACGAGTTGTTAATTTATGAAGTTACTAAGTTCTTTCCGTTTACATTATCCCTTTCTAACTTTTATCTACTTCTCAATATATGCATTCACGCACAGGCACATATATGCTCCCGCATAACAGGAGGCTCAAACTCACATTGGCGTACACACCCACACCTCACACGCGCATGCGTATATATTAAAATTGATAATATAGACAGAGAGACGGGGTTGGAGTTCTACCGCTGGACATGCATGCCCTGTTCTCATTTTTTATCTCGCTTATAAGCCTTTCGTTCTCGGCATTTGTCTTTTCCAATCAATCTATTTATTTGAGTGGAGAGCTATAAAATTAGTAGCAGATTTGAACGATAAATGAAGGAAAGAAAGATCGAAGATGCTTGAGTCTTGCACCTGGTGTGAAGTAGTAACTGAACCAGAACCTTCAAGACTCGTTCGGGATATTGAGCGCCATTTTAGCAATATTCAATGATGGAATGAGTTTAGAAACTCCACCCCTGTTCCCACTGCTCAATTCAACCTTTAAAGAAAAAAAAAGAGAAGAAAAAGGAAAGAAAAGAGGAAAAGGAAAGAATCTTGTTGGTTATTGCAAGCCATTAAATAATACCGGCGTTCTGCCCGCTTTAATATCTAAAGACGGCGTTACGCCAAGTTAGAGACGCTAAAAAGGATGCGCCTGTGTATTCATTTTTCTTTTCTCGTTATTGCTTTTTATTTTATTGACTGTTTATATAATGCCTTTTTTGCATGTGTATATATATTCTTTTATGCCTTTTCTACTTCTTTTTAATCCTTATTGGTTTTTACATTCTGCTTGGGAAAGGCAAGATTAAAATACGTTTAAATCAAAAATCATCGAAGCTCGCGTCATCTGCATTGTTCAATATGCCTCTCCAAGATGGCGTATAAGTTATGATCTGCGCATGTCACAAATCAACTAATGGCGCTTGCTTTGTATTTGTTGATCAAAATATTTCATTAAAAAGCAACAATATGTGGGGAATTTTGTATTTCAGTTTTCGAAAGATAAGGTTCGCCGATCTTCTTTGCCAACTGAGGACAAATAATTCAATTCTTAGCCTTATAGCTTCAGTCTACATATCTCTGATTATTTACCAAACCTAGTTTAATTCATCACAGGCTCAAATGAAAGGTATTGCAAAGAAATATTGTATTGTGCTTGCCTGCTTTTAAAAATCTGCGTTTAAAATCATCGCTTTTTGTCTTCTTCTGAACACCGATCAATAGTACACACTGGAAAATATGTAATTAAATCAACCGCCATATCAATCCAGAAAATAGTAATTTAGTAACCTTAAATTAGACTAAGATACGACCACAGTAGCAAGAGACACAGTGAGAAGAGAACACTCTACACTAATTAATTGAACTGAAACGGACTATCATGCTCGAGGAGAAGTTCCTTTTGTTTTTACTATTATTAATACTCTTCCATTTTTTTCCTTTTAAAGACGTGTTTTCATTATTACACCCGCTATGGATTAAATAGCAGGGTAGACTGAACTCTCTAGCTTTTGATGGCAGTAAGTCTAAGAGAAGGAAATCTGTAGAGAAAGCAACGGGAAACAATCCTACTATCTTTTCCAAGAAATTTTAGTAATCCATGGCTAATAAAGAAAACGAATTCGCGGAGAGTTATTTTTGCTTCCATATTCACGGTATTCCAGCCTTTGTACGCTCCAGCCTTCTTCAGGTGATATACGTTGAAATTTCGAACTGAACCCTTTATTTAGTCCACGGGGGTAGACTGTTCTAATTCCACGTACCATGCCTTTTTTGGATATCTCAATGTCAGTTAATTCCTTTTACGTTCCTTCCAATGTATATCACCTGAAGAAGGCCGGAACTTACAACGACCGAAACGCCGTGAATATGACAATAAAGTTGAGAACAACAGTCCGAATGATGTAAATAATAATAATAATAATAAAGAGGAATACAATAATAGTATTAATAATAATAATAATAATAATAATAGTAGTGGTGACGATGGCGGTGGTGGTGGTGGTGATTATGGTGATGTTGACATCGGTTATTTTTTAATGGCCCTGTTGTAACCTAGAAAAGGTTACTGAATGAGGAATAACCAAAATGGTGTTTGGAAATGAAATGTTAATCTTTATAACTTCACAAAATACAATACTCACCAGCGGCGTGAAGAAAGTAAACCACTGCTAGTGATGGACTACTTAGCATATTACCCCCCCACTTACAATAGTGTCCAACGTATTTATGAGGATTGAGACATACTCATTAATGTTCATAGGTACGGTATATAACAGGTCTTTTGTTAGTTATTTATTAGTAATGTATATACAATTTTTGTTTTATAAGCCATACAATACAAACGCTTATAACAAACTTTTCTTTAAATATTATTAATAACTATATATTAATTGTATTTATGGGTAAAATATATTTGTGTAATAACAGGATTAGGGAGAATTGAACATAGTTTCATATTATTGAACATAAGAGAGATAAAGAGAAAAAGTCAAAGAAAATTCAGTTGAAAATTGTAGTTATGTCGGAGTCTCGTGAAGCGCGTGTCTCCTTGGTATCCAAATGCTTATAAATAAATATTTTACTAGTGTTGTTAATAATAGCAATAGTAAAAAAAAATAAAAAATAAGGGAGGCCTTGCCCCATGAATGTGATAACCCACCATGGTATGGATATGCTCTGGCACCCACGAACTATCCCCCAGGTATGAGTAAATACGAACTAACTATAATGCTGACACAACGAAACATATTGCTAAACCGCAGCGGTCGTCATGCCGGTCAGCAAGGACTGCAATCCCCAGTGAGTAACTAGACTGAAAAGTCTGCGACTGGAACGAACTCTACCAACGAGAACTATAGGAAAACCACGCCGAGGACCGTCCTCACAGAAGCCTTCTATATTCATTAAAAGAAAATCCCACAAAAAGAACAATAAATAAATGATCTATGGAAAAGTATATTGAAGTAATGATTGCATTTTAGACTGCTACGATAAATCCGACAACGACAACAATGACCAATAATATCTGGCGAGAAAAACAACCTTCAAACAGAGTAAACATCGATGCCAACAAACTTGCGAATGTCAGGCGTGACATCATCAGGAAAAAAGAATACCTGACATAGAACTCAAAAGCATCCGAGAAAACATCAAAAATCGATTAAACGTTAACTTCAAAGGGCTAAATACCACCAACCCAGAAGAGGAATATGCAGAGGAACACATATAAACCAGTTGTAATAATCCCTCTGAGGTACGCAAGCAAATAGAGGAGGATAATGACAAATATGAGATAAAAACAGAGATGACAAAAACATCCGATATAAATGGAAGACTGTAAAGGAAATTTCTTTCGAGGAAAGGCCAAAAATTCCAAAAGTAAGAAAGAACGACGCTAACCAAGCAATTAGAAAAATAAGAGACGAAATGGAATGACCGATGAACCTGACAGAAATTAATCATCTTAAATACGCAGAAACAATAGTAAAAACACAACGTAAGTGAAAAAGAAAAATGTCAGTCTGGAAAAAAGAAAAACCGAAATAAATAAACTGCGAGGACAATTGTCACTTCTAAGTGAAGTAAACAAGGGCTTCAAAATGAAAGTAAGAAAATGAAGACAACTGAAAGTAAGCCTTAACATAAAGAATAAGACTGACGTACCAAAATTTAAAGAGAAGCTGAAACAATAAATTCAAGCAAAGGCACTGAGAATCAAGCGTTATAAAAAGAAACTGGCAAAACAAGATCTTCAAAGAAAATGTCAAGAAACTATATCGAGAACTCGGAAAAATAAAATAGAGATAGATGACACCCCTAATATCCAGGAAGTCGAGGAGTTCTGGTGTAAGATGCAGGAAAACTGCAAAATGCACAATGAAAGAGCTACATGGATCAAGCTGCAACAGGAACAACACACACATAACATAACCACTTCTAAAAACAGAAGAGACGCAAAACCTGAAGAACTATAGACATATCACCTGCCTACCAACAATATACAAGATCCTCACTTCTGTCATAAACGAGAGGACATACAACTGCCTTGAGAAAAACAATTTACTCCCAGCAGAACAGAAGGGATGTAAAAGAGGAAGTTACGGATACAAGAGCCAACTAATTATCAATAGAACAATATTGGAAGAGGTGAAAACAAAGAAAAGAAACTTATCGATAGCAAGAATCGACTACAGAAAAGGCTTTCCCCAGTGTACCACACTCATGAATAGAGAAGATCCTTAACATATATAGAGTATACCCTACAACGGTCAAATACATAACGGAGAGCATAAAAAATGGAAGACTACACTAAACCTAAACCATACAAACAGGTCAGTGTAGAATATTGGTTAGCTTGCCAGTGGTCTAACACACAAGTAGGCAAGTGTAGCCAAAGCTAAAAACTGATTTGAGTCATTCTATGGAGAAATATATGGGTGAATAAAGACCACTCATGCAAATGTATTAGGCAGGTCCATTCTAGCAAAATGGACCAACCTAACTGGTGTATTAGACACTCCCCTATAAAATGAGGTAAAATCAGCTGGCTTGCTTTACAAGGAAACAGGAGAAGACAGCCATGTTGGCAGGTAAGTCACTTGACTTCTACAGTCAGTAACATCGAAACCAATCAGCATCAAAGGCGGGATCTTCCAAGCAGATTCATTGTCACCACTACTCTTCTGCATTGCATTAGCGCCACTCAGCTCCCTACTGATAAACAATAGTTACGGATACAAGTCACAGAATGAGAAACTGAATCATCTATTCTACATTGATGATCTTAATACCTTCGCCAAGGATGACAACCAGCAGGAAAACCTACACACTATTGTCAAAACGTTCAGTGAAGACATTAGGATGAAGTTTGGAATCGACAAATGTGCCAAAGCTACCTTCAAAGGCGGTAGACCAACGAAAATTACAGATTTGAACCTTGGTAACAACAACAAGAAACTAAACCAAGATAGTACATACAAATAGTCAGGAATTAATGAAGGAGACGGAATACAACATTCAAGTATGAAGAAAAAGATCCTAAAAGAATATTATTGAAGAGTGCGTTGGATACTAAAGCGCAAACTTAATGAACCAATAAAACGAAGGCTATCAACATCTTAGCTATACTCATAGTAACATACAGCTTCAACAATATTAAATGGAAGTTGAATATTAAAAGATTGGACGCCAAGACCAGAAAAATGCTTACCCAAATGAGGATGCAACACACGAAATCAGATGTTGATAGGCTGCACGTACCAAGAGCTTTAGCAAGCCGAGGTCTAATCCAACTTGAACTAACTAAAAACTACATCGAGCGGACTGGAAGCATGGCTCACAAAAACCAATGAATCTCCTCTACAAACAGTAAAACACCAAATCCACTCCATCAACACTCTTAAAAAAGCTTAATATACCTGAAACCCAACCATCAAAAAACGAAGTGAATGACATCTACGCCAAACAAGTAAAACAGAAAACAAAATAACTTGACCAAATGAAATTACAAAAAAAAAAAAACTATAAGGACGAGGCGCTTCATGACAAATACCTAAAAAGAACGAAAAAGGCAGATGTGGACTAATAAAAAACACATCAGTGGCTGAGGTTGAAAGCTGAGAGAGAAGTCCTAATTATTTCTGCTCAGGACCAAAGCCTCGCAACCAGATCCTATCACTGTCGCGTAATCAAGAATGGAACTAAACCGAAATGCAGGATCTGCGAAAAATATGATGAAACTATCAACCATATTATCTCAGGATATCCGGAATTGGCAAAAATGAATATACTCACAGATATAACAAGATAGTGAACTGGAAGATATGCAAGAAGCACAAAATCAAAACCACTGAGATATGGTATGAGAACCAACCAGACAAAGTTACTCAAAATAGCGATGTAACTATCCTCTGGGACATGCCAATTAAAACAGACATCGAATTAAAAGCCAACAGACCTGATATTATCATAAAAGACAAGAAATTCAGCAAGTGTATGCTTATTGACATAGCAGTACAATCTGAGAGAAAAAAAAAACTCGATGAAAATTATCGTGAAATTGTCCCAATAAAAAAGCCTAGAGATCGAGATTAACAGGATGTAGGAAATGAAGACTGACACTGTCCCAATAATAATCGGAGCTCTGGGTCTTGTTAGAAAAGAAATGGACAATTTTACTAACAGTGTCCCAGGTAACATCAACATACAGGATGCCCAGAAGATTGCACTACTAGGAACATCCCATATACTAAGAAAAGTGCTATTAATTAAATGATAATTCTTCTATGGGCCTAAGGACTATAGTTTGAACCCCGCTCTACAGGGTACAAAACAGGAAACACAACATCATGATCATCATGATCATGATATTATTATTATTATTATTATTCCTCCCAGCCGTAAAAACAGTTTTATTTCCTGCATGAGTAATCTTGGATTCCTATCTGTAAAAATAACTTGATTGTTGTACGTAAGAATTATGCATTTTAAATCATTAACAAATATCCAGAGAAATCCGGTGCAAAATAAAATAAATCAAAGGCAATGTTTTGGCAATCTGTTCTCATTATTCACTAATGATATATTCTGCTTTCATGCTCGCTTACTGGCGTCGAGTAACGTTTCCTGATACCATAACAATGGAATATCTTATCATAATGCGTGATAAATGCATAAGGTCACTAGTTGATTTTGTCTTTTGCACTGAAAACATTTTTTATCGATCTATTATGAGAGTTTGCAACGGAATTGAGTACTCGGGGTTACATTGCTAAATTTTATAAATAGCTTCATGTTATAGATCCATAGTCGGCATATTACATTCATAAGATATAATTAGTAAGGGATACTTTTAAAAAATTTGGCGTTTGATGTGTTTAGATAGAGATACATTCAATAAAAAAGAATATAAAAACAAAACCGGTATAAAATATAATGAGGCTAGATAAGTTGAGCATTTGGACAAATAGGATGCGGAAATTTTTTAATTTAAACTTAAAGTTAGGCGTGTTAATAAAGATCATTATTATATTCTGCTGTCTGAAAGACCGGGCTCATATACAATATCACGCTTCATCGCAAAAATATTAGTAGCATTAGGCAACATAAGAACTATTAGAAAAAAAAATAAACAGAGATCTACTCGATGTGTTACATTATTTTAAATTCAGTGGACGTTAGTGATCCCAGTACGAGAAACATCAACTCTCTTACCACAAAGACAGATTTTACAAAACAGCTTTTATTATAAAGTATCTTTTATGGGACAACATTTAAAATAATGATAATAATAGTGGTTACATAGTGCAGGGTTAAATGCTGAAATTGTAGGTTTTATTCTTGCTGCACAGGATTAATGCTTGCTCACTAGAAATTACTAAGCACACACACTGAAAAGTGTTGACCCGAAATGAAGATTCTGTGATAAATATCCAGAAACAATTGACCATCTTTTATCAGGTTGCACTGTGTTAGCACCAACTGGATATAAAACTCGGCATGATTTAGTGGGCCATTATGCAACTTTTACGAGATAGAAACTACAAGAAACTGGTATGAACATCACCCAGCCCCGGGAAAGATATGTGTATACAACAGAAATCAAAGGAAATAATAACAATAATAATAGTAATTCTAATAATACTAATGCAACTTATTGATATACGTAAAAGTATATAATTCACCCTATATCAAGGTGAACAGAATGCCTACTAACAAGGCGCTCAATAGTTATCTAGATAAATAATTATTAAATCAAAGGTAATATAAAATCACAATTGTGAAATTATATGGCATCTGATTCAGTAGGTCAACGTTATAAGATCTTTTATATGAACACTTCTATTACATTACAATACACTTTTTATTATACATCTTTTTATTATACATCTTTTTATTATACACTTTTTATTATAAAGTTTTTGTAAGACGTCTTTTATTATAAGACTTCTTCTAATTGCCGTTTGACTCTAAATGCCTTATCCATAAAGACGCTCTTTCCGAAAATGAATACATTGCAAAATATCTAATTACATACTTTCGCCCCTTTGCATATTCCCACAGGTCGCTGTTTAGAAAAGCTTTTAAACTCTCTATGATAATGATTTGCAATGTCAGATTTTGACTTCGGGCTGCAGAACACATAAGAAAAGCCCAATTAGCAGGAACTCGATTCAGATTCTATTTAGTATTACTTGTTCGGCTCCCTTTTCGAGTGACGATGTCAGATTATGTTTTTGCCCAAGGCTATCCGGGCACTCTGATTGCAAAAGGGTAAAGACTGTGGCTCGTCGAGTAAATATGATAATTTGCTTCAACAAAGGAATAAGTAGAATTCAACTTATCTCGATGGTGACAAACATCGCGTGGACATGAAGCAAAATTAGAGGCGAATAAGTCAGCACCTTTGAACGGCTCAGTGGAACAGAAACACTTTTCTGAGCAAAGAAAGTTTTGTTGCAACTGAAATGCTAGCCGTCATGTTGCAAATACGACGCCGCAGCAGTTGGGATGGGATGGGAAATTTCCCATCAGACTCGCGCTTGTTTTATTTATATGCAATATTCGTTGCCTTTTCAACAATTTCAAAAAGTTGGACATATGCTAAAAATTTAATCGAATTAAAAGCGGAATTGTTCTTTTATTATGGAATACATAGATGATGTTATTTGATGCTTTAACTGCCATCATGCACAGAATCGATAAAGCGCTCAATAGTTGCACTGTTACCAGTGCCATTGCCTTAGATCTCTCAGAGTTATTTGATATAGTTTGGGCCAGGGTGTTGCTGCACAAACTCTCCAGCTAATGGCATTTTTGGAATAGTCTTCACAATAATCAAGTTCTTTCTGTCAGTTAGCTCCCTGAGGTTAAGTCAAGGGTCAGTCTTTATCTATCGAAAGTAGTAAAGAAAAGTGGGAAGGAAAGGCTATCAAACCGGAAGAAGACAAAACTTATCGCCAGAAGCTAGAGGGGGAAATCTAGATGTGTGGGGTACAGACTGAAGAGGCCAAAATGAAACAAGTTCAGAAATTTAATTATCTGGGAAATGTTATAACAGATGATGGAAAATATGACACAGAAATCCGAAGTCACATTGGAATAGAGGAAGATGCTTTACAAAAATAACAAAAAACATTAACAGGAAAGTTTCGGTAGAAATAAATAACAGTGTGCTCAACTGCAATGTAATGTCAGTCTTTGGCAATATTTAAATATAAATTTCCAATCTTAAAAATAGAGAAAATTTGGATGGTGGGGGGTATTTCGTAAATTAGCATTCTTTAGACTTTCCTTGAGCTGCGACACTTGAGAGAATCGAAAAATAATGATTTGTTATCATTTTACAAGGGGTATCCTTCATGTATGACAGCGAATACTGGACAACCTCCTCAAAAATAAAGAGACCCGAAGTAACAGAAATGTGGTTCTACAGAAAGATGCTGAGAATACCATGGACTGAACATGTGAGCAAAAAACGAGTTTTTGAAGAAAATGGAAACAAAAAGGAAACTTATACAGGAAGAGGCAGTTGAAATTTCTGGGGCACGTAATAAGGAAGGAAGGCTTGGAAAATTTGATACTCACAGGACAGATTGAGGGAAAGAGGGACAGAGGAAAGCAGATTGATAAGCTTGAGCAAATGGATGGTAGAACGGGGCTTGGGAGAAATAACAAAACAAAACTTATTAAGAGTTACAAGGGACAGGAAGATAGCGAAGATGATATCTGCGTACGAAAACAAACCTTTTTTTTTAAATTTTACAAATAGATTTCCCTTAAAGTAAAACAAACGGATGTTTTTACATGTTTTATTTTAAGAAAATATTTTAAACAAGTGTGGGATTTTTAACGACTTCCATCAAGTCGGGCAGATAATTCGACAGTTTAAAGATATTTTATATGCAACAATAACATATGCATCAAGACATGAATTGAAAGAATTGCTAAAAACGTGTTTTTAGTGGGTATAGTCAACAATTGGGTCATACATTTCAGTAAAACAGTTGGTTACACTTATCTGTCTTTTAAGCAAAGGGTGTTTGTCTCTGAAGCCATTTGGAAGATACTATTAAACGTACATAGTAGAATGTTCCAATAGCAGCAAGAGTAAGGGGAGATTTCTTATATTTCTTATATTAACAATTCTTTGGCAAAATAGATTTTTTTTTTCTTTTTTTTTTTAACAAAACTATTTTTTCTCATTAAAGAACAGGTGTATACATTTTTAAAGTAGTGACACATTTTTGATTAAACAACAAAAATTACATGAATTAACAAAATTATGCAAAAGAAATGACAGAAGCATATTTTCAAGGTACGGCATTTGTAAATAAAAGAACTAATACAGATAACTGGGTTTTTGACAATTATTTGCTTCAATCTTCCTGTCTGTAAAGATGGTACAATCCCATAGAATTGTGATATCTTGTATTTCTGTAACCGGTGCTGGATGATGTTCATACCAGAGTTTGTTAACTTCTTTTCCAACGTGTTGGTACTTTGTCCAGTGTAAGTATTGCCCCAATCTATCGAGACCATTTTTATATTCATTTGGCGAAAGTACAGAACATCCTGAGATTAGATGGTCTATGGTTTCCTGATATTTATCACAGAACCTACATTTTGGATCCACACTATTATGTATGCAATTTGCTTGAAAGTTCCTAGTGAAAAGACTCATATTGCGCTGCAAGAATAAAGCCTTCCGTTTCAGCTTTTAATCCAGATGCTCGTAACCATTAATGAGTGTTAAGTTTATCAACTTCAGCTTTATTAGAACGTTCTGGATATGGCCATGCAGACATTTGTCTTGCCAGCGTTGTTTCATTTTGTTTTCTTTTTCATATTTTGGCTGTAGCAGTTGGTTCTTGGGTTCTGTTCTGATTTTCTACAGAATCTGCTAAATGTAAATCTGGTTTGTATTTACAACTTTCTTCTTCTTCTTCTTCTTCTTTTTATTATTATTCTTCTTCTTATTATTATTATTATTAGGTTGGCTGCGTTTTGGAAGCGTTTCTTTCGTTTTGACTTGTTGATTACCATTACAGTCGTTTTCTCAAGTACATTTTTATAAAGGCTTATAACACTTTTTAGGGTTTTTTTTTAAATATTTTTATACTTGTATATAATTTTTAAACGTAACTTGAAGATAGATATAATGTTGGAATATTATTGAATATCATCAAACACTGTGGCTTTTCTTTTTCTTTTCTTGAATCGCACTCTTCTCTAATTGTTGAAAAATATTGATTATTATGTTACATTAATCATTTTCCTTATTATTATTATTATTTTTAAAAATCTTTTTAACCTCCATTTGTTTTTTAATAACATGCCCGGTGCTAACCAATGCGTTAGAGCAAGTGAAGAGTGGAATTTCTTGTTGTTTCCAATTAATTCAACAAAAGACAACTATTAACAAAAAAGAATTAGACGCTTTTCACATAACACGGGCTGTTCTTGCTAGAACTATTTAATGGTTTTCCTGGAGAGATGGTGCGCCAGAGAGTTTGTTGATTTGTTCTTGAGATCCTTTCTTTATCAGGCCCAAAGCTCCAACCACAACAGGAACCGTTTTAGTGCCACATTTGTTTATATTTCTATCTTCAGATTTTTGCATTTATTTCTTCTTCTTCTTCTATGTGATGTGTCCATTCAGGACGTTGGTGCTCATGGCTCTCCACAATTTCCTCTTCTTTATAACGCTTAATAAATTGTGTCTTTTTACTATATCCCCTAAACCATGCCCCATCTTCCATTCACTCAATCTCGATGGGTAGGCTATGCGTTGTTTTCCTGTCCTTCTTGCTTTCAATGTATCCTTTGAGTACCAAATTCCCCAAGCCCTCTTTCCTCATTATGTTTCTTCGCCTCTTCCTGAAGTTAACTAAAATGTTCTTTTTTGTGTCCATTGTCTCTAGAACTTCGTTCATGGTCTTCCCTGTATCCTTCCTCTGTTAAAACACTTCTTGGCTATTTAAATTGTACTTGTTTGATTTTGGGATCTCTTGTTTGTAATCTGCATGCTGTACACTTCCTCTTGTTAAAAATATGTCTTCTTGCAAATGATGTTTAATCCTTTTTTCTCACTTTCCTTCACTACCTTCTGTAGGAGATTTTGTAGTTTCCTTTTCGTGTCTGCTATCAACACTGTGCCATCTGAATATCGTATGTTGTTAAGATTGTGGCCGCCAATAATGAATCCAGGTAAAACTTCTAATTCTCTTAGAATCGCCTTGTTCTATGGTTTCATAGGTCTGGTGAGAAGACACATCCTTGTCTTACACCCCTTTCTATTTTTTGTATATCTACTGAATTCATTTGCTAAATTTTTCAAAACCTAAAGTTATTTTTGTCACTTGGTACGTTTATGTCAATCAGTGAAATTTTTTCCTACATTTGACAATATCTGGGTGATTTGCTTTTATTGTTCGATCTTTATTGACAGAAAAATCCCAGAGGATGGTAACATCGGCTCCCTCAACTACAGATTCAGGTTGATGTTCATGCCAGTTTGCAGCTGTTTACAACGCGTAGTAATGACAGATCTTCCAATGCAGATATTGACCTGCACTTTCATAGTGGTATGATTATTGGGTATTCTCAGATAAGGTGATCAATACGTTCAATCTATTGGTCAGGGAATCTACACTTTCGGATCGTATTATTATGCAAGATATTAGCTTGGTAGTTGCATATAAGCAGGCTGTTATTATTATTATGATTTCCTTTGATTTCAGTTTTATACACATTTCCTTCCAGGTCCCATTAAGACCTCAAGTCAGAAATGGCTTCATGGCATTTTCCACTGATCACTTTTGTAAAAAAAGAAAATAAGATCCCACGTATTTTACATAAATAAAGCTCATCGTAATGTGTGAGCTGCACTTGTGAGTACAATTTTTTTGTATTTTTTTAAGGCATGAGCTACCTAGAATCCTTTCGATTTGAGCTGCTGATGCTGGATAGATTTTTCGGTTTACACTGTCAGGTTTTCGTATTTTCTTTCTACCTGCTTCGACTTTACGATGTCCTCATCCCAAGATCCCGCAGCGTCTATCAGGATCCATTCATAGCTGATCTTTTGTCAAAGTGTGATATCAGGGCGATTGCTCTCCAAACGCCTGTTATTGAAGATTGTCGTATCCCACACGAGTGTCACCTGTTATCTCTCGGATACTGTACAGTGGTCATTTTTTAATCATAGGATTATTTCACTTCCCCGCAAAACTCCGATGAAGCAAAATTAAATAGCGAAACATGTTAGATTTATGAAGATTTTTTATTTGTTTTTTATTCAAATATATATATATTAAGCAACATTGATTATTGTAACTGGCCAATAAAAGCGTAGTAATAGTCAACCAGACTAGCCTCGTTAACCATTACGCTGCACCGAGATAGATAGATAGATAGGAATAGACTGGTTGGTTGGCTGGTTGATTTTACGACATACGGTGGAGTAATGGCTAGCGGCTCGGATAGAGGAATCGGAGAGCAGAGTTCGAATTCCAGTCAAATCCATTATATTCACTTACGTGCTAATACCCTTGAGAAACGTATGAATCCTCTTCTCCCGCCAGCTATGGGTAAATAGCAGGACAGACCGGGTTCCATAGCCTTGGATGGCAACTAGTCTACCTCAGAAAGAAATGTCAACCTACTGCGGAAAAAAAAATCTGCCCCGTCAGTCATGTATCGAAAGATACATGATCGCCTAAGCGCGTATCACGCATGGCACATAACTGAACTAACAAGCTTTATTGGGTGTTAATGAGTTTTGTATAGATCACTCAGTAACGATTGAACTCGCTACTTAGCACTAATGGACAACTAGGCTAACCTAGCCTAGCCAAGCGTCGCTAACTATTACCCCCACGTCGAGACACCGTAATATCAGATAGCTGGATACTTTCAGAATAGACTACGTAAAGAAAGAGATAAAAAGGCATATCTAATTAAGCACGCAACTTTTAAATAAAGAAAAAAATGTAAAGTTTATTTAAGTTTAACAAAGCATCAAGAAATTAAGTGCGGGGCCTGTCTAGGAACATTAAGTGAAATCGAACGTATGACCAAGCAATCACTATGACGCATCGTGCACATTTGACACCCATTTACAAAGCCTCAAACTGCTGATATCGCTCAGATAAAGTCTTATGCTTCCTTTTAGAAATAGAACAACAATAATTTACTCGTCGTCAACCAATTAAGCATTTCCCAGTTGTAGTGTCGCGCCATTGTGAAGATTTGCTTCTTCGTTATTGTGCCATTGCTTCCAATGGCCGCACGGGTCATAGCCAACGGTCAATGGCTAAACTAGTTTGGTGTTTAACACTTAATTTGTTTCATGTTACTTTCAGATTGCTGAGAGATCGATAGATGAGATCGAACTGTATTTGAGCAGATTCTCAAATTATTATATAAGCCTATTTTTCTTTCGTCCCAACATTTTTTTTTACATGTAGATTAAAATACGGTTCTCATTTTATTAGCTTTTTGTAATCATTTCACCCCAAACAAGGCGATAACCTCACTAAGACGCACATGGATACGGAGAGTGAAAGTGAATGAAAAGACTCTGGCGTTGCATTTACATTTTTAAAGCTTGTAGTTGGCAAGGAAGCATGAAATTAGAAGGGAATTCCACAAGCGAAAAGTACGAGAAAAGAAACTGTTAGAATAGAACTGACAGTTGCATATAGTTTGTTCAACAGTACAAAGGTGAGACCTAACTGCCAATCTAGTAATACGCTTAAATTCGTGCAGTCGAGACAACAAGGAGGAAAGTACATCAGAAAAATTGCCATGAAAATATTTGTAGAAAAGACAGAAGGAAGCCACGTCAAGTCGATGAGAATGTGACTGAAGTCGAGATATCAGGTCTGGGGGTGTTGTCGAGAGGAAGACCAACCAGCGGATCTATAATAGCAAGAGCTCTTTGAAGTTTGACACTGTGAATGTGAATCACCTGATCCGGTTACGCAGTTGTTTCCGAAGCCGCCCTGAAGTTCACCAACAAAGCTGGTCTCTCTAACTTAAACATGCGTACAAATTTTATTGAAAAAATATTGATTTTTCTATTGAATACCTTTACCCTTATATTTTTTCTCAGGTAACATGTGAACACCATATATACATATACGAGGCTTTATTTATAGGTGTACAATCCCATATAACAATTTTTATAATCATTTCATCCCAAGTAAGGTGATAAAGCCGCAAAGACGCAAAGGGTTACTGAGTGTGAAAGAATATGAGAAAAACATTATTAAGGAGAGAGAACAAGAATTAAGAAGACAAATGATGACGTTTGACGCTGCATTTAAATTTTCGAAAATCAAAGTTGATTGGAAATCAAGAAGTTGGAAGGTAGTTCCACAAGCGCGTAGTGAGGGAGAAGAAACTATTACCATAGAATTTACCGTTACATGTTGCGATTTTATCTGTAAAATAATGAAACATAACTGCCAATCTAGTACTGAATTTAAATTGATAAAGTAATTAAAGAGGAAAGCTCATCAGAACAATTGCCATGAAGATAAATGACTCCCTGGTTACTGTTTTACATGTAACTTAGACATAGTACTCATGACAAACAAACATTATTACACATTGACTTCATATAACAAACTGACATTAAGCACATTTGAACAGGACTTTTATAAAGATTTGTGAAAAATATGTAGATCTGAAGAAAAATATTAAGAAATTGTTCGTTTGGCAAGGAAATTGACACGTGAAACATTATGACAATGAAACATTATGACACGTGAAACATTATGACAATGAAACAGTAAACATTTCGCAGTTATGTTTCTTTCAGGGACGAAAACAAAAAGGTAAAAATGAAGACCTTGTGTTCAATGTACAAAGCTGTAAAAAATTCTTTATTTATACAAATTATCTATTAAAAAACAGAAAAGAGAAAAGTTTGAAAGGAACTCAACTTTTATTTTAAGAGTTAAAAAGATATTTTTAAATCATATTTAAAGGTTGCACAAATATTTATCTATACTTGAGTTGAAATTGTTGAACCGTTTATTGTCTTAGAAATATTTTTCCATAAATATCTTTGTGGGAAAATAAAAGAAAATTCTTTTTCACCAGATATTCATATCTGAATTTCTTGAAATTATCTTGTAGGGAAAGTTGAAAGTTTCTCTGGTTTTATTAAAACTGCTTTTTTTTAATATCTCTGAAGAAGTTGTTGCCGAAAAAATGCTGAATAATGAGGATAAGGTTGTGAGTACTGTAGTTGTTTTCCTGGTTTTTGATGAAGAAACACTCCCAGGAAATAAACATCAATCATGGTGTTGGCCACCCATCGATTAACAAAGCTACTTCTTAAGATAGTTGAGTTCTTGTTGCATCGAAGACTCCAGAGACATACGCTGGAATTTTTTCCAGAAGTTATTATTTGAGCACGCAAAGGATTTATCAACCAATCAAGAGTAAGTTTTGCAAAATCTAAATTGAATTTTTTATGACTGATGTAGACACGATTTTGATAATCTTTTAACAGCAGTTTTTCCTAAAAAGCCATTGGGATTTGGCGTAAATATTCGGTGCGCATTTCCTTACAATTTACAGGCGAATCAATTCAGATAGAAGATAGAACAAGGAGAGCCTTTTTTAATCATATTACCCCATGCAAGGCAATAAAGCCATAAGACACAAATGGTTACTGAGCATGAAACAATAAGAAAAACAAAAACATTAAGGAGCTAAAACAATAGAAGAGTAATCAAGAAGTCAGTAGATAACGATTGACATTGCATTTAAATTTTTGAAGGTGAAAATTGGCTGGAAAGTATGGAGCAGGAAGAGAACTTCACAAGCGAGAAGTGCGAGAAAAATGTTAGAATATGGTTACATCTAGCCAGTTCAGTTGAATTGCGAGAGATGAATTGTTGAGACCTTGTCATCAATCTAGTACTGCACTTAAATTCACAAAGTCTAGGTACTATAGAGAAGAGTTCATTCAAACAATTACAATGAAAGAATTTATAGAAAAGACACAGGGAAGCTGCATTATGGCGGTGGGAAAGTGACTGAAGCCGAAACGCCAGATCAGGACCAATAATATCGCTGATTTTTCTTTGGATTTTATCAAGAATCTCTAAATATACAGCAGGAACATCGGACCGTATGAGTCAGCAATATTCAAAGCCAGACTTATAGATATATAAGATAGATTCAGGAGAGAAAATTGTGTCTAGCACGAAAAAGTGAACTAACCTTCTGCAGACATAGCAGTGGATTCAATACAATCGTTCCACGTCATGTCAGCCGAGAATGTAAACCTGAGAAAGTGCAACGGGACACTCTCTTGGAGGTTAGTATCAGCCATGCTGATGAGAGGCCGAAAGGGATCTTACATGTAATTGATAGAGATAAATTTCATTTTGGAGGCTTTAAAATAAACAAGTCATTCCTTGCCCCAGTTAACAACAGAATGTAGGTTATTTTTTAGAACAGCTGCCAATTCGACCTTATCGAACTGATTTTTAAATGATCTGTTTAATAAAGAGGTTCTATATGAAAATTTTATTTTAGTTTAGTTTGTAAAACAGTTTTTATAAATAAACTCTTATAGTTTCTATTGGCCTGAATATATGTTCAGTCATGTTTCTGTTTCAACTAGTACGATGCTAATCGATAGACGTTCGTATAGAGTTAATCAATCAACCTTCGTATAGAGTTTCATGGAAATAACAATAGATATTTAAAAACCTCAATATACTACAATAACATGTCGAATGACAATAATAAAGTTGCTCTTTGTTTTACATGCAGTTCTCTTAGGGATTGGGCGATTATGGCTCTCCACAACTCCCTGTCTTTTATTGCTCTAAGTAATTTTTCCCTTACCATAGCTCTTAGTCACTGTTCACACAAATTCCTTAAGCAGTTTACTCGCCATTTTCCCTGCTTCTCTTGACTTCAATATGCTCTGCTAGTGTTAAATTCTCCAAGTTCTTTTTCCTTATAATGTGACCCAAGAGATTTGACCGTCTCTTTCTGATTGTAAGTATAAGTGTCTTTGCTGCTCCTAATTCCCTTGAGACCTTCTCATTGTCCACTTGTTCTGTCCATGGCATTCTTAATTAGTAGAAAGACATCATTCGTTTCAAATCTTTTCAGCTTTCGTTATTCCCATGCTCATTCGGATTTCTGTATATTCATATTTTCCTTCATCTGTTATTACACTATCCAGTGAGTTACATATCTGAACCTGTCTGATTTCGACGTACCCAGTATGCAGTTTACACCTTGGGCTTGCTGCAGTTTTTTGTGTATATTATGTAACTAGTGAGGTAGCCCAAATGACTTGACTCACTTTAAAGTCCAGCAATAGAAGGTTAACCAATCAGAAGACGTAGAATATTCAATCCGTCGTGTATAAAGGCGGCCATTTTGTTTACTCTATCAGAATGTCCAGTGCCAGCTTGTCAGGCAAAGAGGAACAGAAGGAAGAACTACGCTCTGCTACTTTACCGGGATATGAACTACGCTTCCCTACTGTCTTCGAAATATTCACTGCTAACCTCTGGATTCTATACTCAAAGACGACCGTCATCAATTAACAACAGGGCTGCCTCTTTTGCTGATTACCATTCATTCTGTCTTCTTAGGGTCAACAGTCCTTTCATCTTACTTTCCATTATTGTCTTTTTCTAAGAGTTATTTCAGTTTTCCTTCTGTGACTGCCATCAACAAAGTGTCATCCATGTATTTTTATGTCCTTTCACGCCTTGGAATTCAGTATTCGAAATTCTGGTGTTTACTTGCTCGAATTCCGACCGCTAATGCTGATGGGGGATTACTTTTTAATCTTCGTCTGCTTTTTTTCATTATTTACTTGCAACAATCTCTATTTTTAAGACGTTCTTTTGGTCATCGTTAAGCTGCCATGCTTGCCCAGCGATGCCGTGTCATCAATCACACGGACTGCATACATCGCTATGGAGCTCAGATTACCCTATTGTGTTAGATAGATGTTGACTCTAAAAGAAAGCTTATTTTCACTTTTTCACGTTTTGTTTTTAATCTAACTGAATATCCAGCCATCGTCCCTCATCAGAAAAGTCTGGTGAGGGAACCAGTTTACTTGCCGATGCCCCGACAATATGTACTGAATTGCCTGGTACTTGTAACACTCGTAGAGTAATCTGACATAAGCTGACATGGAAATAACAAAGCCAGAAATACCAAAAAGCCTATGTCAAGGCAAGATACGCGGAAATATCACAATAGAAAAATAGAACAAAGGCAAAGGGAAAAAAAGAAGGCGGAGAGATTAGAAATAATAAAAAAAAAAGAAATATTGAAAGGCAAATTAGAATACGACATCCAGAGAAACTGCCAATCATTCGGACAATCCTCCACTGGATCCTTTAAAATATGGGTTGGGCTTAATAATAGAATTCTTACGGCTTCAGTACATCGACGTTTTTGGTCATTTCGAACATAAAAATGATTTGCGCATGCGCACAAGCAATTACTCCGCCTTTCATTTAACGATTTTTTCACAACCTTACACATTTTGCTTTCCTACGCGTAGAACCCATTTGTGATTATGTTTAAAATTGAATTAAGTGTAAGAGACTTTTTTTTTTTGTTTTTTTTACAAAAAAAACAAATGAGAGACGTTAGCACACACCCAGTTCAACTTTGGCATGAATGTGAGATACATTTAAAATAAAAATCAATTTTTCATTCAGATATTTCAAAATTAACAACTAGTGTCAACATTATTTCTCGGACGTATCAAAATTCAGCCAAATTTCTGTGTATATAACAAATAAAATACGATATATTTTATTCTAAAGGTTCAAGATTACGAAACGTCACAAGCCCCTTATTATACTATTTTTCATGGCTTCCATGGAAAGTCGTCAGACGAACCACATTATTTAGTTCCTCCACTTCTAACCAAAGTAACGAACCACAACCATTTTCTCTGTATTCCATTGGTAACATGTGAGTTACACTCGAACAACTTCTTCTCAAGAACCGATGCTTTGTGGAACCGACTCCCAAGAGGATGCTTTCTCGATCGCTACCCTATCAAGACTATCTTCCCCAAATATCCGCATAAACTGTGCCACTTACACTGTAACCCTCTACCTCGAGTGGTTCTCTGGCCTTGGAAAGGGTGAACGTCACTGTAAAATAAAGAAAAATACCATACTACCGGTCAAAAATTATTATATTATTTAATTATGAATCGATACTTCTGCCCTGGAACCGAGTATCTGTGGGGCCTCCCTAAAGTCAAATCTCTTCTCAAAATTATGAAAGGATTTGTATCTCCCGTGTAGGAGCTTGCTTCTGGCCGGAAAGTTGAAAATAATATTAGTTCGAGCCTCGAGTAGAGGGAGAATTCCCAGGCAGTAACCCTCCTTCGGGAGGGGTTGGGATCATTACCCGGCCTGAGGCGTCCTCCAAAAGGGCAAGTGCTTAGAAGGCTTGAGCATTTTTTGTACGGTAATGCAGAAAAGTCAAGCATTAAACTTCGATCTCGTTTCTGTTGAAACGTTGGGGTACGGAGAAATATCTTGGTCTCGGAGAATCCGATTCTGCAGCAGCACCCTCCACATTACGCTAGGGAGGGTTGGTGTTTTCCAGTAACAGTCGCGGTGATGGGGCAATTTTATTTTGTTTCGCCTATATGCACGCATATAGGCAAACCACGTTGAAAAATGACCTGACACCGTGGAGAGGGGTGTAAATAAAGAATCAGACCGTATTATCTGTTCTCTCTTGTCATATAAAAAAAAAGCCTGCTTACGGTCAAATCGCGCAAAAAAAAAAACACCGGTTCTCGTTCGATCCTCCAAGTTAAGATATGTCGAACCTGGTCAGTACTTAAAAGGATAACCGCTTGAGAACACCGAATACTGTAAACAACTTTTTACACACCGAAATATGTTTCGGCTTTAAATAACTCATAAAGTGTTGGTAAACCATAAAAAAAAATCAATCAATTATATAAAAAAAAAAGACTGATCCCAGGGATTCCAATTTCTACGACGGTACTTCCTCATTGTACTATGGCTTGTAGGTCACAAAGGTTATATTTTTAAGTATTTAAAAAAGTACATACACACACACACACACACCAGTAGAAACAGTGCTACGACCCCACTGACAAAAGAACCTAGAATTACACCCCCACGCATTCACGCCTCTACGCCCAGAGGTCCTTCATATGCACCGTATTTAAACGCCAAAGAAATATAAAAAAATCATTGGCGCTTATTTGAAAAGCAATAGTTGTGGTGTGTTCGGTGATCTGCGACGGCCACTTCTCTTGACTTGTTTCTGTTCATTAGCGAAAATCTCATACGCCTTTGTCAGGTCAAGTGTGACCGATTTGGTAATGAGGTGTGCCTTCATTGCGACCAGGGACAGTGGGGTTACGATGGGTTCCGCACAGGCTAGGAGAGTAGTTGGGTGTCCGTGTCCTGGAGAGAGCTAATAACCCCTGACTACCGGATTTTAAAAAATAATATAAAAAATATGAGAATTCACTTAATATGAATGTTTATGTATGTGTATGTATATGTATGTGTATGTGTGTGTGTGTGTGCGTGCGTGTGTGTGTGCGTGTTGTTTTCGGAATCTTATATTTGCATGTCGTTTTTTCTTTCTCCTTTATACTTCTTTCTCTCTCTCTCTCTCTCTCTCTCTCTCTCTCTCTCTCTATCTATCTATCTATCTATCTATCTATATCTATATCTTTCTCTTGCTTGTTCTTTTACTCAATCACTCTCTTGTTTCTGTTCTCTCTCATTTGATCCCGCTTTCTTTCCCCATTTTTCTCATACTCTCATCATTTCTTCAAAAATATTTCTTCTTCTTTCTCTTTCTCTATCTCTCTCTCCACCCATCTATCCATCTATCTATCTATCTATCTATCTATCTATCTATCTATTTCTCTTCTGTTCTTTTACTCAACATCTTTCTTGTTTGTATGCTTTCTATCTCTTCTCCCATTTTCCCCTTTTTCTTGTTCTCTCACCATTTCTGTCAAAATACTTCTTTGTTCTCTCCAGTACTCTTTCTCTTTCTCTTTCTCAATATCTCATTCACTATCTATCTATCTATCTATCTATCTATCTATTTCTCTCGTTTTCTTTCCTGTTCTTTCATTCAGTCTCTCTCTTGTTTGTCCTCCCACTCTTCTGCTCCCACTGCCAGGTGTGTGTATTTCATAAACTGAAAATATCATCAGAGTACGACGCTGATTCTTTCTATATTATTTCTCCGAGCAATCGACGTTATTAGACGTCGCTAATTTCTTTCTTAAGTAGCATGCGGTAAATCGAACGAGAAACAAGTTGTAGGTAATAATTTTAAGCATGGCCGTTTTTATTGATAATTTTCTTGACCTAGATAGAATCGTTATTGCGCAATTCTACAGTGAGTAATTGCCTCGTTTGAATGTCGCATTGGAACAGAAAAGAAAGGTTATTACGCAAGGAAGTCAACCAGTAATTTTCCTGCATGAAAAACCCGACGCACCGAACAGCCATGGAAATATCGGTAGAAAGTTCCACCGTATGAATCCATCGAATCAAAACCGGAACCGTTCTTTTATGATGAAATTTGTTTTACTTAAACTCCCACGAAGTCAGGTTGTAACACAAGGTCGGTTTAATGTGGGAAACCCGAGCGCGTACTACCGGGCTAGGAACAAAAATTCCCGAGCCCCCTCTCCCTAGTTCAATTAGAGCGCGCGGGCTCGGACGGCTGTTTTCCAGGGCCGGCACCTCTACAGTATAATTTTCCTCACTTGTGACTGTCCTTTCACGGAGTCGCCCCTGTGTGCACTCTGTCCTAAGACAGAGACGCAACTGAGAGGTGATAAATAGAGTGTTACAAACCACTCGAGAGAGTAATTTACACACATGATGAAATGTACATTGGCGTAAAGTCAGTGAACAACATGGCTGTACTTTTTCCTCCAGTAGATTCTATTCTGGATTGGATGCTGTAGGCTGTCCTGGATTCTGCTACGATTCTTTTGTCGTCATGGATTGTCGTAATAAAACTGTTTTTATCACTAACATAGCGACTATATAAATTTATCTGAATAAAAGAGTTTGTCAAGAAAAGTACTGATATTTTATTGTATCAAAGTAGTGTCTATGAACGTGCTTGTATACAAATATGCATATTTAGAATATTCTGTATATTTTGAATATCTACCACTTAGTTCACACACACACACACACACACACACACACATATATATATATATATATATATATATATATATATATATATATTCATATTTATTTATTGAAAATTATAACATAAATATCTTATAAAATCACTACAAAAATATCCATTTTGTTTCAACACTTCTGGTGTCTTATCAAGTGATGGCGTTGAATGTCTATTATATTTGCTCTACTCTGTATTGAGCACTCTTTTAAGAATAGTATTTGTTGGTTATTGGAATTTATTCCGTATACACCAATCCTATACTTGGATATATATATATATATATATATATATATATATATATATATATATATATATATATATATATATATAATGTAAATCGATTTTAAACTCGGTGGGTGAAAAAACCTGGATAGCAAAATTATCAAAGAAATTGGCATTCGAGGAAAAATTTGGAAAAAAAAAGAAAGCACCAGAAGCCTCCGAACAGGGCCAAAGAAATCGTCCAGTACCTTAAATTTCTGATACATAGAAAAAAAAACCCCAGTAAGTAATAAGTTAAAACGAAAAGTGCTCAATACTGTAAGTAGAGCAAAGGTAAAATAAATAAATCCCAAGGAGCCATGTCCTATCTACCTAGGTTTATATATACAGGTTAAGACAAAAGTAACGCCCTTTTTATTTATTAATTTTTACTGAAGAAATATAAATTACACTAGTTTAAAATGGCTTAAGATAAACCATGGCTTACGTGTTTCTGTGTGGTTAAATTTTAATTTCGAGCTGAATAGACGACGTGGAGTACGAGCCAATCATGATCACTCGACCTAACCGCACCAGACTTTTTTTGTGGGCGCTACTGAAAGATCATGTTTACATGCTCAAACCAAAAACAATTCCTGAATTATAACAAGTAATTTCTGCTATTTTTTTTTTAAATGTGTCAAATGGTTTGTAGAAGTGTCGGTGATAGTGTTCATCGTTGTATTGAACATGAAGGTTTAAACATGAATAGTTTGTTATTCATAACAAATGTTAGTTTGACAATTCTTCTAAATCTTCTTAAATTACTATAATTTATTTTTGTTCCGTAAATTTAATAAATAAAAAGTGGCGTTACTTTTTGTGCACTACATATATTTTGGTGAAATAAATTATAACCATATAAATAGGTCACGATTCGGTCACTCCTCCTACCCCAATATAAAGCTTGCTTAAGAGAAATATGAAATTAACCCCTCCCTATACTCTACCTTGTCTAGTTAACTACAACTATTACTCTCCCTATTAAATTACAAAAATTACATTACCCATCAATTTCTAATCTCATTTTTTCCTTTCATTTCATTGTTGGAATTGTTACCTGATGATCCGGAGTCCTTTAAAAAGGATTCTGGTGAAATAAATTATCGTAATGGTAAGTGGTCTGTTTTTCATTATATATATATATATATATATATATATATATATATATATATATATATATATATATATATATATATATATATAGTTGGGTTCTATCCAACCAAATATGTTAGCTCTATCTCTGATATTGAGCGCTTTCTAATAAAGTACCGCATATAATATATAAATAATTATACATACTTATATTTATTTATATTTATATACACTTTTCATATATATATATATATATATGTATGTGTGTGTGTGTGTGTGTGTGTGTGTGTGTGTGTGTGTGTGTGTGTGTGTGTGGATGGCGGTGGATTGAGGAATCGAAGAGCCGAGTTCGAATTCCAGTCAAATACATTACATTCACTTACGTGCTTTTGGGAAAGGTATTAATACTGTTCTTCTCCCTCCAGCTATGGGTAAATAACAGGACAGACTGGGTTCTATAGCCTTGGATGGCAACTGGTCTAGGAATCTAAGAAAAGGACAACTCTGAATTCAAGGACAACTCTGCGGAGGGTCGTTTGGGGACCTTGTGGCACGTAGTGCACCAGGTCTCTGTATTCGCCCCTTCAAAAAGTGTGGATGGTTCTGCACAAAGCATTCACTACTACAACCAAATCATATGCGCTGGTGTTAGGCTGTCGGTTCCTATGAACTGAACTGCTTGACCCTCATAAGTCGAATGCGATGGGAGAGTCCATATATATATATATATATATATATATATATATATATATATATATATGATGAGTGTGTGTGCGCGTTCTCGAGCGTATATTGCGACATCTTGAAAGAACTTGTTCATCATTTGTTTGCCTTTTTTAATGGTTATCATAAAATTTAGGCCATTGTGCTCACCAGTCTTTTTAACGTGTCTATGGATCCAATTAACTTTCCATTGTCTATGCCTGCTTCTTATTAATACAGCTTAATTATTAATCGCCCCCTTTTTTTCGCTGAGTGTGTGATGGATCATGGATTGAACTGACAATTACTATCTCACCAAATTCATGAACCAACGCTTTAATCCAAAGGCTATAGTCGAGCCCAATTCAAGCAGAAAACATTTTCATACTTATGTAAATTTTCCTCCATACATCCGTGCGTGTTTGCATGTGTGTATGTGCTCCCGAATGTGTGTACGTGTGTGTTCTTACGAGTGTTCTTGCTTGTGTGTGTATGAGCAGTGCACGTACAGCAACAGTGAGATGTGGCTAAACGCAACAAAGTGTTTGTTTTTCAAATTTCCTCTGTTTGTTTTCGGGTGCCACAAAGGTGCCCGAATGTATAAAAAGCAAAGAGGAACAGTATCTAACCTCTATGTGTGCGCAATTATATACCGATGCGAATCCTCATCTCTCACTGTACGCATGTGTATAAGCAGCCATTTTTTCAAACTGATTTTTGCCACAAAGTGGGTGAGTATTAAGTTAGAATTACGCCCTTATTAATGGCGAGAGTCACAAGTTGATAGCTTTGAACGAAACGCGATCGTTTAACGATGAACATCATCTTTTCATGTCGACCATTAAAAGGGATGGGGCCAACCCAATACACCTCTCCATACACCCGTATTTACGCTGTACCCAGCCGGCCATCACCAATGTCTCCAGCCGGGGGACAGAAGCCGGATGCAAAGTAAAGCCATAAAATATTCTCAATCAGTAAAATAGATGCAAAAAGAAATCTAAACAAAATGGCCACTAGGGGTCGCTTTTTATCTCGCATTTAGACGCATGCGCGAGCGAAGGAATAGACAGATACTCTTTGTATGTACAAATTGTACACTAGATAGTGCAATAGACTTGCACACACAGGTGAACGTCCAGAGCAGCCTTAATTGTTAAAAACGAACATTCGCAGGAACATTCTGATAGGTACACACTTATAACATCCTCTTTAAGTATTCATACATGATCAAAAAGACATAATTACACGCGTGAAAACATTGATAGGCGTGTCGCCATTTTATCATAAACACACACGCAGATATATGCATACCTATCAGCTCCCTACGGATAACGATTAATAAACTAGTCTACAAACTATTCTTAAATGAGTTCAAGTCTCTGTCTGAGCTTTTGAAATAACTCTTATGTTGATCATAAATAATATTTGTTTTTGCTTATCATCTTTATTCTTCCAAAAAGTGAAGTACAGTTGTAGTTTATTCAATTCTATATTCAATCACGATGATTTAATGGATAGCAGCTCGGATTGAGGAATCGGAGAGCCGAGTTCGAATTCCAGTCGAATCCATTACATTCACTTACCTGGGAAAGGTGTGAATCCTCTTCTTCTCCCACCAGCTATGGGTAAATAGCAGGACGGGCCGGGTTCTATAGCCTTGAATGGCAACTGCTCTACCGCAGAAATAAATGGCAACCTATTGCAGGGGAAAAATCTGCCTCGTCAGTCATGTATCTAAGCGTGTATCACGCATGGCACATAACTAAATGACTGATATATTCACCATTATTTGCAATGGCGTGTTGTCACTTTTGAGTAAAACGCCGCAGGTTTTAATGTGGAAAAGTTTTCGACGATTTGCTTGAATCTGATTGAGAGAAAGTTTTCCGCCTTCCAGTCAAAACATTTAGCAGCGATCGAAAAGGTAATAATTTGTTAATGCAAGGTCAGGTGAATTTTTTTTCCCCTGTTATTCTTGCTACATCTTCCGTTTTTTATGAAGAATATTACTCCTATCGACAAGCGCAGAATATTTTTCGACCAAACATTTTTAAACAGGTTGCAGTTGCTGGACGAATAAAAGTGCATTTAATGTTTCATTGTCTTTTAAGAATGAATAATACCCCGACGATCCCACCACACGCGCCGTATTACCTTTCTTCCATATAGCTCAGCTTCGGGGGGGGGTCTGTTGTGAAGATTTATTGTTGTTGGTCCAGTGCCTTTTACGTTGAACATTGTTGAATGTCAGTTTATTCCAAATTTATTCCTAATTTCCAAGTATGATTAGTAGTTGGAATGATATATTCAGCCGTACCATTGGTTCCAAAAACGGAAACTATATATGACTCAACCTAATGTACTGTGTTCTCAACAAGTTAAACAGTCGTTGAGCAAAATTAGGACTGAACAGAGAATTATCTGTGCGTATATTTTCCCAAATGTATATTTTTCACTAAAAAAAACTCCAAAAGATTGTTGTAACTTAACTTAAAAAAATCCCCGTAGATCCCACATAAACGGGATCGGGTCTGTCTACCTCCCCGGACGAAACTCTGCCCTTCGGCATAGCCTCGTCCGGATTCCTCTCTGCCCGAAGGCAGAGTTCGACAGCGGCCAAGATCTGAATAACAGATTCCTGCTCGACGCTATTTAGTAACTACCCCACGCAGTCACATGTGGCACAAGGCCGAATTTAAAGTGAGGTTCCCGAGCCCGTAGGCTCGGCCAAAAAATCCCCGTAGACCCCGCATAAACGGGATCGGGTCTGTCTACCTCCCGGACGAAACTCTGCCCTTCGGCATAGCCTCGTCCGGGTTCTTCTCTGCCCGAAGTCAGAGAGTTCGACTAGCGCAGCTGGGAAAATATCCCAGCGCGACTCTGCTGTCAACTGTCCGAACGGATACTTATAGGTGGTTACTACCTATAGTGTCGCCACTCATGTGGGTGGCAGGTTATTCCATTACATCATTTTGATAAAATGCTTTCTTTCACATTAGAAGTATGGCTTTTGATTCTCTACGTCAACAGCTGAAGTATTAACGATTATTGCTGAAATAGTCTGCCAAACTTTAAATATGAATGGTAAAGTTCAAGATGTTGCTTTGGATATATCCAAGCCATTTGACAGGCTTTGGCAGAGTGTTCGTCTACACAAGTTGAAAGGCTATAGTATGTCTAGGTGATTTTTGAACTGATTCAGTCTTTCTTATCAAACCACCAAATAAAAATCATCGTGAACAGCCACACCTCTAGATCTTTTTTCATTAATGCAGTCATCGCTCAGGGCTCTATCCTGGAACTTACGTTGTTTAATTTTCATCAACAGCCATACTGGTGGCATCTTTGCTGATAACACAACTGCCTTAATATTAAGTCTAATCATTCCCATAATGTCATATTGGCAGTTGATCTCAAAAATGATCTACATTCTGTTGTTAACTGGGGAAAGGAATGGCTTGTTAATTTTAACACCTTCAAAACTGCTCTCTATTAATCGTCTGCCATCTATCAGTATGGCTGATGCTAACCTCCAAAGAGTGACAAATACAGAAATTTAACTATCAAAATCAGGCAAATACAGAAATTTAACTATGCTTGAAGTGTTTTAACAAACGAAGGAAAATGTGACATAAAAATACGAAGGTGCGTTGGAATAGCGAAAAATGCCTTTCAGAAACTAAGCAGAAGAAGATTTAAGCGAAATGTGGATAAAATAGGCACTTCTGGTTAAGATTTTTTAAAAAAGAAACAGCTGAAATTTTTGGGACACATAATGAGAAAAGAGTCACTGGAAACTTTGATCCCCACAGGACATACTAAAGGCGAAAGGGTCAGAGGGAATCTGCAAGTGACATACCTAACGAGCATAATGGCATAATGTGAACAGGGATGGATAGTAAAGGATCAAACATCGCTTAGTATTACGAGGGATAGGAAGTTGTGGAGAATCATGATCGACTTGAAACGGCACGGCACGTTAAAGAAGAATATGAGCTCATACTAGTACCCTGAGTTTAGTCTTCATTTGATGACCTGCTATTTAGGCTACAAGAAAGCGGAATAAATCAATTTAGAAAATAAAGCTTGACTGGAGAGATTTACGCATTTTTCTATCATACAATTCTTTGTAGACACTCAAAATGCTGCAAACTCACGTACTCTTTCAAAATTTTGAAAGTATTCTTTAGTCTTTACAGTCATAGCGAAAACTGGGTACCCCATACTTTCAGCTTTGTGCCACATCTAAGCTCTGCTTAAAAATCACCATTGCAATCTTATCGAAAAGTATCACACACCGTTTTTTTTATCTAGAAAAATCTAAACACTTTTTCCATATAAGTTAACGATAGTTACGTCTTCGTTTAACGCCATTTTTCATAGTAACGCCCTACATTCGGATAGAGGGGGGAACTGTATATACTATTGAATACTTTCATTTATCACAAAACCCAAATATAAAATCTGCAATCTTACACAATAAGAGTTTACAGTGTTAGAATGTTGTCTGGAATATGCGAAGTTTTATACCTACTATTACCGGACCGGCAACATCCGATGTGAAAAAAATAGGACAAGTCTAGAAAGATAGTCTTCGAGACAGTTGATCAACATCGTAGAAAATCCGTCATTAAAAATCAATTTATATTTGAATTTCTACACAATCTTTAAATAATTATTATTTCGAAGTTAATTAAGTCTGTTAATAGTTTAATCGTTTCTAATTGATCGACATATGTGTAAAAAAAATGGTGGATGAATGTTTTTTTCCATTCGTAATGAGCTGTGTTAATTTACTTCAAACTCTTTCTAAACAGTCCATAGTAAATGTTGGCTTCGCCTGACGTTCCCAGAAGATAAGATCCAATTTTTCAAAAGACTTTCGCCGAATTTCTGGCAAGGATTTATCTTGAATATATATTTTCCCATTAAAAAGAAATTAAATTATTTTATGCTTAAATTGATTTTCTTATGAATACGTAGAGGTTGATTTCAAATTACCAGTCTCTGAAAGACCTTATACTACGCGTTGGATTATGTACGTATGTATGTATGGGTGTGTGTGTGTATGTGTCTGTGTATTTGTTTAAAATCTGTATCTATCTATTTAAGTATACATAGTCCGCAACGTAAAAGTGAAAAAATATGATTCAACAAATATATATTTTTCAGTATTATCTCCCTTCTTTGTTACATACTTCTATCAATGGTGAATATTACATAAAAATTGCTGTCAAAACGCCTACACACATGTTTGTATATATATATATATATATATATATATATATATATATATATATATATATATATATGTATTTTCCTGGGTTTTTATATAAGATGGACTCGTCCAAAGTATACTTATACTGGCAGAGAGAATACCTGATGGTTGAGTTACGTCCAGGTACAGTCTCGGCGTCTGTCGAACTCTCTGCTTTGGCAGAGAGGAACCCGGACGAAGCTTTGCCGAAGGGCAGGGTTTCGTCCGGGGAGGTAGACAGGCCCTGAACCCGTCTAGGCGGGTTCAAAAGGGATATTTTTGGCCGAGCCTACGGGCTCGGAGAAACCCACTTTAAACTCGGCTTTGTGCCACATATATTCCTCGTGGGTGAAATATTAAATACTGAGATACGTGGAGATACGTTGAGATTCCTTGAGGCAGGTTGAGAGATACGGAGACAGACACAAACAGAGTGCCCTCAGATAGTTATACAAGAGTCCAGAGAGAGAGAGAGATGATTACGGCTTTACTTACAGAGACTTGTACATATACTTCCTACTCACACGCATTCCTGGACTACTAATCTTCACTTCAAGTCTGTATTCTTACGTTTAATACACTTATTTTTCTATCTCAATTACTGGCGTTGTTTATTTATTTGTGCAGGATTCCATTCACGGAATCACAACAATATATATATATATATATATATATATATATATATATATATATATATATATAAATATATATATTAATCCGTTGGTATAATCCAAGCAAGTCCTATTAACACAACATAGAATTTGAAATATGTTAAAACTGACTCACAAACGAGCGCTCAATGTTTATTTTCACTGAACAGAGCAAATTTTCTTTAGAATTTACATATGTTATCTTATACTCTTCCCATATTTTGTTGTTTTTTGTTATATAAAATTATTTACAAACATTCATCTTGTGTTTGTTATTCGTCGGTACCTGTTCGTATGTTCCTATCTGTGCTATTCTTTTTCTTCATTTTTGAATCTAGGGTTCATATCTCCATATGTTGCAATTTCGTAACACCCACCATCGTAGGTTGAACACTTTGGAAGAAAGGAAAATTGTCGGCTGCTATTAATTAACGCCAAAAGCTCTTCGCTATGAATTGAGAACTCTGCTAACCGGTAACGCGTATATCTCGTATATAATGCTTTAAAAATTCCTCTTCTCCGCTGCGTGCGCTGATAAGGGTGAGAGAGTCCAACTGATGTCAAACCAGTCGGGTTTCGATTCCGGCTTGAAACAATCGCATGTCTAGCCACACTGATGTGCTGTGATATCTGTGGATGACTATATATATAAATATATATATATATATATATAAATATACGTGTGTGTGTGTGTGTGTGTGTGTGTGTGTGTGTGTGTGTAACAACAGCAAAGATTGTATTTTGCCCAAAAATCGATCAAATAGGTCATTCTGGGAGATAACGTTTTTAAGGCGAGCAGTCCATGTAAGTACCGTGTACGATATCAAGAGAGAGAGAGAGAGAGAGAGAGAGTCATCCAGTAGTAATAAAAAAATAAATGTTCACTTATCTTTGAGTTTCGCGGAAATTGCATCAACTCTACAAGGGACTTAATTTACAATTTTTTTGATATTTTAAGTTTTTTGATATTTTCAAGTTTCTACTTTTTAACTAGGTTGGTTGTATTAATTATATAATATACTAAATTTAATAATTTTAAATTTAATTATATACTATATTAAATTTAATAAACCCAACCTAGTTATCCATAACAACTCTTTTCCGTCTACTAGCGTCTTATAAAAGATAACATCGTATATCAATTTAAATGCCCTTTGGGAGATTGCATCTCTGATAAAAATGTTAATACGTATGTTGCTTTTACACCAACGACGAGAAGGCTTACGTTTGACTTGAACGATCATAGTTAAATCTCAGAACATTTAAAGGAACACTCATGTCTACATTCATTGTTTTGACAGATAGTAGTCGAAAATACATCACTGCTTCATAAAAATAATAATACGCAAGAACTTAACATTCTGAAAGTACTTTATATAAGTGAATTGCGGCCCAAAATAAATAAAGTCAACTGTGTATAGCAACAAAATTTTTAAATGCTTGTAGCAACAAAATGTTATATAAAATTACCAAATTTAAATACTACAATTAAAACTATTTTAAATATTCACTTGTTACCACCCGTGCATAGAGGTAAAAAAATATTTTGAATTTACTGTGTTAACGCATAACGCATCTATAGATATAACCCCCCTAAAAATGGTTATTATCTCTGTAAATAGTAATTATTAGCTGGTGAAATGAAACTTGATGGGAAGTGGGTAAAAACGGAAAACATAATTACCTTCTAAAGTATCCGATGAAGGGGTGTCCACTCAAAAAAAAAAAAGGGAAAAATTCCCCGTATACAACTTAAATAAAGTTCACATCATTGTGATTGGCTATTGGTCAACCTCCAATCAAATGCGTGATAACGGGGTATATTTATAGAAGTCAGTGTCTACAAGCATTTTTTAGAGGGCGTATTAGAGTCCGATCAGCTCTGATGGGGTCGACTTGGTGAGGTCAGTATGATGTTTGAAAGAGCCGAAACTGCCCATTGATCCAAATCAGAACATCACTGACGACGCCCTCTAGCGCTAAAAGAGCGTATATTCAAGGCAGTCAGATGCAATTGAAAGGACTTGCGAAGATAAAAGTTATCTGAAAGAAAATTTTGAAATTTTTCTTAATCAATTTTCTACAGCCACTAAGAAATTAATTCGTGGACTTGAAAGGATTAAAACTAAAATAAATAGACATAATACGTCTAAATTATTTAAACAAACATGCTTGAATATATATATATATATATATATATATATATATATATATATATAGAAGAACCTCGGTTCTCGAAGGTCCCATATATCGAACAAATCGGTTTTCGAACAGAAAATTTGAGATGAAAATTTCGGTTCTCGAACATAGCCGAACCGAGTTAACACAAAGGGAAAGGAATAAATTCTGCGTCGATCGTCGTGTTGTATTCATCCATATGTTGTACCGTGCTTTTTTTTCCAAATTTTATCGTACTGTGACTTTTTTCTTTACATTTATTTCTACTGGAAAAATAGTTTCGGTTTGTGAACATTTCGCGTTACGAACTGCCTTCAGGAACGAATGAAATTCGTGAACCGAAGTTCCTCTCTATCTCTCTCTCTCTCTATATATATATATATATATATATATATATATATATATATATATATATATATATATATATATATATATAAGCAAAATATATGGATATATATATATATATATAAGCAAATATATGGATATGGATCCGACAGTATGAAGAAAAATAAGAAAAAAACAAACAAAAATTTTAACATGCAATTATGCTGTATTAATGTTAATATAAAGTCGACGTCGGACGTTTCGGTCTATTTAAGACCATCTTCATGGACATTTTCATTTAAACATAATTATCATTAGAACATATAAAAAATTTAACACAAAAGACGATGGACATAACAGCACAACTAATCCAAACAGATAACTGAAATTTTTATATAAGATCAGCGTTCCGTTTAAATATGATCACGTTGTCGTCACGTGGGTGATGTTGTGAAAACGTATTCGAAGATGATTTCCAAATATTAAAATATTAAAAAAGTCGATTGAACTATTTTATATAAACAGTTCAAGAAATCCCTTCCGTTGAATATAGAAATACGTAGAGATTAATAGGTTCTTATATCTTCATACAAGCTTGAAGTCCTCCCCGTTACAAAACAAATCAAAAATGATTTAAAAAACGATGGAACAGTTCTAAAAAACTTCATACTGTCGGATCTATATCCATATATTTGCTTACATACTGTCTACTGGAAATACAAACCTGAATTTACTTTTATAACATGGAAGACTTCAAGCTTGGAGGAGAAATATATGAATCTATTGATCAAGTAAGGAAAGGATTTATTATCGAACTGTTTTTTAGAACTGTATATATATATATATATATATATATATATATATATATATATATATATATATATATATATATATATATATATAGGTACATCAATAATCCTTAGCTTAATTAGGAAAATTGAATTTATTGCCAATGCGTTCAATTCATCAATAAATTAGGCAAGTTACCAAGTCGAATATTACTTTAACAAAAATATCAAGTTAAAAAACGTGATATTTACCCACAATATTTAAATGTCTGCGTGTGTAACTTTATGTGTGTGTGTGTGTGTGTGTGTGTGTGTGTGTGTGTGTGTGTGTGTGGTGCTTCTTGGATTTACATATGTATAAACACATTTTTGTTTCTATAATCATTCATAGATATAAGTTTTTTGTCATCTTTTTAAATTTTGTTTCAATGAATTCTGCATGTACGTAGAAATTTGGACGGATCTGTTATGGCCTCCGAATTTATTTTTTTTTTTTTTTAATTTTTTGTCAGTAGTTCTCCTTATTTTTCTATTTCGATGAGAAACTGACATTTTGAAATTTTCAGAATTTTATCTAGGCATATAAAGGTTTGACGCAACACCTCTCTCTCTCTCTCTCTCTCTCTCTCTCTCTCTCTCTCTCTCTCTCTTTCTTTCATTTTTGTCACCCATTCTTTATATCTCTATTTCTCACTCTCTTTTTCTTTCCCTCCCTTTTCAGCTGTTTTTCTATCTATTTATTTCTGTGTAACTTAATATGACCTGAGGCAAACGATAAATATATTTTATACGTCAATCCTAACTACTGTATTATGATTGTTACTCACTGGATTCCCTACACTTTTAGATTGCATCAGTTCATTATTATTATAAATTCATATTTATTTTCTATGTATCTGTTTTTCTGTGGGCATCAAATTTATATCTTAAAGACAGTAGTATCGTAATCCCAAAGTTCTGTGTTTAAAAATATGTTCACCTTCTGTTAATACCTCGTAAAATATGTTGCAATATGTTAAATATATCATTCATATGTATCTATTCCCTGCGTCGCATTATACTGGTTTAAAACAAATTATGCTCTAAGACAAGAATGTGGAAGCCATTTTTTTTTGTTTTTTTACTAATTTTGATGTGGGGAATTAAAATTTAACAGTTTTACTCTATCGCGTCTAGTTATGTTTTGTTTTTTGTTTTTGTTTTTTTGTTTTTTGCTCTCATGCATCACCTTTTACTATAATTGTTTAGTATATTTCATAAAACAATTTATTTGTTTCATACAATGTTGGAAAAAAAGGCATATTACACAAAAAAACGTAATATAGATACAGAACACTGACAAAACTAAATGCAACTATTATTTGTATAATAAAATATGTAGAGCAGCCAGAAGTGAGTTTTTTTAACAGATCTCGTGTACTTTACACCCGGGATGTCACACATGAACATCCACCAGTAGTCCGCCCCCCCCCCCATCATGGAGCTCCACTTGGCTTGATAGTTGTTCGCCGTCTTCATAATATCTTGATAGAACCTTTCTCCGCGCTCATCACTCACTGAGGGAAGAAGTTGTGGATAAAGTGAATCCTGAGTGACATTCAATACCCCAATACATCCTCATAAGCCTGGAACAGCTTCTCAAAACTCTCTTGGTAATCCTATGTCCATATGCTACCAAGGAATCTATGGTAAACTGAATTAAATCCTTCCAATGTCCTCTTCTCAGTTTCTTAAGAGTAAGAATCTGCTCAAATTCCGTATCATTCAGCACCGAGGTTCGACTTACCTCCAGCTGCGCAGAACTAAGAACTTGCAAAAGAGTACACAGGTTTTGGAAGGCTGCGTTATTCTTGTCCATGGTCTTCACATAATTCTTTAGACTAAGCTTGATATAAAGAGTGGAAGAAATACCTTGTTCGAGTCTATCAGAGATTTTTTTTTTTTTTTTTTTGAGAATGTGATCCCCAGGTAAGAAAGTGTTCCTAGACCGCCAGTCATTCTGCTTGCAGTTCTTGGACACAGCCTGACTGTCTCAGAGACAGAGAAAGCAACACTGCTTCGTGGAGCCCATCTACATGCCCATAAGGAGCCAATGACCTTGAGATCTGCTTGTACTTGACATCTACTAAAAGGAGGTTCCTACTGTCATACGACTCTTACAGATTAGCTAAGTGAGTAAGGGGAATGTTGGAACATTTATTCCCATTGTGCAGGAATGCAGCCTTCAAACTTTGCTTAGAAGTATCTATGAAAAGTCACCAATTTGAGTGCTTCCGTGAGAAGTCAAAGGAGTTGAACTAACCGGAGACATTTTTGCAGTAGCACAACCTGTTTTCCATTTTAGTGCTATGAGGGAGGTGCTTAAATACCTATTTATGTAGTTTATTACGGAAACGCTTTCCGTTTACAGCAGACAGATGCACAATAATTACAAGCAAGGCGAATTAGAAATACAACGAATCATTAACACCATATTTCTGCCGTAAATCCCGAAAAACATTGAAACGTGTTTCTTGTCATAGATCGATTAACAATATCGGTCATACCACTACCTCATTCAGTAGACGCCACATGTGTCACTTATCTGACCAAAGTGCCATAAAAACGCACTTAGCCATCCATAATATACAACAACGTATAAGGTTGATTCTGGTTGATAACATTAGCATCCTATATAGGTCACGTTACCGAAAATACCTCGCCATAAGAGAGGCTTTTTACATAAAACATCTGGCATCCAGTATAAATCAGTACTGGAAATAGCGTTTTAACGGGTTTTTTAATAGAACGACGCCAACTCGAATTCCAGTTACGCTCACTTCATGAGGCTTGGAATAAACGCTACTACTATTTAGAGACCACGAAAACTACATCTTAAATAGCTAAACATGAAAATAAATTAAGAACACTTAACAAGAAAACCCCCTTGAAAATGGCTAAAGAAGGGTCCAAAAGCGTAATAAACAGCGCGGAGAATTTTTACACTCCCTTAATCTCACTAAACAGGAAAAAGTAAGAATGTGAGAAAAACTAATTAAAAAATTCGTCAAATATTCGTTGCCTGTTTTATTCAACGAAACATGCTTGAAAGAAAAGTTGCTACCCAAATATATATATATATATATATATATATATATATATATATATATAAAAAAAAGAATGAACAGTAAGATATATAATCCGGTGTTCTTATTGATATTTTCATTCATATATATATATATATATATATATATATATATATATATATATATATATATATATATATATATATATGTGTTGTGGTAGGATCCACCTAATTTGCATAGTGGAGTACCGACCATATAAATATGGTTGGTACCGGGAAGAATCAAGAGATTCAACCAGAGACTTGCCCGACTGCGACTCAGTCAACACATTCTCCAGGAACGGTCTTACCAGGAATATACAAAAGACTATATGTAAATATTGTGTACACTTTCTTGTTTCAATACATTTTGTTCTAAGTACATTTTATGTTGCATTATTATTCCATGCATTAGTCAAGTTTCAACAATATATATACGTTATATTTATTGAGTACACGTGTTTTAGACATTCCTCAATACCGGAACTATATTATCTACCAATGTAGATATCGAAACCCTTACAAAAGTAAATGCACCTATCAAAATGAACCAAATGTGTATTCTCTATTTAATCAGAGAAACCAGTTTCTATCCGAGTGTGCTGTACCATCAAGCAGCAAGGATTTTATATGTTGTTTTTATTTATTTTTACCTTCTTTTTCTAAATAACTTTATGCTTGCTTAGTTCTAAAGCCTGTATGTATTTAATTTTATTGTTATCAAATATTTACTTCTTGCTGAAGTTAGTAGATAATCTTGGACTGATTTATATAAATTATCTAGAATGTTATGAGGGTGGTTTGATTCTTTACTGATGTATATATGATTATATAGCCGTTTGGTACATAGTTTGTAGTAATAATAATAACCAGTATTCAAGTCCAAGGTCACATCGAAAAAGTTGATCACTTTAATATTGGTGGTTGTGGTAATATTTAGCTGGTGATCTTTGAAAAATTTTATCAATTCCTTAATCGGTCTGTATTTCTTGGACTTGTTTTACACAAGAGAATTACACCGTCACCTCTATAGAGTCCGTTGTCGTTAATGTCGAAAATAAATCTGAGTCGCTACAATAACAACATTCCAACAAGTTCACATATCTCTGCAGAATCATAGGCTCCCATAGCAATGTTAAATTCTGGGGTTTTTTTTTTTTTTTTTTGGTCCACAGGTAGCCATTATCGAAAAATATAGATTTTTGTGCCTGCTTTATGATTTTGACAGCATTATATATATATAATACCCAAGTATATAATTGGTGTATACGGAATGAATTCCAATAACCAACAATTACTATTCTTAAAAGTGTGCTCAATACAGAGTAGAGCAGATATAATTATTTATTTAAAAATTATAACATAAATATGTTATAAAGTCACTACAAAAATAGCCATTTTGTTTCAACACCTCCGGTGTCTTATCAAGTGATGATGTTGAATGTAAAATAAATGGTTTTAAAAGTTTCAAATTAACTTTTAAAACCCTTCATTTTACATTCAACATCATCACTTGATAAAACACTGGAGGTGTTGAAACAAAATGGCTATTTTTGTAGTGATTTTATAACATATTTATGTTATAATTTTTTAAATAAGTAATTATATATATATATATATATATATCTTACAAAAATAAACTATACATCTCTGAATATTTGAGGAAGGTTAGCTGATTTAAAGTTTAACTAATCTGATTTGAATCTTACTTTTTGTTCAAAATGTCGCAGAAAAGCATTTTATAACACGGAGGTGTGTGTTTTTATGAGATGTTGACAACTCGAAAGACATATTTGGGATTTTTTCTACAGAGGACATATCTGTAAAACTTACTTGAAGAATATAACGTGAGCGCCTATTTATATAATTTTCTGTTATTTGAACTACTTAGAAATTTATAAAATTTGGGAAAATATTCTCAGTAATCTAATATTTTATTGAATTTATGTCATTTGGCTTTAAATTTACTATAGTTAGCCCTCATATTTTATGATAATGCCGAGTATAGACGTCCGTATTTATCAAAGTCGGCACATTTATACACATAAAGAAATTCAGAATTAATTTTAAAATACTGGCGATCGCTGAATTGTAGTAAGCTTTTCTGTTTATGATTAATAAATACAGTTTCTACTTAATAACAATATCACCGAACCGCTACAAATTAATACAGAATTTTAAAAGATTTAAAACTTCATGAATCATTCTAATTATTTTTTTAAATGTAAACAATTCTTGCAAAAATTCATTATTCGTCGAAAAATCTTTTTCTTAAGACAATAGTATCCACAATATAACGTAAAGCAATTAAAATCGACTTTTTTTAAAAAAAATAATGTCTTAGTTTTATTACATTTTTATCCTACTGGTGGCCCTGCTTTGTCAAAAAGATTGATAATTTAAGTTCACCAAGGACTTGTGCCTGTAACTAATATAAACATTAAGCACTACAAAAATGAATTTCTCGAAATTTCGTAAAATTAAAAATTAGTGGGGGTGTAAAAGTTGTAAAAAACGTTTTTACCAAAGTTTTCTAACAAAACAAACGTTTATAAAATAATTTAATTCATGAAATTTTCATTAAACTCCGACAATTATTTGATTTGCAAGAATTTCCAAATCAATATGTTTTTCACCGCAAAAAGACATGAAAATTTCCCATACTAATTTATGGTCGCCCGTTGACGCAAGAAAAAAAAATTAGTAAAAATGTTGAAGGTTCTAACAGGAATTAAAAAAACATAATTTAATAATCAAATAAATTTTTCCTATTAATAATAACATAAAAAATTTGACGCTAAAACTGTTTTAAGTTTGGGGCATTTTTAATCATGTATGCTCATTTCTTTGGAGGTACCTATATACACACATATATACATATGATACACACACACACACACACACACATATATATATATATATATATATATATATATATATATATATATATATATATATATATATATATATATATATAAAAAGAAAGAATAGTAAGATATATAATCCGGTGCTCTTATTGATAATTTTATTTTTACAAAACAGTGCTCAATGTAACTTCACAAAGCATAAATATTATAAATAAAAGATTTAAAATATGGTTT
>CAHIKZ030002889.1:1400000-1527500 GCA_903632075.3 Acanthosepion pharaonis
GAGAGAAGACAGAAGATAACGATTGACATTTCATTTAAATTTTTGAAGATCAAAGATGGCTGAAAAGCAAAAAGTCGGAAGAGAGTTTCACAAGCCACGAAGTGCGTGAATATAAACAGCATAACTTAGGGTAACATCTAGCCATTTTAACTGTAAAATGATGAAACTTTGCCGGCAATTTGGCATTACGCTTAAATAAATAAAGTCTAGGTACCATAATGGAAAGTAATATTTATTTTGAGTAATACAAAAATGTGGCACAAGACTAAAAGGGTGATAGGGGAAAGCTGGTCTTCAATCTGTCTTATCTTAAACTTAGCTTGCCATAATTACTGACCCAAACATATCACAGTATTCCTTACACCAAAACAACACATTTTTACTTACTACAGCCACCATAATACCTCAGTCTCTATGAACTCCTAACCATACAGGAAAGAAATATTTATTTTGAAAATACAAAAATGTGGCACAAGGCCAAAAGGGGGATAGAGGAAAGATGGTCTCCAATTTGTCTTATCTTAAACTTAGCTTAGTCACGATTACTGACCCAAACATACCACAGTATTCCTTGCACCAAAACAATACATTCTTACCTACCATTCTTACTATGAAGTCCTAACTAGTTCCCATATGTACAATTTTCCTATGGGAGGGAGGTAAAATAACAACATTTAAAAATGAAACCTTAATGAATATTTGCAATAAATACACAATTTATATACAACAATTGTACCAAAATGGTAGGTTCATCAGAACAATTACCATGAAAGAATTTATTTAAAAAAAAAAAGACACATGAAAGCTACGTTACGGCGGTGGGAAAAGGACTGAAGTCGAAATAGCAGGTGAGGACCAATAACATTGCAGATTCTTCTTTGGATTTTATCAATGATCTCTTAATGTATCGCAGGAACACTAAGCCATTTAAGGTAGCAATATGCAAGGCACGGACGAATCTTTGTATCTTATTTTTGTATCACACCACTGCCGTCTGTTTTACGTTCTATAACACGAATCAAACGCTAAAAGGCCATTATAATGAGAAACTAATAAAAAAAACATCCTTACTGATTAAAATTTCAAATAGCTTGCGAGATAAATGTCTAAAAAATAAAGATGTTCCGAGACTCGTAGCTGATCTTTCCTCCGAAGTATCTCTAACAATTCAAAGGTAGGGCGGCAAACTTTCTAGCAACTTACAATACTTAAAAACCAAGCTAGTAACATTTTATCATCATAGATCAAACACTGAGTTTTCTCCAACCTCGATAAACGATTGCACTCCTTCTGAGTTCTCTTGATTTGAACGTCTATTTGAACTCAAGTTCCCTCTATCCATTGCTAAAGATGCTGAGAAAATGGTCGGTTCACTGTACTATTCAAGAAAGCATTTGTCTTCTTGTCATGCCCTATTTTGAAAAGAGTCAAACTAGACAAACCCGGAGTATTACTACCATATTTTGAGTTGCCCAATCTTCAATTTCCAGTCTTGATAAAAAATCGTTTACTCAACGTTGAAACTATATAATGGTTAAATCGTAATTGCAGTGTCAGAGATATAATTTCACCACTAGCAGAGCTAAATGGTGAAAAAAAATCTTTCTTTCCTGCAGGCATTGAAAAAGTTGTGGATGCCATAAATACTGTTATTTACTTCGATTAACGAACTCCGACAAAAGGTCAGTGTTATAATAAACCAACATTTTCAAGATGCATTCTATAATTTTGAGAAAAGTCATTATCAACCCGAGAGATTTTTTACGTTGTTTCTGTTGGTTTTTACTATTAACACAATATTTCGACTCATCGATAGTACAGTCTGCTAAAGATTTGGAAAGAATAGGTAGTAGGAAGTAGAAAACGGTAGCTAGATTTATTCTGATGGACAAAATAAAATAGTCGTATAAGAACCGTTGAAATTAATTGATTATGAAAACTTCTATTCTGCTAACTTATACTTACGTTCTATCGTGACCCAAACTCTTGCACATAAAATTAGATAGAATCCATCGTGAACTAAACTCTTACACATTAAAATTAGATAGATTCCATCGTGACCTAAACTTGTGCACTGAAAATTAGATTCCATTGTGACACCAAACTCTTACGCATAAAATTAGATAGATTCCATAGCGACTCCAAACTCTTTCACATAAAATTAGGTAGATTCTATCATGACCCAAATTCGTGTACGGAAGATTAGATAGATTCCATAGTGACACAAACTCATAGAGAGAAAATTAGATAGATTCAATCATGACACAAATTTTTACACAGAAAATTTAACTCTCCATAGCAGAGCTTGTAATATAAGGTATACCATTGTCCATAATGTAATCTAAATAATCACAATGCAACTTGTTTTTTTCTGGTGATATCGCTTTCACAGGAGCACCACGTAAAATTCATGCAGAAAAAAATGAGCCTCATCGAATGAGGCGTGCTCACTAAAGATTTTTTCAGTGATGGAACATGGGTACAATGACTGGCTGCGGCTATACAAACCCATATGAAACAAGGAGTGATGTACTATATGTCGTGATGCAAAACTTCTGTCATCTAGATTAAGGCTAAGTGAAATTTGTACCACAGCTGTCCTTCCGTAATCAGTGAGTGCTAAACCGCTTGCTACTTGCATTGATAAATCTTAGTTACTTGGTCAGAGGTTTATGAGTTTTTCGCCTTGGATCACTATTCATAGGTACTCATCACAAGTGAGGGTACGTACTCGACAAGCTATACCATTTCGGAAATGCGTGTGCTAGACTTCTGGTCATGACAATTTGGCTTTTTATTAAAGTTGTTCTAATCATTTTTCTTGCTTGCACCTACAGCAATCTTCATATAAGAATACGTATTTGCGCAAGTGTTACGAGACAGTAACTGTTATTCCTACTATATGACATCATATTTTGGGTAAATAGTTTAGATAGACATTGTAACATTCCTGTGTGTGCACAAGTGTATGTGTGTGTTTGTGTGTGCGTATGAAAGAGAGAGAGAGCGAAAGAGGTGTGTATTGAATTCACAGGTTAGATAAATAGGATCAAATTCAGTTAGATGAATAAGTTAAGAGATAGATAGTAATTTACTAAGCGTGGCTTAGATGTGGCAAAATACTTAAAGTTTGGGACATACAGTGATGATCGAATTGACTATTCAGTTCCAATTAATCTAGCGAGACAAGATGTCTGACCATTTCACCCCGTCGATGTGCCCAGATTGATAGATATGAAAAGACTAGAATCATTCTCTTTCTTATCAGGTTTTATGCCACTATTAACTTTTGACATATACAAATTAATATATACACATTTTTCTAATGTAAAATAAATGGATTTCTTATAAAGGGAAATTAAAAAATAGATAGATAGATAGATAGATAGATAGATAGATAGATAGATAGATAGATCCCTCCAAAAGAGAGTAAGATAATTAGTGTTTATAGAGAATTGGTCGTAGAAGAAAGAGAAATGGCGTAAAAAGGGCGATGAAGAAGCGAAAGAAGGCTAAAAGAAGAAACTGAAGATCAAGAAGCGAAATAAAAGGGAAATGAAGAATAATCTTCGTAAGAAGTCGGAAGGAAATTATTTCGACTTGTATGATTGAAAAGGAATTTATGAAAGAGATTTAAAACGTGACGACTTGTAAAATGAGAAAGTGGATGCGATGGAAAATGAAACGATGAAAGAAGAAGAAGAAGATGATGATGATGATGATGATGATGATGATGACGACGACGACGACGACGATGATGATGATGATGATGATGATGATGATGATGATGACTGAATGAAAGAAACATAAATGGAAAATACAGTATAAGGGATGAAAAAGAAGAAGAAGAAGAAGAAGAAGAAGAAGAAGAAGAAGAAGAAGAAGAAGAAGAAGAAAGAATGATGGAGTGTTTATGCGAAAGAAGTCAAAGCAAAGAACAAAAAATTATGATAAAAATGCAGAAAACTACGAAGAAGATAGAATGGTTTTTATGAAGGAGAAAACAGAACAGAATGGCGAAGGAAAGAATGATAGAATGGAGAAAAAGAAAAAGATTGGAAAAAGCGACTAAGAATAGAAAAGAAGGACTGTTATGAATAATTATGGTAAAAAGTAAAAGAAAAAAAAATAGAGAACAAGAATGATGAAAAATTGAAGAAGAAGAAGAAGAAGAAATGAGGAAAAACTAGAATTATAAAAAATAACGAAGACAAAAGGATGAAGAAAGGATTAAAAACTGGAATGAAGAAGAAGAGGAGAAGGAAAAAGAAGAAAGAATAAAATCTAGAATTATGAAAAATAAAGAAGAAAATGGATAAAGCTAGGATTAAAACTAGAATGATGACGAGGAAGAAGAAGAAGAAGAAGAAAAGGAGGAGGAGGAGGAGGAAGAAATGATTAAAAACTAGAATGATGAAAAAAGAAAAAAGAAAAAGAGAAAGAAAGGAAGAAGAAAGGATGAACAACTACAATGATGAAAAACAAAGTAGAAAGGGCGAAGGACTTGAATGAAAAGAAAGAAAGAAAGAAAGAAAGAAAGAAAGAAAGAAAGGTGTGAATGATTAAAATTATAGAAGAAAAAGAAGCACTCTCCTTGTAGGTTCCTGACCGATGAGGGCGGGGCATAGTGGCTGGGGTTCGTGCTTTTCCCCATTAACTCTCCTGTCCGCACAATTACACGCTTGCGTTCCTCCCTTCACAAGGGGTGACTTCATTATCACATCGATTGGGTCGGCCTGTCTTAGCGTAGCTTTCGCGCCCCTCACGTAGAATGACCATTCGTCCGTTCGACCGATCGGCCAAGAGACCCCACGCCTGGCCAACCAAGTGATTGGCCGGCTGTCCGTCTAGCTGACCGTTTACTAGTCTTCCAGCAACCCTGCCTTGCTATGTCAGATCGTCTTTTCGCTCGTTTTTGACAGGTCCATTTTGGGTGGCTTGCACCAATTCGAAGAACTACCCTTCATTTCTGCCCATGGATGCATACGGGTTCGGACCTTTTTCTGATCCGTTATTCGGGTGTACCGACCTCCCACTCTTCATACTTTTTAGCATATCCCTTGTTCCAACCCACTTTTTTTTTATTCTCTCATCACAGTCTTACATATCACTATCATTATTACTTACAGATAAGTCAGCCAATTATATTTTCAGACGATATCTTTTTCATTCAATCTAAAATGCGGGAAAATGGGGGCTGTTAGCTGATGAGGTAGGCGAGCTATAAACTCGATATCACGGATCTGAAGTGGTTACCAATAATTCTAGCGATACGAGACAGAATTGGAATCTCATCTGCACACCTGCAAATGTGTTTATTCTCGGTAAACTCAAATTCAGAAGAACAAACGCATTCGTGTTAATTTGGAAGTGTTGCTTTCAAAAGCATGTACACGAATATATTGATATGTACTCGATTGACACGAGGCCAATACTGTTTCAAAAGTAGGAAGATTGTGTTGCGCCTGTCTTCCACGTAAAGACTGAAACTGAAACGAGGCACAGATGTGGAATAATCTGGGGTAAGAAGATTATGTTGCGACAGTCTCCAAATTAGGGAGGCTTTGCTTTAAAAGCAATCATATGTTAACCAATATTTTGACGTGACGTGAGGTGCCTGGGTTCAAAATCAGGTGAAAGATAGTATTCTAATGCTTACTTTCAAAGCATGCACATATTCTTGATTTTTGAAGACAGGCACACCACTGTCTTCTTAACCCTAAGATTGTAATTCTTTTCTACCCTGGATTACGCTGATTTTATTAAGCGTATTTATATTTTATAAATAAATATGTATTTTATTTTTATTTTTACAAAATAGTGCTCGATGTAAATTTACAGAGCATTAATATTATAAATTAATTGATTTAAAATATGTTTTTTCCGCTACACAGTTCTAACCATGTATATGTATGTATATATGTATATATATATGTGTGTGTGTGTGTGTGTGTGTGTGTGTGTGTGTGTGTGTGTGTGTGTGTGTGTAGGATGTGTAGGATATTATCTGAAAAAGTGGAAAAGCTTATAAACGACTCCTTTCGCCGAGGTCTGTTGGTCTTGGTTTCCTCAGGTCAGAATGAAATGAATGTGTGTCACGACAGCGAAATGCGTCGTTCATAAGCTTTTACACATTGTCGCATCATCTCCAGACTAACGGACGTACACACACACACGTATATATATATATATATATATATATATATATATATATATATATATATATATATATATATATATGGGGGTGTATGATAACAGTGATAATATATATATATATATAGATAGATAGATAGATAGATAGATAGATAGATAGATAGATAACTAGAGCGCGGCATCACGAAATATTTTATGAGTATCCTGAACTTTGAATGTTTTTCATACAATATATATATATAACTTAAACGCCAACTTCTGTCCAAAAATATTGCGTTTCAGTAGGAAACAGACTGTCGCTGCTAGGTCTTGACCTCAATGTACACTTTTATATTTATATCTACATGCGCTTATTAATCACTTTAACCCATAAATATATCATACCTTAAAACAATATTTTTATCATTTTTTTCATGTACATTTATATATATATATATATGAAAAGTTCACAAGAATCAATTCCAAGAAAAATTCTGATTTCGATTATTGAGTCAGAGAAATGCACGCAAGTACAACACACACACGCGCCATTGCGCGCATATATAGTGATTTTCTAAGTGTAGCTTAGATGTGGCACAAGGCTGATAGTAGAGGGCCCCCAGTGAGGCTCGGACTCACTACTAAGTCGTAAATGCGCCCATATATAGAGAGGCCGACTTTCTACAATTATATTCTTCAATATTAAACAGCTTTTCTCGTAATACGCAAATTCAAAAAACTAGGCTCCACCAATATCATTTCTAACAGCAACAACATAAAATTCATAATCCTTTCCTCTAACACACATTCTACAAAAATGATAAATTAGTTAACCCTATTACTAAGATCGTTACCACCACGTCCAAGATAATCGGATTTATAATTAGGAAGGAAAATAAAGCCGACACCACTTCAGATGCCGGTACTTATCAAATAAATATCTTACAAATAAAAGAATTTATATCGGCGAGACGTCACAGAATCTAAAAGCCCGTATCTACTATTATATATATTAATATTAACAACTATAAACACACATCAAAACATTATATTACATCACAAATCTTTATTGAATTCATTCTTAGAGAATCTAACGGTATGTACGTATGTACGTAAAAACGTTCCAAAATCAACATGCGAAAAACAACAAACATAATGTCAATAGACATACACATACACCCTTACGAATATACATTATCATCTGAATCCCACATAGATAAAGAAGAATTATTATATATTTACATACATAAAGCAATATTTACGGTTTTTCAGTTACTTTTTGAAACTTCGAATGAACGCATCGTCTCAGTTTGAATTCGGAATCAAACAAATTATACTAACGTAGGTTCAACACGTGAAACTTGCTTAACCAATGAAATTAAAACAACACAAAAGTAAAAATGCCATAATTTATTTCTTCTTTTTCTCCACATCTCGTTCTCTGATGAAGCTTCAATAAAAGTGAAACATGTTCTATTGATAAATTTTTCCTATTTGTCCTTATCATTGTTGGTTTCTGATTCATATTTGATCCCAACTCATGCATATATATATATATTCTTTTTGTGATTATGTACAAGTAGACCTTTAAACAATACTAGACCAGATACATACATAATTTGTACCATAACGTAGATCCCCTAATATCTTTGTAAGTTATCATTTTTAATAAGCTGTGTGCTGTATTTAATTGTGTACTAATACAAATATAGTTAGTTTTATGAATAGAAGGTGAACTAAAAGATCTATCGTCTTTTGTAACCTTGCATATTTTGTGCAAAATATATATATTTGAAATATATATCACCACACACACACACACACACACACACAACCCCACACACACACACAACACGCACAGACAACACGCACAGACACAGACAACACGCACATACAATCTGTTTCATGCTTGAATGCCAGAATATTTCATTCAAGCATGAAACAGAATGTCGCCACTAGGCTATGACCTCAGTGTACACTTTTATATTTAAACAACCCCTTCCTCTGATAATGAGCACTTTTACCCATAATATCAGTTCGGTTATGTGTGATACACGCTTAGGCGATCATGTATCTTTCGATACATGACTGACTCCCGCAGTAGGTTGCCATTCCTTTCTGCGATAGGACCCGGCCTGTGGGGAGAAGAAGAGCATTCATACTTTTGCCACGTTAGTAAATGCATTGGATTTGACTGGAATTCGAACTCGGCTCTCCGATTTCTCAATCCAAGCCGCTATCCATTACTCCACCGTTCCTCCTCGATTCGCAACAGAAGCTTGGCTGCTACAGCGGATCCTGTCACTAAAGTCTAATTTTCCTTTCTCTTTAAGATTGTCATTAAGAACTTTATTAACCAACCCTATTACTATGCATACATTAAGGGAAATCTTTCTATATGTCTCCTATCCATAAATATAGCATATTGTTAACTACATTTTTACCTATATATACATATATATATATGTGTGTGTGTGTGTGTGTGTGTGTGCGCGCGCGTGCGTCTCTCTTTCTGTGTGTGTATTTTTAAAAACAGACCTTTTGTCTGTCAAATTTAAAGATCCTTTTTCTTATGCATGTATATCATATCACAGATCCGATTGTTATATGTGGATAAATTGGACAAAGTTTTATGTTCCATCGTTTAAAGTGCCGACTCACATGTGAGTGAGAAAAGAAAATTTAATTTGTTTCAAGAAGTAAATTCATATATAATCCACTTATAATCCACCCGGCCTTAATATTTCAATTATTCAAAACTTTAAACTAATTAAACATATCTTATTTACCTACTAAATATAGTATTAGTTCTACTAATGACTTTTTTTTTTTACAAATCCTTTACTATCGCAAACCATAGAACAAATTGTAAAGAGCAAGTTCCACCTGACAACTTTTTCGCAAGAACGGTTACTTTGTGGAACAGTCCCGGAACGCTATAATTTTAAACGTTTAAAGTTAAGGATCAATCTTTATTTATCCGTTTTATCCTCATAATCTTCACTTTCTACCACGTCATCTCTCATTCATATCACACATCTCATCATTCATAATCTTGTTAAGGGTAACAATTTACCTTTAACTGCTCTCGAGCTTGCACTAGGTGAACTTTATTAGTAAAAAAATTAACTTTCTCGTTTTTCACCTTCTTGGCGTACATGTTCGTGCACCTTTTTCCCGCCTTTTAAGAATTAAGTTACAAATTATACTTTTTAAGTTTTTAACTTAAAATATTTAATAGTACTGCGCTAACAAAAATCTCGCTTTGATGTGCCAGTTTTGCAGGATTACCGTAATAAAAAGAGACACCTGATAACTGGATCATTATATAATATAATGTAGTATCAATTAAATACATTTGAATGCTATGTACTATGAAGTATTATCGCTATTCTCTAGCAATATGCAGAACACAATCTTCCTCTTAATCTCTGTGCATGTAGCAAGCGTTAATATTAACAAGCTTGTATAAACAAGTTTAACGAAAACCCTCAAATCAACTTCTCCACCCGACGCCTCTATTTCAACAATATCAAATATAAAGAAAAGCTTCGACCAGTTAACAGAGCCATCTAAAAATACAGTTGTAAGTAGAATTGGGCGTGCAAACCATATCGCTACAGTAGGACAAGAATAAAGAACAAACTTGGCAATATTTGATCCGCCCTACGCTCCTCTGCGGCCCATGTTTATTTGCTTTTCGCAGTTACGTGATCACACAGAAAGAAATGCAAGGGTAGGAAATCGTGCATGAAAAGCGACAAGGACGTCAAACTAAAGAGAAGCAGACACAGATATATTTGAAGGTAAATATTGTGGGTAAAGCAAGGGTCATTCTCTGAGCCATTCTGGTGTTGATTCAGGCGCATTGCACTTGAGAGCCGGCCGAAGGGAAAACTCTGGTTTTTGATGTACGGTCATATAATAGAAGAATCAGATTTTTCATAGATATGAAGAGACTGGGATAGATAGATAGATAGATAGATAGATAGATAGATAGATAGATAGATAGATAGATAGATAATGAACAGACTGGAATAGGTGTGATAGATGTCAGTAGAATGACATAGGCAGATATGAAAGGATTGAAATAGGTATGCATCAGACAGTTCTGAATAGACTATGATAGATAGATAGATAGATAGATAGATAGATAGATCAGAACATGCTTACATTTGAATCGATAGATAGATAGATAGATCAGAACATGCTTACATTTGAATCGATAGATAAATAGAATGATTAGATAGATAGATAGATAGATAGATAGATAGATAGATCAGAACATGCTTACATTTGAATCGATAGATAAATAGAATGATTAGATAGATAGATAAATAGATAGATAGATAGATAGATAGATAGATAGATAGAAGATGAATGAATAGATACATTTGAATTTGAATCGATAGATAGATAGATAGATAGATAGATAGATAGATAGATAGATAGATAGATAGATAGATAATGAACAGACTGGAATAGGTGTGATAGATGTGAGTAGAATGACATAGGCAGATATGAAAGGATTGAAATAGGTATGCATCAGACAGTTCTGAATAGACTATGATAGATAGATAGATAGATAGATAGATAGATAGATAGATAGATAGATAGATGTGAACAGACTGAAATAGGTGCGATCAATCAGTTTTTAATAGACTGTGAGATATAGATATGATATAATGCATAATATCAATAACATATATATAAACGAATTTATGAGTATATTTGTCAGTTAATGTGTATATTTGTCGCTAATGTAGACCAAAAAAAGATAAAATACGTCTTTTTTCCCTTTTGTCTATGTACAAGAATAATCTAATTTTAATAGATAGATAGATAGATAGATAGATAGATAGATAGATAGATAGATAGATAGGAACAGATTGACCTAGCTAGCTAGCTAGCTAGATAGATAGATAGATAGATAGATAGATAGATAGATGCATATGAATAGACCGAGATAGATCTCAACTATTTGGGAAGTTTGAACAGGAGGAGAGTGGAATATACTTCTGATTTTTACTTCTATCCTTTCTTTGTGGAATCATTTATGAAAATTCTCGAAGACTCAAAGAACTCTCAGTGAGTGTATATTTAAAGAAAACCAGAAGAAAGTATTATTAGTATGCATGATTATCAGCAGAATGGGCAAGACAAGATGTGAGCGACAAATTGGCGATGTCAAAATCCAGCAGTTGTAGAAATTTAACTACTTAGGTAGTGCTGTAGCAGACGACGGAAAGTATGACACAGAAATCCGAAAGTGCATAGAAACAGGGAAAGATGCCTTTCAGAAATTGTGCAAAGTATTAAGAGATAGAAAAATGCCCCAAGAAACAGAAACGTCATTGCTGAACTGCTCCGTCGTATTTCAACTCCCATAAGACATTGCTAGACAATGTTATTATAGGAGTGACTTCATAGAAATGTGTTTCTACCGACAAATTCTGAGAATATCAACAATTCTTTATGATGGTCAACACGCACGACTCACTCTTCTGCGCATCTCATTCGTAACGCGGTCAGTGTAGAAAATACTAAGCAGACGTCTGAAGTATATCATCTCTGCAGCTTGGATCTGCCTTCAGAATCTTGCTCTTAGAGTCCATGACTCGCATGAATACAGGAGGACCGAGAAGATGGTAGACAACAAACTCAATTTATTTTTGAGGGTGAGCATTTTGTCTCGCCAGTTCGGTTTTAAGCATGTATAACGCGGCTGTTGTCAATCCTGGATCCATCTTGGTTGCATCAAAGCATTTGAATTGTTTCCCTGTCTCCATCTGCTGACCACTGACTGTAACTGGTGTCCTCATAAGTTGCTCACTATTTCTCATCAACTTTGTTTCCTTATCGTTGATGTCTATACTATATCTAGATGCGTTTGAGTCAAGGCATATGAAATCTTAAACGAACCACACAAAGTATAAAAGTCTTACCCCATTGTAGATAGATACTGTCTGACTCAAACAATCCTTCCTCTCCTCTTGTCACATAAGACGCCAAGATCGTAAAGGCGCTGTTTAATGTCAAGAAGAATCTTCCACTTTAACCGGTCGTTGGCTAGCGCCAGCGTCTGAACAAATCTTTCGCCGTTTCTTTTAACGATGCGGTCTGATCATCTCTTTTTTTTACGTCTCCTTCTCCTTCCTCTTTGTACCATTCCTTGAAGTATGGTCTTAGAGAGTCCTCACGATCTGGTTACGTGGCCATACCACTTCGGCTTCTTGTTCTTTATGGTGGCCAACACGTCTTTATAGGCATTTATCTGATGATTCACTTTTCTGCGTACCTCTTCATTCATGACGCTGTCGGTATAGGAAGCACCAAGAAAACATCTGAAGTATCTCATTTCTGCAGCTTGGATCCGCTTTTGGAATCCTGATGTTAGATTCCAAGACTCGTATGCATACAGAAGAACATACAGGATGAACATTATTTACATTACTCGGACTATTGTCCTCATCTTTGTCGCCATATTTATCACAACGTTTCGGCCGTTGTACGCTCCGGCCTTATTCAGGTGGTTGGAATGTCGAACTGAACCCTTTATTTCATAGAGGAGAACATGACTAAAGACTGTGTGTACGCTATCCCGTACAGCTGCGGAAAGGAATATAAAGGAGAGACAGGCCGCCCCCTCAAGGTAAGGCTTCAAGAACACCAGAAAGCTGTAACACGAGGGGAAGTAGAAAAATCAGGCGTGGCTGACCACATATGGAGAGAGAAGGGAGATCACCGCCCTCTGTGGGATCATGTTGAGATCATAGACAGAGAACACCATTGGAAAATTCGTAAACTTAAGGAATCAGCACATATGCTAGGCCACAAAAATCTGCTGAGCCGACCAAGCATAGAAATAAATACAATATGGGAAGGAACCAGTAATAAGCAATGATAACAGCAAAATTGCAATATGAGCCCTGGTAAAAATGGTTGCTGAAGACATTAGGTTTATAATACCCAGAAATTCATACCCAGATGTCCTCAAGGACACATGACACAGTGGATAAAGGCGTTGGTTCGTGACAAGACCCAAAGAGTGTGAGTTCAATACCCGGTTAAGGCAGTGGAGAACTTTACAGGAGATAATTGATAGCTGACATCCATCAAACATGGCACGTGGAACAGTCTACCCCAGTGAGCGAAATTCAATCCACCTGAAGAAGGCCCGAGCGTACAACAATGTGATAAATATGGCGACAAAGATGAGGACAATAGTCCGAGTAATGTAAATAATGTACATAATACCTCATCTCAGAAATATAGACATACCCATACAGGATGAAGGAAATCAACAAATTCATTTAGAGGGTCAGTATTTGCCTTTCCACATTTCAACCATACCAACATGGTTACTGTCAACGTAATATATATATATATATATATATATATATATATATATTAAATAATTAAGAAAGAGAGAATCTTAAGAGTCCATCCAATTAATACTATAATTAAGAAATTTTAAGATTTTAAAAAAATTAAATTTTAATTTAAATTTTAAATACTAGATTTAGAGGGATAGATTTAGATTCATATAAGAGACAGAGATTGGGGCGGACTATAGAATTGTTTATCTTGGAAATGGAAAGTAGGGATAAGATTTTTTAAAACCATCTTTAATAATTTACGTAGGTTCAAGCGTACTTAGTTAAGAGTCCAGAAAATTTGACTTCTTAAATACTTTTTAGACAGGAAGAGAAAAGAAGAAAAAAGAAGACAAATTGTTAAGCAGGGGAGTAAGGGAAGAGGAAGAAGAAGAAAGAAAGAAAGATTTAGACAGAGGAGGGGGGGAGAAGGAAGAGTGAGTTATTATATGTCGGCATACCACGGTGACACTTGAAAAATACATCAATATAATTTACAGTTAATATATAAAGTATCAAAGATTACCAGAAAAAAAAAAATATATATATATATATATATATATATGAAATGATTTTTCAGCGAGCTCACATCGCAACCGAATGTCGAGATTTAAAGTTAGGTAATATCCACAGCCCAATCCAGAATATGAGGTACTTTCTGGGAGAAGATGACCCCCTGGTACTTACACTTTTTTTTATTTTGAAATAATCTGAAGCCAAATGAATATAAAATAATTTACAATCTATGCATAGATAGATAGATAGATAGATAGATAGATAGATAGATAGATAGATAGGTTGGTTTTACTCATGACAGCTTAACGAGAAAATTGAAATATGTATATAGTATATAGTATAGTATATAGTGACCTATAATTAAATATGAGACTATGATAACTAGATATGGACAGACTAGATAGATAGATAGATAGATAGATAGATAGATAGATAGATAGATAGATAGATAGATGAATAGATGGGTTGGTTTTACTCATGACAGCTTAACGAGAAAATTGAAAATATGTATATAGTATATAGTATAGTATATAGTGACCTATAATTAAATATGAGACTATGATAACTAGATATGGACAGACTGAGATAGATAGATAGATAGATAGATAGATAGATAGATAGATAGATAGATAGATAGATAGATAGGTTGGTTTTACTCATGACAGCTTAACGAGAAAATTGAAATATGTATATAGAATATAGTATAGTATATAGTGACCTATAATTAAATATGAGACTATGATAACTAGATATGGACAGACTGAGATAGATAGATAGATAGATAGATAGATAGATAGATAGATAGATAGATAGATAGATAGGTGCAGGGTGATATAGATAGATTACCTCCTATCAGAATGGCTGATGATAACACCCAAGAGAGTGACTCATTTCGCCTTCTCAGGCTAACATTCTCGGTTGACATGAAGTTGAAAGTTTATACTGCATCAATTGCTAGGTTTTCTGCTAGGAAATTTGGTTCACTGTTTCGTGCTAGAAAATGTTTTCTCTTCACAATCTATCATTTATCTTTTTTCTTGGTCTCTCACACTCAGTAACCCCTTGTGTCGTAGTGGATTTATTGCCTTGCAGAAGGGTGAACTGGTTAAAACAAAAAGTTTTCTAATTCTCGGAAAATAATAAATTAAATCCACTGAGATATTGCATCTTTGTCGCACTGCACTTCCTTTTCGTTTCTTTTTTTTTTTTACTTAATTCATTGTTTATTCTCACAAAATCGTTATTTTTTTTTTATTAATACAGATATACACTCCCCGTAATATACGTACTGTACTGATACAGAAGGCGATTATCTCCCTTTGGTGGAGATAAGTCACATGGGTTGCGTGACGGCCGCTAAGTGATATCACCACATACAGTGGCGGTCCAATTTCAGTTCGTTTTACAGTAACAAAACGAAAAGTTGCTATCTTTAGCCCCAGTCGCCCCCCGGCCTGGGCAGAGGCTCCTCTGCAGCTTACAAGTCTCAAGATGCTGTTTCCCTTTGGGACTATATCGTTCCTGCATATAGAAAGAAGCTTCAACTCGCAGTCCTCAATTTAGGAAAACCCAAGACTCGCTGTATCCCGTTAGTGGAATATATCCTCGCCTGAGACATAGATGAATCCGGCCCGTTTAATCTAAAATCCGAAACATGGTTTCTCCGGACACAAGCTTATCTCCATATTATATGTAAGAGCCTTCCTTTTTGTTTCTCATTACACTTTGTTTGCTGTGTAGGTATATGTGATGTATTATTCTCCGTGTGGGACACTTGTATTTGTGTATATATAGTTTTGCGTAGGTCTTAGTAATATAAAAGTCTCTCTGAGAACAAAGTCTTGTTCGTTATTCTTTTTTATTTTAGCCATTCTGTTCCATCCGTGAACCACGGTGTTATTATATCACGAATATAATAATACCCCTGACGGGACAAATACAAATAGGAGAATAACTCATTCTTCATAGATCTTTCCCGTTAGAGTACGTATGTTATTAAATCTATACTGTCAGTTAGACTACAAAAATATAATCCATGTATCTAGTGATACAATCTGGAAGATTTGAGTGGAACTCTTTAGTATTCAATGATAAGATCAGATACTTACAATTGATGATCGTTTACGTGTTGATCGTAAAGCTAGTTAATGAGATTTTCCAGGTTTTATTTGCCCACAGACCCAACACGCTGTATCATATTTGTGGTGGGAAACATTAACAGTGCAATGTTGTTCATCCCTTTCTGATTCCATTCCTAAAAGAGGAAGACGATGTGAAGTTTCAACGGGATAATGCCTGCCTCCGGGTTACTCAGTATTATCTACAAAATATTCGACACAATCACTGGCCGCTAACATCGCTAGACCTTTGACTTATTGAACCTGTACATATAGGATATGATGGAACAACAATTGACACATTCTGAAATCCCGCCTACAACTTTTGATCGCTTGTAACAATAGGTGCAAACTGAGTGCTTTAATATATTACCGGATTATATTCCTCATCTGGACGCTAGTATTCTTGTGAGAATATAGACCTGTCTTAATGACCAAGGTGAACATGCAATGTATTAATATGGGGTACAATTAAGTCTTTTTTAGTTATATATTTTAATTGTAACCCCCTCCCATCAATAAATATAATGGATTGCTCCACTATCATTTATAGTACGGTATATATATATATATATATATATATATATATATATATATATATATATATATATAAATTATACGACGGTCAGTGTTCAATTAGCAACTAACGGTTGCGTTGTACATGAAATTCAAAGTCGAGCTATCCATTTTAGTTGTTGGTGTTGTTGAAAGATCTCAGGTGATAAGACTTCTGTTATTAGCCTCAGTACTTTGTTCGTGATTGTGTTGCGTCAGTCTATATTTTATCATTGATCTGAGAATTCGCTTGTATGTATGTAATAGTTTCCACCAACTCGGTTCATGAGACAGTAAGCGCTTGAGGACACTATGTCTACACGCTTATTATTGCATAAACTGTTTACATTTACATACATATATATATGTGTGTGTGTGTGTGTGTGTGTGTGTGTGTGTGATTATATGCATATATATGTGTGTGTTCTTGTCAGTATATATGCTGATATTAGCTTGTAACATACTTACATGTGTGCGTTTGTATCTACGTGTGTACGTACGAAAAGGTGCTTATAAACCTATTATACCTATTTGATAATTTACTAAACTTCGCTTAGTATGACACTAGGCCATATATACCTGTGTGTTAATGAAAATGCCAAAATCACTCCGTGTGTGTGTGTGATGCATCAAAAAGCAACCGCAGGCAACGAAGCGCGAACTCGGTACTTCAAGTTAGTCCCTCCATTTATTTTCTCAGCGGCTTTCACTCAACGACTGACACTAATTGCTACAATCACGCTTAAATAAAGTTATGCATGTCTGTTGTTGATGTATTTATTTTTGTGGAAATCCTGACGACATAATACACATTTTGTCTTTTCAATATGAAAAGAAAAAAGAAAAGTTTTTGGTCACGAATATATACTCGGCGTAATCATCGCCATGTCAGCCAAAGTTTCACGTCCAGCCAAGAACATTTTTTTCTTTTATCATTGCAATACTTTCTTAATGTACAGTTTTACTTAATTGTTAATGCCCATTATGTTTCTTTGTCTCTGTATCTTTTATTCCTGTTTTTTTATTAACCAATGAATAGTAAGTCGATGAAACTCTCATCAGATTAGATTTTTTTTCCTTGGCCCCGTTTTTTTTTCTTTTTTAATAAACCAAACTTTTCTTTCTTTTTCTTTCTATTTATCCTCCTGAAACGAATCGTCTGCTGACCCCAATTGATGTCAGGCGAGCAACGTTAGTGTCAGTTCTTTTATTTTCGCATTTTACACGCCGTGATTTTAGTTTCCAGTCGTATTTTTGTTTTTGAATAGATGTCCGATTGAGTTAATACGTTCATTTTTTTTAAAGCCAGCTATAAAATAAATAAATAATTAATTTTCGCTTGAGATGATAAGAAAAGACAATTTTTAACATTAACTTTTAGAAAGGTTGACACGATTGGTTTTTTCTAAGGAGATATTTTTAAAAAAAAGACGCGAAAATGCCAAACGCATACAGCATTAATAATTTTAAATAAATGTCGCCTGTGAAAGTTCAAGGCTTTGAGCATAGTTGATGTAAACTTTAGTTGAATAGTAACTTAAACGAATGACTAAAATAACACAACAGAGGGAGATAACATCGAACACAAAACGAATCATATTCAACTGGTTAATTGGGACACAACAGGAAAATAGAATTTGTCCCTATTAGATACCTGTAGCAATTATAAGAAAAATGTCACAAACATTTTCAGTTTTAATATTAAGTATAACGAGTGTTGGTCAAAAAGTAATACATATTTTGATTTCCTATTAAAAGTATTAACCAAAATTTCCAGGCTTTTTGTTTATTTGCTTGGTTGGATGATTGTTTTTTTCTGTTTTTTTTATATTATTATTATTATTATTATTTTGCCGGGGGGGTCTTAAAGCCGAAGTAAAAAAAATTATGTTACTTTCTCGTTATCTACAGAGAATTCTCTTTTTAAATGAAATCATTCAAAATATGTGAAGGAATATTCATAGAAAGGTTTCCTTTAATGTATTCATAGTTATAGGGTTGGTTTATAATGTTGTTAGTAACAATTTAAAGAGAAAGAAAATTGAGATTTCATTGACAGGCTCCGCTGTTGAAGCCCAGCTGCTGTTGCGAATGAGGAAAAGCCAAATAAACAGATGCTTTCATTACAGTTGACAGAAGAATTGTAAAACTGTGAAAGTCTTCAAGTGAGCTATGATAAAGCCTAGAGTTCAGTGGAGTCTCTAGGTCTTCAAAAAACAATACAAAGTGGCACCCCGATATACTCAAATCTCTATGAAGGAGAAGAGATTGTTAGTCGCCCAGGAAGTTTTGGAGTGCTGCACATCAATTAGCACTAATAGGACAGCGGTTTTCCATTGGTGAACAAACGAAAAGAGGAAAATCCGTACCCACACAAGAAAACATCCAAGAAACTTCTACTAAGCGGATATAGATGTCTTCATTCAAAGGTGGAATACCACGATTGATAAAGAAAATATATTGAGCACTACACTTGGAATCCCTTTCATTTTGTTATGTGCTGTGTAGTTTTATTATTAAATCACATGTAACTGAAGAAGAACAAGTATTATTTCCTAAAGTAATCAGATAGGTTTAAGCATTTTTGCCGTACATCATTTCAAAGGTTGGCATTCTATAATAATATAATTTATAATACTTTTAGATTCTCAAAATATTGACATATATTAATATTTATTTATATATTGCGTACGTCCATTTAGCTGTGATCTAAATGCTAAGATGATTAACACTTTCAGAGAAGAAATTGACTTATTGGATTTCTAAAAATCATCAATAAAACAATTGCTCATTTATAAAATCTACGGTTTTTAAATGAAATCATTCACAATATGTTAGCGAACATTTATAGAAAGGTTTCCCTTAATGTATGCATAGTAATAGGGTTGGTTAATAAAGTTAATGACAATCTGAAAGAGAAAGGAAAATTAGACTTTAGTGACAGGATCCGCTGTAGCAGCCCAGCTGCTGCTGCGAATCGAGGAGACACGGTGGAGTAATGGATAGCGGCTCGGATTGAGGAATGGGAGAGCCGAGTTCAATTCCTCGAATCCGTTACATTTACTAACGTGCTAATACCCTTCTTCTCCCCATCCCCAGCTATGGGTAAGTAGCTTCTGTAGCCTTGGATGGCTACCGCAGAACGAAATGGCAAGCTACTGCGGGTAAAAATCTGCCTCGTCAGTCATGTATCGAAAGGTACATGGACGCCTAAGCGTGTATCATAACTGACTGATAAAACACATCAATCAGTCAGTTAAATTCCATACTTGGTACACGCTTAAGCGATCGGGTCACTTTCGTTTCATGACTGTCTAGGAAGATTTTTCCACAGTAGGCTGCCATTACTTTTTTTCGGTAGAGTGCTTGCCAACCAAGGCTAAAGGACACAGTCTGTGCTGCTATTTAACACATAGCTGGGGGGAGAAGAGATGGATTCATACCTTTTCCAAGGGTATTTGTGCGGAAGTGAATGCAAGAAACTCGACTGGAATTCGAACTCGGCAATCCGAGTTCTCATTCTGAGCCAATACAACACAAAGTTATAAATGACAAACCAACTGTCATTTCATGAAACTCTTTGACAAGGAAATTAAACCTAGAGGGGGATGCGCTAGGGGTAGTTTTCGATAAACACTACAAAATGCTACAAAACCAAAGCATTAACCTCAGAACTCGAGTCATGTTCTTAAATAAACTTGTCAGATCGAGACTTTTATATAAATGCCATGCATGGCTGCCACCCCGTTCAGAAATGTGTAAACTGTCAACTGCAGGCAGCCACTTTCTCGAATCAAAGATTTACAAAGCTAATGAATTACAAAGAATTATACAAAATAACAGAAAATGCATCACCTAAGGATTTTCAACAACAGCAATAACTAAGATAGATAGCACATGTAATTCGAAAACAAAATGGTGACATAATCATAAGATTTTTTGAAAAATTGTTTTAATAGAATATCTTTATGAATTTCAACCGATAGTACCACAATTGATTGATCAATGAATTCTGAGTGTTTCCATATATGAAAACGGCTATTACCGTTACCATTACTATTTAAGATTATATATGTTCATAATTTTATATGTAAATTACACTTTTTGCAGCAAGATGCTGTTCAAATTTTCAAATTTTATATATATATATATATATATATATATATATATATATATATATATATATATATATATATATATATATATATATATATATATATATATATATATATATCTCATATCTCCCAAGTAAGACGATAATGATACTAAGGAGGTTACTGGAAACGGAAGAGAAGAATGAAAAGAATTTAGTGAGGGAAAAAAGGACAATAAAAGAAAAGATTTCAGAAAGGTAGATGATGTCGATTCACGTTGCTAATACACACACACACACACACACACACACACATATATATATATATATATATATATATATATATATATATATATATATATGAGAAAAATTGTATGTGGAAATAGTTTACTTGTGACGCGTTTCGTCCTTCAGAACTTCATCGGACTAAATTTGTCATGTTGGTACCACTACACATGCGCACAAAGGAGGGGTGCTGGGGATTTTTAGAATTTTTTTTATATATATCTAGCCGAATTCATTTAGTCTTTTCATTCTCTTTCCACCACTTTTGTTAATAGGTAACTTACAAAAGATAAAATTTAAAAAATTCTAAATTCCCCAGCACCCTTCGTTCGTACACATGTGTAGTCGTACCAACATAGCAAATTTAATCCGATGAAGTCCTGAAGGACGAAACCCGTAACAAGGGCAGGGTACAGTGAATAAATTGCCGTCTAAATTACTCAAAAATCAAAATAGCACTGTCATGTCATTCTAACAGATATATTTACAAAAATTACGCAAAAATATCTTGAAATACCAAAGAGTAATTTTAGTCAATGAAATCGACATTGGCTTCAACCACGGCCTCGAGCCGACTTCGGAATCTCCTGTAACATTTCTGGACGGTCTCCTTGTTTAAGTTGGAGAATGTTGCCATAATCCTTGCCTTCAGATCATCTTTTTGTGTTACAATGAGTTTTCTTGTTCTCCCGCTCAACTGCGCCCCACACGTAATAATCAAGTCTGGGGAGTTCGGTGGCCACAGCAATGATTGTGTTCTCCTACTTGTGTGGCATGGTGCAGAGCCCTGTTGTCGGACATAGGGTCTTCCAGCAGCTACCCTCTTGACCCAGGGCAGCACTATATCCTCAACGTACTTAATGTAGGCCTTCAAGTTGAGCCTGAGGCCCCCACCAAAAAATGCAGGAGTTCCTTTGTTATCAGAACGATCAGAGTGATTTTTCCGAGCTGCTGTACTTTCGTAAACATCATCAGACTCCTCCAACTCTTTCCAGATCCTCTACACTCTCCTCAGATTGACACCGAAACACTCCGAAATGTTTGTATTGGAGCTTCCGGTGCGAATGCCAAGTAGTACAGCATGCCTTCTCCAAATTTCTGGCGGGGTGAATTGCGTCATGGTGCTCTTTTTCTCAGACGGTACACAACTGACCCTACTATATTGTGCAGTCTACAAAATCTATTTTGGAGGCACATTTTTTATCCATATATATATATATATATATATATATATATATATAAAGATAATCTTTAAAATCTTTAAAAATTCAGTTATAATTTATTTCATGAATATATTCAAATATTCATCTCTTCAACCTAGTGTTTTTTTTTTTGGGGGAATATATATATATATATATATATATATATATATATATATATATATATATATACAGAAATTGGCCGAATTTAATTACGGCTGTTATTTTGATTTCGACTAAAATGGGCACTAGCAGGGAGTGTCTAATCGTCTTAGAATAACACATAGTTTAATTACTTAGCCTTGCTGTGGGTTTTCTGATCATTCGTAGCCAGACACCTATAGAATAAGTATTGAATCCTAACTCCTGGGGACTCGACTCCCAGTCAGTACTTTCTTATTACACTAAAAGTAGTAATTTGTGGTGTATGCCCTGATTCCCTCGTCGAAAACCAATAACAAAGCAATTTCTGGACACACCCATCACGGGTAAGTGGATGGCTCCTGAAAAAGACCTTCTGTAATTGTTGACCTCCCGTAGAGAAGCAGCTGTATTTCAAAGACTTTTACGCTGTTGTGTTCGTATCAGGTTCATAGTATATTTAGAATTTTGAAGCACGCTCTTCTAAAATTTAGCGCTTGCCCTCTCTAATCAGTTCTGTTTAGAATCTTTCAAAGATTCAAGGAAACATTTATATTATAAAGAACCTCGTTCTCTATACGATATTGTGTAAGTTTAGCGACGCAGGAAAAGAAATCGGTTGACTGAGTTCGTTGTATTCACTTTCGCACAAAAGCAAAAGCAAAGTTATGAACCCATCTCTTTGTCCGGCAGCTACGAGTTAAATAGCAGATTAGAGTGGGTCCTCTAGCTGTGGTTGGCAACCAGCCTGCGAGAAGGACACCTTAGAATACAAACGGTTAAGAAGCCCTAGTGAGGCGGGGCGTATACTATAAAGCCATATATAAATATATATATATATGTGTGTGTGTGTATACATATATATATATATATGTGTGTGTATACGTGTGCGTAGCGAAGAAACCATATTTTAAATCAGTTAATTTATAATATTTATGCTCTGTAAATTTACATTGAGCACTGTTTTGTAAAAATAAAAATATCAATAAGAACATCCGATTATATATCTTACTGTTCTTGTTTTTTTATTTTTATATATATATATATATATATATATATATATATATATATATATATATAAAATTTGTATTATTAAATTGTTATTACATGTATTCTCTTGGCTATGAAAAAATGGCTAATCCGATATTATTCTGAACTACATATGCTAAATAAATAATGATGCTGTATACATTTTGTGATGAAAATGGGTTATATATATATATATATATATATATATATATATATATATATATATATATATATATATATATATATATATATATATAAATGTCCAGCGCAAAAAGCAGTGAATTGACAAGGATAAATCGCAACAAACCACTCAAAAATCTGAGTTCTATGAAGGAATGGTAATGTTTGTGTGGTGGTATATTCAGGGGTATTATTAATTTAGAGTTTTAAAATGCATTGAAACACTAAATGTAGACTAAATGCACATTTATGCATACAGCAGCCGCAACATATCCATAACAACTTGGTCGAAAAACTCACTGCACTGGGCAATAAGAAAAATTGTGATTGGCGGCATAAAGGTGCAAGACCGCATGCACCAAGAATAACCCAGGAGAAAATTTTGGAACATGGTTGGTCTTCTCCACCCACCCATTATATTCACCCGACTTTGCACCACAGCAAAAATAACCCATCAAAAAAGTTGGGAACTCAGTCAGTTTGTTCTATCCCACAAATCATATTCTCCTGACCTTGCACCACAACAAAATAACACGAGAAAATGTCAGGACACGGTTGGTCTGTTCTACCTCACCAATAATATTCACCTGACTTTGTAACCCAGAAAAATAACACAGGTAAGTCTCGAATTCGGTTGGTTTGTTCTACCACACCAGCAATATTCACCTGACCTTGTACCAGAGCAAAAATAACCCAGGAAAAAGTTAGGAACTCAGTTGGTCTGTTCTACCTTACCCATAATATTCGGCAAGCCTTACACAAACTGATTCTTACCTAATTTGATCGCTGCAAAACGCTTTGATGGAAAACTTTTTCTGTAATGAAAACTGTATTTAACATTTTGTCGAAATATTTTTTACATCAAAACCGGCGGAATTTTGCTGAAAATGTATGGAAGTGCTGACTGATATGTGGCAACAAACTACTGCAATTATATAATTGAATAAGTTGTGATTTTCTTTTAATTTTTTTAAGTATAAAGTTGATAATTTAAAAAAATCAATTTAGATCTCAACTTCATAGAAGAAAATTTCGTCTATATGTATATAGTGGATGTTTATAACAACATCAATACTGTTGATTAAGATGATGATTATAACACTTACGGTCCCACAAGGGAATTCTGGGAGCAAAGAGATGAAGCGGTAGTTTTGAATGAAATAGTTGCTGAGTTGAGCATGTCTCGTGTCGTCTTTGTGTTGCTACAGCATTTCAGCGGCCAGTTTCATACAATTTATCTTTCCACCCTAAGCCCAGTGGAACAGTAGAGACTTTTGATGAGGTAGAAAAGTGTTATATACACACAAACACACTATGATACTTAAGCATACAGTATTAAAAACCCGTCTATTTATTGGTTATCTATTTTATGTGTAGGCGCTGAAATTGAAATCAGCGATCTGAATTCATAAATTACGACTATTCTGTTACGTGTAATTTCGTACTGATAGCCTTGGAAAAGGCATGAATCCTTCTTTTCAAAGAGATGACTTAAATAGTTGAGTTGAGAGAGATCTCTAACCTTGGATGCGAGTCAGTTTGAATAAGGCAGATTGAATAAATAACCGCAGTGAATGTAACAACAAATCACTTTCGTATCTCTCCCAAGAATATATTGATAATTCATAGATAATAAAGTAAAGGATTCTGTGAAGAAGCATGATCGATTATGTCTTAAATGCAAGGTGGCGTTTTCAAAAACATCTAATTTATACATCAATGTTGGGCTTTGCTTTAATAGTAACATAATTACAATTCGTGAGTGAATCGGTTATTAAAGAAAACAAAATAAAAACTAAACTGAAAAACAATTTAGTCCTGAAAAATGTTAAATTCACACACGCACACATATATATATATATATATAACATGAACATATAAATTGAAGCACGAAGAGAAAGAGTTTATTTTAGTCAAAAGTTTAATATAAAATAAATATCATTTTTATTACCAATGTTGTTATCATTTTGTTGGACTTTTATTCCTCAGACTTCATTAACAGGTCTATTTACTAAATCTACATATGATAACAAGCACACGTGGACAATCTTTCGTTTTAATCATATATATATATATATATATATATATATATATATATATATATAGAGAGAGAGAGAGAGAGAGAGAGAGAGAAATTGTCCCTCACCTCTAGTCCGACTAATAGTTTCATGCGCATTTGCTGAATAATTATTTACCTGGTTTCCCTAATGTAGACGGAATGTGACACAAGGTCTATTTTGAGGAGTGCGTTGTGCATGAAACTCTGAGTTATTGCTACCTGTAAGGATAATATATATTTATATATATATATATATATATATATATATATATATATATATATATATCTCTTATTATATCGAGCACTGTTTTATTAACACCAGCACTATATCTGCGATATATATATAATATATATATATATATATATATATATATAAATATATTATATAATATGTATATATATATATATATATATATATATATATATATATATATTGAACAACAAAAAATATTAAAAATCTAAAATCTTCAGACACACTGGGTTTGTATTAATATTCCTTCGTTTTTTTATTATTATTTCATTTAGATTCCTCGACTACTTTCGGCCAACATGGTCATCATCAGGAGAGAAAATAATTTTCTGCTTGCTGGTAGCACATATATATATATATACACACACACACACACACACATATATATATATATATATATATATATATATATATATATATATATATATATAAATTAAATAATTAAGAAAGAGACAACATAGGTAACTAGAGATGTGATCTGATGAACCAGGAAAAATATATTTTCTGGGAAAATAAATTATAGTTATGGCACTTTAACGTTGTCTCTTTCTTACTTATTTAATTATTATTTGCTATGTTGTTACATTGATCTCTCTGGATTACATCCTCTTTGGATGAAACCCAAAACCCTTCATTACCTTATATGCATATATATATATATATATATATATATATATCAGAACGATGTACGAAATACTACCAGAAATGTTTGTTTCTTCACACACGCATTTACTCGTTTCTGATTTCAATAATAAAAGGAAAAAACTTTTCCTGTACTTCTCTATCTTTCTCTTTCTTTTCGTGTGTGTGTGTGTGTGTGTGTGTGTGTGTGTGTGTGTGTGTGTGTGTGTGTGTGTCGCGTGCATCTCTCCGGATGTTATCAAATTATATTATCGTGTTGAAAGGACAATAATTCAAAACTATTTTATAAGCGTTTGGCCCCAGAGTTCACAAATAATTGAATAATTGTTAACTCCCTTGTCTCTGTCAAAGCCTATCAGCATTCCATCTCACTTTTCTCGTTTAAGCGCGCGATCTTCTCCTTAATTTCCAGTCCTCTTATCTCCAATCTTTTTGTTTCGATTCTCTTTCGGCTGGCATCTTGTGCGATAATGCGACAGCGTCGATGTTTACAAAATGGCGGCTGTCGTCTGCTAAACCTTATCATCTGTGGCATCACATAGAACATCATTATTTCCTTAGCTGTTTAATGTCTTGTGACATTTCGTAACTTAGAAAGGATTCAGCCGTTATTGAATCAATTTGCAATGTAGCAGAAAACCACATCACAAGCCGTACACAAATAAGCGGAAATATTTTGTGGGATAAAAAAATAAGTGCGAATGAACTACATATTATTATGAGCGGGAAAGAGACAAGATGTCGTTTTACAGATTATCATTATATATTAAGCTACATCAGAAGTATTTTCATTTGTTTCGTGTAGAAATCTAAAGATTATACTTCCGCTATATTACTAAGAATATATATATATATATATATATATATATATGTGTGTGTGTGTGTGTGTGTGTGTGTGTCTGTATAGCTTAATATGTAATGATAATCTGTAAACAGAGCATTTACTTAAATATGTGTATCTATAAAAAGAACGTATAAACATAAAAATTGTCTTTATTTTATATATATATATATATATTAAACACAATCGCCAGCCCATCGATTGCCAGGCGATTGCGTTTAGCATGGAGCAGAATGTTGCCTCTGGATGTTGATTCGCTTTTATATTTACATATGGTTGATATTGAGCACTTTAAACCATAAATACAGCATATCTTAAAACTATATTTTATCGTGTATATATATATATATATATATAATTATTTTTTTAAAAATATGATTCCAACACGCTACATAAGAGTTCTCATGTTTCAAAAGAAGAGCCGAAAACTTCAATATAATTATTTGAATTAAAGTAAGCTCTATTCCATCTTCAAGCGAAATTTTTTTTGGGAATAACTTATTTCTGAAATTTACGTGTTTTAATAGCATATTCATTATTGAAATCAAAATTTCTATGGTAACAGCTAGAGCAATTGTTTAAATAAAAAGGGGTGTAAGGTGTTAATAATTTGTATCAGTATAAAGTTACATTCACAGATGTCAAGCCAGGGTAAGGTTGGGGTGTCTAAATTTAAAACGGAAGATGATTTCGCCTAGTCTGGTTTACGTGTCTATGGAGATTCATTTATTTTTTTAATTTATTTTTTTCTGAAAGGGTTTTGTGTATATAAAAACTGCCGTAACATTTGTTTTTTGACGACTTCATAAAGGGTTATCTTATTTTGTAGGGCATTTAAACTATTTATTAGGACTATGGATTTTAAAAATTATTTTATTGTTTGTTTTTATGCTAATTATTCAATGCAAAAATTTGATGATGTCGGCAAAAAACCGGTAACTCATGTCTATTGTTTTGTTTAATATATTTTATATATTAAATATATATATATATATATATATATATATATATATATATATATATATATATATATATATATATATATATATATATATATATAGATTTTGGGAAATTGGTGTCCTGTTTTCCAAAAACATTGATGATCTAAATTCTCCAAGAAATTCTGCGTATAACTAATATAAATATTAAATTGTCCAAAAATTAATTTCTCAAAATTTTATAAAATTAAATAAATGGGTGGAGGGTAATAGATGTAAAAATATGTTTTTACCAATATTTTCTAAAGAAGAAACATTTCTAAAGTAATTCAGGTCCTTTTTCATTAATTCCTAAATGTTTCATTAAAATCCAACAATTATTTGATTTTTGCAAGGCACATTTCCATAATCAGTGTGGTTTTCACCGCAAAAAGACTGGAAAATTTACTATACTAATATATTGTTCCCCGCTGACGAAATAAAAAAAAACTAACCAAATTTTCGAACGTTATAAAAAGGATAAAAAATATAATTCATTAATCAAAATATCATTTGCATCTTTCCTCATAATAATGCATAATGATTTAGACGATAAAACTTTGTCTTTATTAAGTTTGGGACATTTTTTTTAATCATGTAGGTGCATTTTAGCAAATTTTAGAATAAATATATATATATATATATATATATATATATATATATATATATATATATATATATATATATATATACACTAATCCGTCGATTAATGCGTTTCCAATTAGTTCGCTAAATTTTATATACCAAACTCCGAGTAGTACATATAACCATAGTAATTTAAAATTGATTTTTTTACAGTTACTAATGTCAGCATTAGCTGCTCTAATCGAGATATATATATATATATATATATATATATATATATATATATATATATATATAGTATCGCGCTGTAAGTGCTGTGGTAATAAAACACTGTACAATAACATTGCTAAAATTTATACTAATAATAAATATAGATTTTGTTCCTCACCGGTAGTACAACTCATGATTGATGCTGTCTTCTGTTGCGAATTGAAAACTGAAAAATTAGTCTATCTATCTATCTATCTATATATATATATATATATATATATATATATATATATATATATATAATCTGTCCGTGGTGCGCCTTTAATGTTATTAACGTATGTAAAAAATATATTTTGTGTTTTGCTCACCTTTATTCCAACGTTAATTTCATGCAGACATCTAAAGATAAACCATTACTATTTTTATTATTATTATTATTATTTAATAGTAGTACTAGTGTGTATCAAAAGGTATTTTTATTTTTAAGAAACCTTTATTCCAAAGTTTATTTCATGTAAACATATAAAGACAAGCTATAACTCTATGATATTTATTATTATTATTATTATTGTTGTGTTTTGTCTTTGCTTTGTGTAGTACGAATTGCTCCCAAGTCTTCTCCAGTGACTTCAAGAGATAATTTTTTTGTATCAGAAAATGTCAACAGACTAGGTGTCATTCGCCTTATTTAATATTTCGTTGCGATTATATTTCATGTGTCAGTTCCCTTCTAGTATGTACCGAAAGTGTTTTCATTATTAACAGACCTATATTCCAGTACTTATTTCATGTAATATCCATGACTCACCTATATTATTATTATTATTATTATTATTATTATTATCATCAATATCCTTGATCTGTGCCTTTTCTTTCAAATGTTTTAATAGCAATAAGAGTATTGAGATTCTGTCTAATTTGAAACTAGACATCAAAGCCCTTCTAGCTGGTCACAGAAATAAATAGTGAAGTGAAACGAAATGAAAGAATATATTACAGTACTTTGCAAAATTGGTTTGGGTCTTTTAAAGGTGATAACTTGTCCTTTGACATAAAGAACCATAATTAAACTACCATCTATTGTCAATTATGATACTTTAAAACGCAAAAACATGTAACAGTGTCGAGTGAATATTTAAAAATCTTCTAGAAAAGACATTGAGTATACGTTTTGTTATATGATTGACTTACGAAACCTCGATTGAATCCAAGGAACCTGTGACGAGGAAGATTCTAAAAAAACATAAATGATTATAATCGATGTTTGGTGAAATTTCAAAATCATCCACTTGTCTCATACTCGAGTTCTAAGCTCACACCTTTACTGTGAACTGCTGAACTGCATTTAGGCCTGTATGACCATATGGTTTTAGAGTAAAACAACAAAAATCTTAAAGAAATCAAAGTTTTGAATCATCCACCATATGACCTGTATATTTTACCTTCGCTTTATCACATCCTTTTAATTGGATAACAAAATGTTGATTAATAAGCGAACGAAAAATTTGGCCAACAATATGTTTTACTTTCTCTCTATAACAAATTCACTTATTTGGCATGCCTATCCAATGTGTACAACTTGACTCAATCCAAAACCATCGATGGTAGACAGTTTGGAAAGAAAGGCAATGACATCAACATCGGAATATAAGAAAACTCACAAGTTCTAGAGAGCTAACCAAATTTTCAACCTCCTTTTCCTTATTTTTCAAAATAAACGCAACATCCCTGTTTGTCGCTTTTAATGGATGATTGGATGAATATATACCTTCGTAGGTAATACGATGTCACGTGGAATATATGTAGATAATGGCGATATCGGTCGCTGAAGTTAAGCAATGTCGGGCCTGGTTAGTACCTAGATGGGTAACCTCTTGGGAATACCAGCTTATGTAAGCTTATATATGCAGGTAGTGTAATGGATTGTTAATCGGAGAGGCGAGCGTCAATTGGTTTTTGGTTGGGTTGGGTTTTTTTACTTACGCGCAAAAACATTTTGAAAGATATGAATCCACCTCTTCATCCCCCAGCTATAGGTTAATTCGTAAGATTTGTATCACTAAATCATTATTAACTCTCAAAAAGAAATCTTGCAATCTAAAAATATTTTTTCTGGCTTTAAATAACCTGCAAAGGGTTGATAAGCCGTAGAAAACGGGTCAGTCAATTAATCAATATAATGGCGATATCGGATGAGAATAGAAAACCAGTTACTTTCAAGGAGAGATTTTGACATTAATAAAAAATAAAGATTATGTTCTTGACAAATGTTATGTTTCTTTAAATTTTTGTCTTTTTTTTTCATTCTATTTCCGAAAATGGAACATTATCTTCCAAGCAAACTAGCATTTTCTTTTCTCTTTCTCTCTCTCTCTCTCTCTCTCTCTCTCTCTCTCTCTCTCTCTCTCTATCTATCTATCTATCTATCTATCTATCTATTTCTATCTCTTTCTTCGTTTTAATATAAATTTCTTTCATACGGCGCCATTAAGTGTTTTCCCAGTTTTTTTTAACAAATTCTCGATACTTTTAAGGTATGTATGAATGAAGGGATCATTTAATTATCGTCGACCTACAATTTCTTTTTACTTATTTTTTTGATCATTTCACGCTAAGCAAGACAATAAAACCGCTAAGACGTAAAGAGTTTTGTAAGATAAATTAAAGAAATCAGATATCCTGTGTAGCGATAACCGTCTTAATTTGATTATCATTTTTATCTTTGCTTGGAAGTGGATGTTAATCGTTGGAAATTAAGAATTAACTTGTAAACGTTTAATCCTTTAATCTCCACCATAAAATAAGAAATAAATATATATTAATTATAAAATAAGAAATAAAAATATAATATTAATTATAAATTTACAAATAAATATGATATTATAAAATAAGAACTAAATATATGTTATTAATTATAAAATAAGAAAAAATATGATATTAATTATAAAATATAAAATAAAAATAGGATATTAATTATGAAATAAAAAATAAATATACGATATTAATTATAAAATAAGAAATAAAAAATATGATATGTTTCTCGAAAAATTAATTATAAAGAAACTCTGTATTAAATATAGGTTTATAATACTTTAAAAAATTAATTAATTATAAAAATTTAATTAACTCTTTTAAAAAACCCTGTATTAATTATAGCTTAAAAAGGATATCTCGTATTAATTATAGGTTTACAAAACTTTAAAGATTTAATGAACTATAGAAATATAACTATTTTTTATAAAAAAAAAAAAGAAATTAATCATAGATTTTTAAGAATACGTTATTAATTACAGGTTTATAAAAAAATCTCGTATTAATTGTTTTTTTCTTTAATCCGATATTAATAATAGGTTTCTCGCTATTAATGCCCGCCGTCCCAAATTTGGGGCAGTGAGCATTAATGGGTTACGTAACCAAGATAGATAGATAGATAGATAGATAGATAGATAGATAGATAGATAGATAGATAGATAGATAGATCTTCATTTTTTAAGCCGAACAATAAAGTGACGCCAGTCATCTGTTCGTTGTTAAAGCGAACGCTTTCGTTATTGGAAACCGACGACAAATGCCGCGCGTGAACAACGAACACCCTATAATGACACAACGAATACAAGTTAATGGCTTCCTTGAAATAATGGATATATCAAAATAAATCTCGTAGCGTTGTCAGAGAAATGGCGAAATTGATGAGTGGATTTCTGAAGAGTCTGCCATGATTCCGCTTGGGCGTAATGGGAGAAAATGGGAGTGTTGTTGGATTGGAAGCGGGCATAGTTGAAATAAAAGTGAAATAACTGACTTTCTCGCTTTGTCTTCACTCTCCTCCGTCTGCTATTTCCTATATTCTTTTTTCTTGAGCCTTTTTTCTTTTTCTATCTTTCATATCTTCTCTGTCTTCTCTCTTTTTCTCTCTCTCTCTCTCTCTCTCTGTCGTCCTTTTCAATTCCTTTTCCGTTTACTATATCTATTTCCTTCTGTATACCCTTTCTTTCTCAATGTCTCTCTTACTGCATCTCTTTATCCTTTTTATCTCTTGCTTCCTTTTCTCTTCTTCTTTATCTTGTATCAATCTTTTCTCTTCCTCTGTCCGCTTTCTTTCCTCCACTCACTTTTCTATACTTTTCTCACTCACTCCTTTCTTTTCTTTTACATCATTCATGCCCTACTTTTTCTTGGGCTCTGTCTTTTTCTCTCTCCTATTTTTATCAACTCATTTTCTTTTTCTTCGTTCTTTTTCACTGTTTGTTTGCGTATGTATGATTGTAGGGAGAGTTTGTTCACGTATTCTTTTTATAATATGTAGATATAGTAGGCCGATGAAAGAATTCCGTTAGACAAAAAACGACATAATAATAACGATAATAAAAATAATAATATTTATTATATATATTGTGTTTTTAGACCAAATAGACGCATGACGAGGAACAAATGTTAAAAATGGGAATTTTGTGGCAGTTCAAATGTAATATATTTACATTTTTGCAACAAATGCAAAACAGGAAATTATGTCGGTGAAACAGGTACGGAATTCTGTTTTCGGTTTAATAACCATAAGAAAAGTATCAGCGACAACTTCAATTTCATTGAAGCTGGATATTTCAACCATCAGGACCATATCAATTATATTAGATGCCTCCTTTTAATCTCTTCGTTTAAATGCCAACAAGAACGTCGAAAGTCCGAGTTAAAATACATTATTTAAATAAATTCAAAAATTCATTGTTTAAATAAGGATTTGGGCATACTCAACGGATACAGTTTCTACAAAAGCCTCTAAAAACAACTGTAATCGTGACAACCAACTAGCCCAAAGCTACTAGATTTCATTAGTAAATATAACACAAGCAGAAAAAAAGAAAATCCCCTGAAAGATTTTATTTCATTTAATTTATCGAAAGGAAACAAGTGTATCCGAAAATTCCGTATTCTTACACCTTTTCTTATCATGTTTCTATTTGGACAAAAAGCCTAATACTATATAACAAATATTATTTTTTTAACATTCATGTGTTTTGTCTTTCAAATTTCTTTCATCGGCCTAATATATATATATATATATATATATATATATATATATATATATATATATATATATATAAGCAAATATATGGATATAGATCCGACAGTATGAAAAAATATATACGGAAAAAAAAAAAAAAATTTATATACAATTATGCTGTTTCAGTTATTTGTTCTTATGTACATCATCTTTGTCATGTTGTATTGATAATGTTATATTTATGAATATGCCCTGAAGATGGTTTATTAGACCGAAACGTCCGACGTTGACATATTAACATTAAAACAGCATAATTGTATATAAGGATTTTTGTTTTGTTTTTTCCGTATATATTTTTTTTTTATATATATATATATATATATATATATATATATATATATATATATATATATATGCTTGAACACAATCGTGCTTGACAACTGTTCTCGCCTGAAGCTATTTTACATATTTATAAGTCTACCATTTGTCCATGCATTGAATATTACTGTCACACATGGTCTGATACTCCTGCTACATATTTAGAGATACTTCATAAAATCCAATAAGAATCTGCAATTATATTGATCCTGATCTGGCATCCCGATTTCAGTCACTTTCCTACCGCAGTGATGTAGCTTCTCATTGCCTTTACTGTAAATACTTTCATGATAATTGTTCTGATGAATTATTTTCTCTATGGTACATAAACTTTATGAATTTAAATGCAGTATTAGATTGGCGGAAAGGTCTCATCGTTTTATAGTCGAAATGGCTTAATGTAACCGTAAGTTCCTCTTCCGGTTTCTTGCTTTTCAGTCAAGTTTGATCTTCAAAAATGTAAATGCAATGTCAATCGTTATCTTCTGAATTCGTTTTCTTTATTTTTCTCGCTCTTTATTAATATTATTATTTTCCTTATATTCTTTCACTCTCGGTAACCCACTTCGTTTTATTGGCCCTTTTGCCTTTCTCGTCATAAAATAATTAAAAAAAAGTTTTCCGGTGATGACTTCAGATTTTTATATTTACATTTACGCTCTATACCTGATATTGAGCACTTTTAGCTATAAATACAGCATGACTTAAAACTATATATATATGTGTGTGTGTGTATATATATATGTGTGTGTGTATATATATATGTGTGTGTGTATATATGTGTGTGTGTGTGTGTCTTTCCCTCTCGTTCCCTATTTTTCTTTCCTTTGTTTTTCTTTTCCTGTCTCGATCTTTCTCCTCTCCCCGCCATGTCTCTCTCAGATACAAATATTTCTTTCCTTATTTCAGTCTCAACTTCATGCTCTTTCCATGATAAGGTTTTCATGCTCCCTGTCTCCCCTTCTATACGCGTGTTTTGGGGAGTGCTGGTTGCTTTGCATTAATACTTTGGGATCTGCCGCTCATTGTTAAATCCCACCGTCAGCAGCCCTACCGTCCTTCCGGTTTCCTTCCTTTTTCATTTCTCTTTCCTTCGTCACGCTTTACCCTATCGATTCCAATTTCTTGTTGGGGCAGAAGAAAACTTCGGAGTTTATGGTACAGGAAATAGAATCCACGGGCAAGACATGACAGAAATAAAAAAAAAATAAAAATAAATATGTATCTCAGACGGTTTGCTGAAAAGTTCTCGGCTTGACCAACACCCCCCAAAATGTCTTAACTAAATTTATTTTGGAGTATTTTCGCCACCAGACTGAGAAATTTCAACTTCTTTAGGTGCCGTTTCACTTCAGGACGTGGACGATCGTGGCTCTCCACAAATTCCTATTCGTTGTAGATCTTATTAAAGTTTGCATCTTTTTGTCCCTCGTAATCCCTGTTCTGCCAACTATTTTTTTAAGCATTACGCCCCGAGCAAGGCGTGAAGCCACTAGGATGCAGGGGATTGCAGAAGATTTGGAGCGAGAGCAGATAGGAGTGATAGAAGAAAGGATGAGGAGAGGGATAGTGGATAGATCAAGGTAACTGGAGATGTCGATTGACATTACATTTGAATAGTTGGAGATTATAGCTCTCAAGGAAACAGTAATAGGGAAGGGTGTTCCACAGGCGAAAGTTGCGAGGTATGAAGCTATTGGAGTAGAAGAGATGGCTACATTTAAAAGTTTCTCCAGTGAAAGGGTGAGAGCGGGATGCCAGCCTCGTAGGGCGCTTGAATTCATGGAGTCTGGGAACCAGTGAAAATTGCTCATCGGAGCAATTACCATGAAAGTATTTGTAAAAAAGACAGAGAGAGGCGACGGCGCGTCTGTGAGAGAGCAACTGTAGACGAGATGCCAGATCAGAGCCAATTATATTACATATCCGCCTCTGGATCTTGTCAAGAACTCCGAGGTAAACAGAAGGTGCACCAGACCATATATGGCACACAAACTCGTTAGGTAGGTTATTTTCTTTTAGTCATTATACACCAAGCAAGGGTTTAATGAGAGTAAAATAATATGAAAAAAAGAAAACGTTAGAGAGGACAATAAAAGAAAAGAAATTAAGTAAATATAAGATAACGATTAACATTGCATTTAGATTTTTGAAGATCAAAGTTGACTGAAAAGCAATAAGCCAGAAGAAAAATTAGAGGAGGACAAAAATTAGAAAGGACGTAAATAAAAGAAATTGAAATTGAAAAGCAATAAGCCAGAAGAAAGTTCCTAAGCAAAAATAAATATAAGATAAAGATTAACATTGCATTTAGATTTTTGAAGATCAAAGTTGACTGAAAAGCAATAAGCCAGAAGAAAGTTCCCTAAGCAAAAAATTAGAGAGGACGATAAAAGAAAAGAAATTAAGTAAATATAAGATAACGATTAACATTGCATTTAGATTTTTGAAGATCAAAGTTGACTGAAAAGCAATAAGCCAGAAGAAAGTTCCCTAAGCAAAAAGTTAGAGAGGACAATAAAAGAAAAGAAATTAAGTAAATATAAGATAACGATTAACATTGCATTTAGATTTTTGAAGATCAAAGTTGACTGAAAAGCAATAAGCCAGAAGAAAGTTCCCTAAGCAAAAAATTAGAGAGGACGATAAAAGAAAAGAAATTAAGTAAATATAAGATAACGATTAACATTGCATTTAGATTTTGAAGATCAAAAGTTGACTGAAAAGCAAATAAGCCAAAAGAAAGTTCCTAAGCAAAAATTAGAGAGGACGATAAAAGAAAAAGAAATTAAATAAATATAAGATAACGATTAACATTGCAATTTTGAAGATCAAAGTTGACTGAAAAGCAATAAGCCAGAAGAAAGTTCCCTAAGCAAAAAATTAGAGAGGACGATAAAAGAAAAGAAATTAAGTAAATATAAGATATCGATTAACATTGCATTTAGATTTTTGAAGATCAAAGTTGACTGAAAAGGCAAAACGATTTTAACCTGTTCTCTTTCTAGCTTTTCAGTAATTCTTAAGACAAATAGTGTCAAGACGGCTAAACGACTTATCTGAAAACCTGGAAAAAAGAAACTCAATTTGTTTTTAGATATTAAAAATTTTGTGGGATAGACAATTATGCTGTAATACGATTTGGACAATTTTGCTGTTACGCCCGATGCATAAAAATGGCGCTTTTGTTATTTATTTCTAATTTGGTCTTTTTGTGAACTTTATATCTAAGCGATGTTTTATTGATATATATTTTTCTAATTAAATTGCTTTGTTATTGAAATAAAATTATTTTCTACCCTAAAACTAGCACTTAGAACACCGTATGGACCTAAAAGGAAATAAAACATTTATAAAGTCTAATAGTATGTTTTGAAAATTTAACAAGTAATAACAATTATAGTATAATAGGATGGCCTATGGGGAAATAAAGAACTTCCAAGATGTTCACGTCTTTTGAATCGTTTTAATTACGAAAATTTCACAAATGCTATTTTCCAAAAGAAGTATATCTTTCAATCAACGAAACGACGGCGAAGCTCAACAACATAGAGGAAAATGAGTTTGCACGCACAATAAATGTAAAATAGATAGATAGATAGATAGATAGATAGATAGATAGATAGATAGATAGATTAGCATACGGAGAAAGAAAGAAAGAAAGAAAGAAAGAAAGAAAGAAAGAAAGAAAGAATGTAACAGATAAAAAGCAAGTAAGAATAAATAATGTTTGAGACATACCCTAACATGTACAATGAAAGTAAGAACGATGAAAAAATGAAGGAAAATTTGCCTAAAATAAATGAATGTAGAAATTAAAAAAGAGCAAACGAAAGACAAAGTGAAAAATGATTTTCTGTCTTAGGAGTGCTTTCATTTCTCACAAAGGTACTTCGTAAAAATAAATCAAAAAAAAAATTTGGTTAGTATTTGTAAAACTAAAAAAATAATGAAAACATTTTTTATATAAGTCCGCATCGCCAATTATTGAATTTTATGACATTTCAGTAAATACCAATCCGAAGTGAAATGCTTTTATTTCAAAAAGTTATTCCTTGAAGAATTTAAATCATTTATTTTTCTGAAATTAGTCCGGTACTATTTCATTATTTATATTTCATTGTTTTTGCTTATCATGAGTTTTAGTCCCCAAAAAACGGAAAAACTTGAAATTTACGTCTTCTATGAACCGAAGTTTACCGGATAATTGATCGATAAAACAAGCAGGGAATGGGTGTCTTCATCTTTAAATCACATTTACATTAGATAACATTGTGCAACCCCACTGAAATACAATGTGTACTAATATTATGAATATTAGTTATTTTTGTAGCTGTTATCAACTATATCATCATATCATAATTCGGCTTGTTCCTTCGTTCCTTAATTGCGTAACGCGGACATCACGGTCTGCCATTGCCCCCAAAATAATGGACTATTCCGTTTTTGATCACGAAGGAAAAATGAAAAAGACCTACACTTAATCCATCATAAAAGTTCAGAATATAGACTCAGTAAACTGTAAACCATTCAAATACCATGCTATATAGGTCCGTTATAACAGATTTAATATAGGATATAATAATATTAGACACAGGATAAGTTGCGCTAGGTATAGTTTTGTGCAACACCGCAACATGCCACAAAACCAAAAATTAACACGAGAAGTCGAGTCATATTCTTACTTTCTGAGCGACGGTTCGGTTCAACTCTCTGTCTACGGACGGAGAGGAACCCGAAGGAGGTTACGCCGAAGGGCGGAGTCTCCTTCGGGGAGGTAAAACCGGCCCTGAACCCGTTTATACGGGTTCAAATGGGCTATTTTTTGGCCGAGCCTAATGGCTCGGAAATGCCCACGTTAAAAAGGCCTTGTGCCACATGACGCCCTCGTGGGGGGACGACTAAATATTGTCATATTCTTAAATAGCTTAGATCTAGACTCTCATATTGATGGCGTCTTACACGTTCAAAGTTTTTTAAGCTATCAGCTCTATCTGTCTATATTTCTCAGTGAGGTATTATGTGCACTATTTACATTATTCGAACTATCGTTCTCACCTAACAGCTCTATAAAACCATTTCTCAAAAGAATTTAAAATGGCTTCATGAGAAGGAATCCTCTAGGTTCTATAGAAGACAATATTTCATCAGATTTTATAAACTGCTTCTAACGAATCGCAAGTAAAGAAGTTTATCAAAAAACAAAAACCGCATCACTTGAAGACATCCAACAGCAGCAACAACTAAAAAGGGCAGCACATGTAACCAGAAAGGAAAATTATATAATCAAGACGTTGACTTCAAACACAACGATAAAGAGAAAACTAGAAAGGAAACTCCCGTCTATACTAGAAAGAGTGATAACTGTTAGCGGATTTAAAAAGGCTATTTTCCTAAAAAATGATTTTATAAATTCCAACTGACAGTAATGTTAACTTTTCGATCAATGAATGCCGAATGTTTCCTCTATGGAAACGGCTATTTCATTATTACTAAGTGGTATGGAGATCATGTGACAGCAATTCAAAATAATACCCTCTCTTGTCTTTAAAAACATAATTTTATCAATACTGTACCAATCTAAGGAAATAGAAAGTTCAGTGTAATGAGACCGAAATATCTCGTTTAGCTCAAGAAGGTTTCAAATGAAATTGACGAGTAAAATATAATAAACCTAAGACAAGCCTATCAGTAGCAGAATCATGTGACATTCAGTTCGTTAAAAGCTTCAGATGTTTGGCGGGAAATGTCACAGAAAAAGGCGCGAAGTGACAACTGCTTGAAATTCGATCCTTCACCTACAAATCTCATCAACTTTCTAGGTTTGTTGACGGTGGCAGTTTAATAATGAGTCTCAAACGACAGACATCAGCTTTTGTTGTCTTCTCATGCAGGGTTTCGTTTTATTGATGAAATTTGAGGTAAAGGGCGTCGCCTGTTGCCTGCCTAGGAAATCTTTGTTTAACATTTTCTATTGTTTTTTTTTTCTTTTCTTTCTTTTTTTCTTAATTCTTATCAGACGCGTAAAAATGTAGGCAAAGACCCATTACGCGATTGGAAGATATATAATGAATTTGGTTTCGACGAGCGCAAAGCAAATCTGGGGGAAATGCGATAATAAGCTGCAGCAGTTATTCAAATAGGAGACGTCTATATGCCTTGGAAATCTGCATCCGAAATCCTGCCTTTCATCGAGGCATGAACGTCTCTCAGTGGACAATATGCAAACGTATAAGCCAGTTTCATGTTACAGTTATGCTTTTATAGAATTATTATTAGTAATAGTAGCAGTAGTAGTATTTAGCAGTATTATTATTAGTAGTAGTAGCAGTAATGATAGTAGCGTTTTTTGATGATATTTTATTTACGTTACAATTTCTCATATATATATATATATATGTGTGTGTGTGTGTGTGTGTGTATGCACACGCGCGCTCGCACGTGCGTGGGGGGGGATGTGTAATATTATCCAAACTAAAAGTAAAAATGATGAGACAAATTCGAAAATTTATAAACGGCGCTTTTCGCCGAGAGCGACTACTCTAGTAATCTGTGGAAAGCTAAGAGAGTAAACTGTCTCGGTGAAACGCGTCGTTTATAAATTCACGCACACACAAACACACAAACACACACACAAACACACACACAAACACACACACACACATATATAAGGTGTATCACAAATACGTTTACAGACTTTGTAGGTGATTCCACACACCAAAAAAAAAGAGAAAAGTCCACATAAACATATGTACACAAATCCTTCGTTTTTGCGTTATTAAATTTAAAGAAAATTACATTTATCATTTGTGTACATTTGTGGCTAGTCTGTCTTTAACGTTTAACGTGTGTAGTAGTGAGCTGAGAAATGTTTCGTTTAACAATGGCAGAATATTCATATTGTAAGCAGGCAGATATGATTTTACATACGGCTGTGCGAATGGTAATGGACGCGTGGTTGCACGGTTGTATCAGACAGCGTTTCCAGACCGAAAGTAGTCGAGTCATCTAACCTTTTATTGTCGCGTTGCTGAGACAGGATCTGCGGTAATACAAACTATGGATCGAAGAAGTCCAAGACCAGCTCGTACGCCTGACCACGAAGAACACATTCTATAGGCTGTCAGAGACGATCTAGGTATCAGAACACGTCAAGTGGCCTTAGCATGTCGTACATCTCATAGTACTGTATGGAGGATACTTCAAGAGCAGTTCCTGTATCCGTATCATTTGAGGCGCAGTATTTATTACGCATTATGTTATTATGGGTAAGGTTCTATAACAGTATGTTGTAAAATAATGTAATTATAAAAGAAAGTAAAATGCGATATCAAAGGAAAAATGACAAGTCAAAATTAATATTAATAATTCAAAACTAAAATTAATATTTCTCGAGAAATGCTCCACTATTGTCAATGCAAATTTGCAACCATGAAAACTTCAAGAAGCATTTTGACATATTTCAGGTGTTTTCTAACTGCATCTTCTTCATGGACAAAATTAAATCCTTTAAATCTTGAACTGTTTCAGATGTTCTGTTGTAAGCAGGCGTCCTTGATAGATTCCACACAATGATCCAGATGTTATATCAGGAGCCTTTGTGGCCCAAATCAATAATCCCGATCACCAAAGTCATCGATTAGGTAATTTTCTATTCAAAATATCTTTGATGGTACGTGAATAACATGTAAAGGCATCATCCTGCTGAAATTTCGTTGTTTGCAAAGAGGAAAAAACAATGTTCTACCATCTTTGTCAACTGTAATGTTTCCATCATGGCGGTCATTAGTTGATAACCTCTTTATCTCTTGTTTTTTTATATTTATCAATATATGTATGTATATATTAAAAGCATAATAATTTTATTTTTCTTAATTTTACTAATACTAAGAGTGTAATAATTTTATTTTGTTTTTTAATTTTAATATTAACAGTGTAATAATTTTATTTTTTTACCTTTTGCTAATACCAAGAGCGTAAATAAAGCAATGGTAGTAGATAGGTTTACCTATCGTCCGGTTCGTACTACTCCACGATTTTTTGAACAGGAGTAAAGTTTATCCCTTGTATCCTGTTTAGGATTGGATTTCCGGTTCCTTCTAAAGTCTACTTCTACGCTATACTTCTAACTATACTTTCATTCACTAATTAAAGCTTGACATCTTCAAGTCTAGAATTAGTTCTTATCTTCCCTGGATAGCGCTAAGTATTTCACTACTTTCCCTTTCTTACACTAATACAACTCCACATAGTAACTCTCTACCTTAAGCGGCCATTGGGCCTTAAATTGGGTGAACATTAGCAAAAAATAATGAACGAAAATCCAGTCAAAAGTTAATTAAAAAATCAGGATAATATTTTTATTAATACTAAGAGAGTAAAAAGTGACTAAAATTAAGATAAAGTAAAAATGAATAAAGGTTGATGCTATATACATAATGTAGGTAATGTTAGAAATAATAATAAGCATAAATAAATAATGAATAATACTAAGTGTGTAAAAAAGCTTGTTATTATCGATTCGTTTTGAAAAATAACAAAATTCACAGAAACAATAGTAGTAATATATTAATAATTAATATTGCGGAGAAATTACAAACAGGATGAATTTGCTTTAAGAAATATTATAAACAATGCATTACTCATGTTAAACAAACTAACAATATCAAATTAATTCTCTTACAAAAACCTTTTAAATTAAAATCTAAACTTTTCTCAAAGACATCACAATAATATATATATATATATATATATATATATATATATATATATATATATATATATATATATATATATATATATATATATATATATATATATATATATATATACGCTTAAATTCACCTTCATCCCTGTCGTGCGCCAACGGCTTAGTGGTAGAATCCTCAACTGACACCAATTCAGGTTTCGATCCTAGCTAGAGGCAACCGGACGTCTAGCCACACTGATGAGCTGTGATACAGTGAAACAGTCTCTCTGTGGAGAAGAATATATATATATATATATATATATATATATATATATATACATTTCACCCCAAGCAAGGAGATAATGCTACTAAGACGCCAGTGTTTACTGAGCGTGAAAGAGAATGGGAAGACTTTAGTGAGGAGAAAGGACAATAAAAGATGGTGATAGATGTGGCATTTCAACTTTTGATGATCATAGGTGACAGGGAAGTAAGAAACCGGAACAGAGTTCCACAGGCGAGAAGTGCTAGAAAAGAAACTATTAAAATAGTACTTAAGGTACATCTAGCCATTTCAACAGTAAACGATTAGACCAGTGGCCAGTTTAGTAGTATGCTTAAATTCATGCGACCGAGGTACCAGGACTCATTAGAACAATTGCGTATGTATGTATATATGCATTTTATATAGAAAATGCATGATGTATATATTTATAGATAGATACTGATATCTATTAGATTGTTGCAAAACATAATATATATATATATATATATATATATATAGGTGTGGGGGTTCGTTTGTATGAGATATGTTGCATGCGTATATATGTGTAACTATGGCGCTGCACGTATTGAAATGAATGTCAATATTTGTATAAACGACGATTAACGAGAAAGAAAAATAAAACCGTCCATATTGAAGGAAAAATAAAACAAATCTTGATCGCTAAAACAGAGACAGGGTTGTGTAAATCTAGTTAAAATTACAGTCGACACTACTGCGTCCCTCAGGAGAGAACTTATATCAAATTCCTTACACAAAGATGGAGTGAATTGTCCAAAGAAATTGTCATCATCTGACATCGCCAACTTCTATCATATCGCTTTCCTCCCGCTCGCCTAGTGAAATGTCCCAGCCTTCAAGCAACAAAACGACTCGCTTGCAATATGGCCGATCCTGTCAGATTTTTTTCCCGCCTCGCGGCGTTAGAAAAACGACTATCACCGCCGACATCGACGCCATTCTTACTGGTGAACAATTAAGAGATTTGCGGTAATCTCGTTCTCCGAACGAGATTTCAAAAAAAATCCGCTGCGGGAATTTGAGCTTGTTCAAACAAATTGACCTGGCTGACCGTAAATATTACTCTGCTGAATAGCGAGTGATGGCAGAAAAGGAGAAAGAAGTCCTCGTGCCTGTCTATGGCCGACCTCATTGTCACGAAAACTTATCATGTTACATTAACATATTAGACAGAAAAGACAACAGAGAGGAATGTGTTGACATTAGAAGACAGACAAGCAGCTAATGAAGAAGAGAAATAGGCGCAAAGACGGCCTGACAGAAAATTTATATTACTATCAGCATCACATCATCTCAGAACATTCTTTCTTGACTAGTATTCACAGGTTCCAGTTTCTTGTTGCTTTTTGAAAATAAACCATGTCAATTTTTTGGAAAAAAACTATGATGTTCAAAATCAAAGATAATGTAGTGTCGGAGACGAAAGAGTCGCAAAATGTGTTCAGAGGATGACCTCTGTTCTGCTTATCATCGAAGCTTACATTTAAATATATGAATAAAGACGAAAGGAAAACTTATCTTAGCCGATTCGTTTCATCCTCTGAGAAACTTTATCAAGGCAAATGTAAGGATTTTATTTTGTGATAAGTAAAAATGCTATTTTTTATTTGTTTGTTTTTTGGGGTTTTTTTTTGCTATATACTATTTTACATATATATATATATATATATATATATATATATATACTTGGAAGTGTGGTCTGATGAACCAGGTAAAAACCACATACCTGGGGAAATAAATTATAACCAATGGACCCTTAAGGTTTTCTGTTTTCTATTTAAAATTAAATTAATATATATATATAATACCTACACACTTTCGTTTAATAGGCATTGAACTGTATCACCTCACCTCCATTGAATTTGCCTGAGTCTTCCGCTAACCTGATGAATATTCATGAGCAGTCCTATACCAAAAAATTTTAATTAACTCTTGCTAACCTACGACGTTCACAATATTTAACGCATTAGGGCGTTACTTTCAGTTTTTTACAGATGTTACCTAAAATTTAATCTTTGCCGGCGCTAAGATTGCCGCTAGCCAAAAAGAGTTAAAAATTTAATGGAACTTTATGCAGTAATGGGTTACTTTCATTATTATTATTATTATTATTATTATTATTATTATTATTATTATTATTGCATATATGATAAAACCATTCATAAACAGTCTTTCTGGCCCAAAGTGAGCTAGTAAATTAGTTTTGAAAAAGCATGAAACTTTCAATTTTTAGGCGATTCTTTGAAATTCAGAGGCTGGTTCCAAAACTTTGGTCTCTAATGTATATATATATATATATATATATATATATACATAAATCGTCTGGGCTTCGCTAGGCAGGCTATGCCTTTCGTCTTAAATACAGCAAAATGCATTTAGCTCTACGTGGAGCTGACCTACAGCACTCAGCACCGGTATAAACCAAGACAGTACTTCAATTGAGTCGTACAATTGTGTACTCACGAGAACTAAAACCATAGCTCAAACTTCTCACCTATGGTCATACTACTCGTTTAACGAGTCGACACCATATATATATATATATATATATATATATATATATATATATATATATATATATATATATATATGTTCACTTACGTGCTACTATCCTTGAGAAAGGTATTAATCTTCTTCTCCCCTCCAGCTATGGGTAAATAGCAGGAAAGACTGTGTTCTATAGCCTTGGATATCAACTGGTCGAGGTGAAAGACAACTCTGAATTCAAAACCTGTGGGGAGTCGTTTTGGGACTTTGTGGCACGTACTGCACTGGGTCTCTGTATTCGGCCCTTCAAAAAGTGTGGATGGTTCTGCACGAAACCTTCACCACTATAATCAGATTATATGTGCTGGTGTCTGGCTGTCGGTTCTTAGGAACCGACAGCCAGACACCAGCACTAGCTGTTTGACTCTCATGCGTCGAACACGACGGGAGAGTCAACCATATATATATATATATATACACTAAAATTAACCCATTACATGGCTCAAGTTATAGTCAAGGTAGAGGTCTTACTCTATGAATGAGATCTGAGATATGCGTGAAATATGTGGTAGGAAGTTGTGATTATGAGGATATGGAGAATAGATAACGATTGACTCTTGACTTTCAAAGGCCAAGATTGTAGCGTTCAAAGCACTCATGCGGAAATCTGTTCCACAAAGTGGCAGTTCTTGTGAAGAAACTGTCTAATGTGAACTTCCCTCTTAAATTTAGAACACAGATGAACTATCATGGCGTGCCATAACAGTAAAGGTCTGAACTGGTGGAATGAGACACTTTTGAACTTTTACCGTGGAAATAGCGAAAGAGTAACAATGAGCTTGTAACTTTGCGTTCGTTGAAAAGAGGTTGCAGAGAATAATCCATCGCCTACAAGACCGCGTAAACATCAAAGCTGGAAAACTGAAGACTGGGCAGCTCCAGCCCAGATATGGTAACAATAATCCATTTGTGGCCTAATCTTACTCTTGCAAAGGTTCAACATGGCAGAAGGAATCTGATAGATTCTGATGCGTAATAGTGAGACATTTTTCCAGATTCTTAAGCAATGAATTGTTTGTCAAAGATGACGCAGAACATCAACGACGAAGAGGTAGCGGAATGAGTTCACTCGTTCTGATCTGCTTAGTCATAAAAGCATACGTAGTCGAATTGGTTAAGTCGACGTCCATGAAATAAAGATTACGGGTGTATGTGATGTAAGTTCAGATCGCACCGGAATATATTTCAGGCTTTTCTTTGCTTGCTTTGGCGGTCGTAGAATGTCATAATCTTTTTCTTTTATTCCCGTTTTAGTTCAAATAAGCTGGCCTAACGGCTATAAGTCACCTTGAAAAAAATCTTATTGATAATTAGCATTTGTGCTTGATTTTATTAATATTTTAATGTCGTTTTGGAATATCTTACATAAAAGCCGTTTTTTAATAAATAAATCATACATTAATTTTTGACCGATGAAATAACATTTTTTCCGAATTAACAATTGTTTCCTATAAGAAAACCCTACTATAATAGAGCATTAGGGATCAAAAGTATTTTCGTTTTTTACAGTCCTTTACTTCAAGACCTATTTCATGTACACATCTGAAGACTATGACGACACTATTACCATCATTATATATATATATATATATATACACACAAACATATTAGTATCAGAAGCATCATCATTGTATATATATTATTATATATATTAGTGTAACCGTGCCGTCAAAGATGAAGGCAATTTTTAGAATGTTTTAATAATGAGATGCAAGGAAACAAAAGTCTTGAAAAAATGCATTGAAATTCAACGAAGGGAAAATAAATAATTCATAACTAAAATAGACACTCATGAACCGTTTAATTAATCTGTTCCTTTTATATAATTTTCAATGGTATTTATGATTCATTGATTACTGCTGGTATTATATAAATCGCTTGTTGCTCAATATATTTTCTTGTTAAAAATGCTGTGTTTAATATAACAATGAAATGGAAATAGCTCTCGGGGAAAAAAAAAGATTAGCAACAGAACGACAAAGACGGAGACGAAAAAAAAAGCCTACTTCAATACCAAGTTGAAGCAAGACGATCACTTAATAAACGAAGGTATCTGAATACCTCACATAAAAGACTTGAACAAATACGACAGCAATCTAAGAAACGTGGTAATGGGACTGATTAAACAGTTCGTTTTGCTTTATACATCTAACATGTTTCACTTTTATTAAAGCTTCATCAAATATGGAGGAGAAAAAGAAAAAAAGAAAATTTTGCTATTTTTAACGTTTGTGTTGTTTGTTAAGAATTAAATATAGTAGAATTTTATTTCTTTTTCACCTTCATATTTCATTCTCTGATAAAGCTTTAATAAAAGCGAAACATATTAGATCTATAAACGTTTCCTATTTGTTAATTATACTATCATACTGTCGGATTCCGATCCATATTTGATCTAAATTTGACTCTAATTTTCTCTCTCTCTCTCTCTCTCTCTCTCTCACACACACACACACACACACACACACACACACATACATATATATATATATATATATATATATATATATATATATATATATATAGGGTATAATCATTAGTATAAGTTAATGACTTAAATTTTCTTATATATTAATCGGAATGTTTATTTTTTAGATCAGTGATTCCCGAACGGTGCGGCGCGCCTCACAGGTGCGTCGGAAGAGGACAGCCGGTGAGGCTGAATGATTTAAAGACAATCAAAGATTTAGAAACAGTTTCAAAATATTCATATGCCAATTAGTTATGAATAATTATTGACTGATGTTCTCATTATGATATTTTTGCATTATATCAAGTATTAAGAATTTAGTAACTATGATCCGCAAATTGGAGGAGAGAGTTATCAATGATAATCTTCTGACTTCAGATCCGTGGTTTAACCCACTCTCTGTATTTTTTTTTTATTTTTAAATGTACCTTTTATCACATCGAATTTGGTGAAGCACGAGCAAATTTTCATTTCGAAAATGTGGCCCAGAGAAAATATTTTGGGTACCACTGGCTTAGATAAATAAAGCAGAATATATTCGAGAATCTTGCTAAAGAAATTAAAACATATTGTGTGATACGAAGGTGAGGGTTGTTCTCCTGCCTAATGAAGCCATTGGAACGATCCTGAAAGTTTTGCACACGGGACAAGAAAATTTAGAAAAATTTTACCAGATACTCATTAAGAAAAAAAATGAAGAATATAAACTCTGTATACAACTACACAGGTTGAGATAATTTGTGTCATTACTAAAACATCTGCTTATTCTTTAAATATATCAGATGAGTAATAATATTTATTACGGATTTGTAATAGTAATAATAATAGCATAATATTCGTCGTAATAGTTGTATTTGTCGTTGTTGATCATTGCGCGCATGTCATTATCATTGACATCGGCATCACCTTTATTGTAATTTCTGTTAATTTCTCCTTTATTTTCTACCTTTATTCGCCATTGTCCGCGACTCACGCCGTATTGTTAGCGGAAGTAAAAGAGTGTAGCACTATTACTCTGCAACGAGCGGGCGACGCTCATCAACTTTCGTCAATGGTGGCCGGAAGTGGATGCCACTCGATGACGAAAAACCGGAAGCAAGGCTTGTTCAAAAATCAGGCATAAAAGTTAAAAGGGAAAGAAAAAGAAATTCCTGATCATTTCCCTGTGCACACAACTCCCAGCTTTCCTAATAATAAAAGATTGGATACAAGAAGTATTAAATCCAAGGAAATAACGTGGAATAAAGTGAAATAAAATAAACACAATGGGTGAAAAGGTCGTGCTAGGAATAAGAGCTTTGTTTACCAGTCAAAATGACGCTCGACGCCATTTTTAACAAAAGGGCAACTAAAATTTCAATTCATTGATCGCATTTTATTTTTTCCGGAGATAAAAATACACTTAGGGACATTAATTTGGTTGACTTCCGACTCAATATTCGAGCGAAATCTTTTACCTCTTTTTGCTTTTAAATTTAACTTGCTTTTGTTCATTTTCTCTCTTCTTTTTAATTATGCTTTCAAAATGTTATCACCGAATTTTCACCAAGTGTAACCTGCTTCTTGTATTAATGATTATGTTATTATGTTTATTAAAAATAGATTTACAATGACTTGCCCTATCGGTTTATATATTTCTATTCATATCGGTTTGGTCATATCTATCTATCTATCTATCTATCTATCTATCTATCTATCTATCTACACTGTCATGCTTTATTATGCAAGCCAATATTTTTACAATAAAATTGGTATTAACCAACCAATGTGGCGAAAAATTTTGGGATTTACGTATTTATATGATAAATATACCATGTAAATTTCAGCTTACAATATCAATTTTATTAAAAGAATTTACAAGAGCGTATTTTTTTTTTTGGCAATGTTACGTTTTATTATGCAACTCAAGGACTGTTTTACACACACACACACACACACACACACATATATATATATATATATATATATATATATATATATATATATATATATATATATATATAAAGACAAAAGCCAACACGTTTCATCCTCCCAAAGTCACACAAACGAATTTGTTTTGCCTTTGTCTTTATTCACATAGTCCTTTTACAGATATACTCTATCTGAAATTCTTACACACATACATACTTACACACACACACATCAATTATGTGGTGCAATTTAATTTATATTACAATGAATCATTCATACAAAAAGTAAATTAGTAACGTTAATGAGATAAAATGGCGAATTCACTTCGCTAACTAAATTTTTAAAAAGTATTAACCCACTAACTACTCAATGAATGTTATGATCCTTGTTTTTTTTTGTTGGGGGTAATTAAGGACTGTATTAGGTCTTCCTTAAATATACAAGTACTTTCGACAGGTTATCCGGTCATTATCAGGGATGGAAACTATTTTCTTTTTGGTAAAATTCAGGTAACATCCGAGACGAAAAAATATAATGCAAATCAAATGTTTTTTGAAATGTGTTATTGATAACAGGTACAAATTTGTGGAGCGTGCAGTCGCAACGCTAAGGTTGAATTTTTGAAAATTTACGTAAGAGCGTTTATTACTAACATGGCAATTTAAGAATTTTTTTCTCCTAGGTATTTATCAGTCAACGTGGCATGAACTAAACAGTTCAATAACTAGAGCAATGGCTCAGTTGTTATCCCGAAAGTTTGCATATCGGATCAATTCTTTTAAATCAATTATTTGGTGCAGTTTAATTTATATTACAATGAACCATTGACACAAAAATAATTAAGTAAAGTTAATTAGTAAGTTTATCTCATTAACTTTACTAATGTATGAATGATTCATTGTTATATATATATATATATATATATATATATATATATATATATAAAAGAAGAAGAAGACAAATGTTATTAAAGATAAGAGACATTTTGCGCCGGTTAATTTTATTAACAACACTTTGCCTTCGTCACTACACACTCACTAGTTCTACAAGACTCACCAACTCTCTCTACATGCTCTGATGATGACTTAAGAAAGTTGAAAGGTTTGGCCATATTTCTTCCAAAATGAACGTTGGGCAATTTCTGACGGAATTTGATCCTTATCCGAGAAGGATTATTCGTAATTTAGAAAAGTCGATAAATTAAATTAATCAACACAAAATGTCTGTTATCGTTAATAACATTTGCTACCTAAATACGCATATGAATAATAAATATGCATTTCGGGGATGTAACAATAAGAGATAGATCAAGTATCGACCATCATAAAGACTGAAAAATAAAATTGACAAAGATTATTGTTTAAGGTTTTTTTTGTTTTTTGGGTTTTTTTACGAATTGTTTTCAATCATTATGAGTCTACCGATTGAATAGAATTTTATTATAAACAATTGTCTTGTAAATGGAATTTTTAAAGCATTCTTAATGTAAAAATAAAGAAAAAAGTGTGCAAGACAATAAGAAACACTACCTGCCAAAAAAAAGTGAAGTTTTGTTGAAATCGGTTGGAAAATGTAGGAAATCCGATCCCATATATAAACGAACACAGACACACACACACAAACAACCTGGGTTTTATAATAAGTATAACTCGATATGAGTTGTCCCCCTTTCATTCTCGTGATGCCTCTTAATCGTGTTTTCAAATTGATTTCGTGCAAAAACAATTGTGTTTTTCTATTTTTGGGCGCTGTTAGAACCACCGCAAGGTAATTTTACGTAGTCCTGTGAAGTTTTGTTGAAATCGGTTGAAAAATGTAGAAAATCCGATCCAATATATAAACGTACAAACACACACACACACACACAATCTGCGTTTTATAATAATTAAGATATATATATATACATATATATATATTCACACATTCTAGGTTTAAATAGGAAATTAGACATAATTCATATATTTTCCAAGAAAAGCCTTCTCCAAAACCTCTACAACACTAATCCTGGCAAACAATTAGTCCAAAACTACTAGATCTCATCAGTATTATAATACATGTGAAAAGAAAAATTAGCCCTCAAAAATTCCCACTTCATCTTTCGTTGAAAAAGGACACAGGCGTGTCTGAAAATTCCAATTTTTAATATCTTTCTCATCATGCTTCCATTTGGTCAAAAGGCCGACTGATATAGAATAAATATTATTAGTCTTATTATCAATATTATTATTTTTATTGTTGTTTTATTTAGAATTTCTTTCATCGGCCTACTATATATATATATATATATATATATATATATATATATATATATATATATATTATTATTATTATTATTATTATTATAAAGATTATAACAAAACATGTTGAAATCCTACACAAAAGCTTTCATGTTTCAATACTTTGATTGTACTTCTTCAGGTGAAAGAAAAACTGGTGATTAAATAATTTTTAAGAAAATTTAAATACAAAGTGTTATCTCTTTTCCGAAAGTAAAAGGTGGGGTGGTAAACATAAGGTCAGAATTAAAAAATAGACTTGTGGGTATGTCTTGATTAACCAATTAAATGTCAGATTTACACTAAATAGAAAAGTAAGCTCAGTGGGTGGAGGTGGGTGAGTTATGTTTTCATGTCATGACAAATCGGAACATAAACAGGCCATCATTGACAATTGCAGGAAATATGTTAGCGACAAATGTATCGTGATTGTAGACAAATATATATATATATATATATATATATATATATATATATATATATATATATGAAGAAAAATTTGGAAAAAACAAAAAAAAATCCTTAAATGCAATTATGTTGTTTAAAATGAATGAAATGTCGACGTCTGACGTTTCGGTTTAATAAACCTTCTTCAGGACAATATTCATTAAAGTACAATTCAGTTCAATTTGACAAAGACGATGGACATAAAAAAACAAGACTTATCCAAAACAGATAACTGAAAATTTTAAAATGATCAGCTTTCCGTTTAGCATGGTCACGTTGTCGTCACATGGGCGACGCTTTCAAAACGTATATATATTTACATTTGCTTACATATATATATATATATATATATATATATATATATATATCCACACACACACATATATATATATATCCACACACATAAGCACACACATGTAAATAGATAGATAGATAGATAGATAGATAGATAGATAGATAGATAGATAGATTGATTGATTTATTACTTAAACGTTATTTTTTGTAGATAGTTGTATTTTAGTAGACGCTACGTTTATTTATTAAACAGTATATTTATTTATTTATTTTCGTCTACTGGCCTGAGTACACGAGAAATCTTATTAGAGAAAAATAGGCTCTCTCCGGTAGGATTCGAACTTGCGTTCCCCTAATGAGATTTGACCTCAACGGCTACCGAGAACTTCGATGACAAAGCAAAGTTGAATATTACCTTTAAACACAGATCTTTCGCTGACTCTTGAAAGACATATTTGTTCAGTTTCGTCACCTAACGTAAACAAAGCAATTTGTAAAGAAAAGAATGTATTGTTTTATTTATTAATCCGACAGATTTTTATTACTTCGACCTTATTTTTATTGGATACCCATATTTGAGTAGACGCTCCGCTTATTTATTAAATTTATTTATTAATAAATATATTGCTTAATAAATAAACGGAGCGTCTACATCCTGAAAAAAACATAACATTTTAGATGTTTCAGGCCTATATATCTATCTGTCAGCTCGTAGCTACCTCTACTAAGTCTAGTGTTACATGGTATAATTCTAAATAAGAGAAAATGAAGATTATGTAGTGTCAAATGTCCAAGGAGAAAAGAACTAACTTGCCTTGAAAATCAGCTTTCGATGTCCTGGCTTCGGCTTCTATTAGAATATCGACTTCTAATGCCGGTGATGCCGGGCACAAAAGGTACATGATTATTTGATAAGCGAGGCTTAGTCTAGTACTAAGCCTCAGTAAATAGGGCACCTAGTGATGGTCAAATTCGCTGCACTAGTAAATTATTTCACGAGATTAGCTTGCTAACGACCATTCTACAGCAGGCACCAGAGAATAGGCCACGCCGAATTAATTTTGTCTTTCGCAATGAAAAACTTAAGCCTTGAATGAAATGTAGCTTTTACAAGAAAGTGTTTTAATCTTGAACAGCATTTGTCACTAGTCTCCTAAATATTCGTGTATGCTAGTACTGATAATACGAAATTATGACGATAACCAATAAAAATTGTTAGTTATATCTGAATTATCGTGACGATGACTATATAACAAAACTTTATTAATATATTCTGTGAGAGGATTACCGTATTTTACGCAAAATTTTTTAAGGGCAAAAATGTGGGGTCGTATTATACGCAAGTACACGTTTTCAGGAATTTTACCGACCTTAAAAAAAACTCTTATTTGAAAGAGCAAGATTTAAAATACACTAAGCACATTGAATAATAAAACACAAAGTAGGTAGGTTTTGATAACAATTATTTACTAAAGGTATTTGATATATCGGCAATATTTGTTTCTATCTTCATTCTTAAAGTCGTCAATATTTGTTTCTCTCTTCTTAACACTTTAAACTCTGACCCTACTGATGAGTACGGATCTCACACCTCGGCCCCCTGCTGTCCATCTTTGCTCTCCATAACTCTGGGCAATATACTGTCCGGTCGGATATATGTAGTTTCGCACAGCGGCCGCTCAGGTTCAAAAGGTTAACGAAAGACAATATTTTTAGTTTCATAGTTTATTAATATGTAGAAATATAATAAAGTCATATCAAACAAAAATGTATGATAGATTAATTAACACCTTAAAATGTATTAACAGGTATGTCTAGTTAGCACTTTTCCACGAAAATTCGAAAATAAGTTTTGAAACGGAAATTAGGAAAAACACGCAATGGCGAAACATCCGGTTTATTTGTATTTTTTAATATCGTGAAAAATTAAATATTTTAGTGAAATATATGTACGGCATTGTGATTTTAATGAATAATATTGTAGAATATTTAGAAAAATAAAGTAAAATTAATAAAAATGGTTATACTATAGGGTCGCGTAACTCGAGGATTAATTTATTCACTGTTTTTAGTTTCTGAAACACGATATCGCATTATACTCAGTGATACTTCGTCGTATTATACAGAAGAATATAAACGCATTATTTGCTTCCTGTCAGGATAGGATTCTTTTCTCCTGATTAAAAATTGCTGACACAAATTTTATGCTAATTTGGCATTAAAATACCGGGAAAATAATGCCAAAATTGAAAATATTAAAAGGAAAGTCCAACAGGTTTACTTACAAGTAGCATTTAAAGTCATGTTCTTAAATAGCCTCGTCTGATCGAGACTTTCAAAGGGGTGTCATGAATGGCGTCCAACTCGTTCAGAAATGTCTAAACTGTCACAGTTTTCTCTGATTAAAATTGCCTTCAAATGAATAAATCTTAATGAAGGTACTTCATCAGGTCCAATAAACTGGTCCTACACAATCATAAAGAGATTTACCAAATAGCAAAATCACGTCACTTTAAGACTTCCGACAACAAACGGTTTTAAGAAAAATATTTGATTCTAATAGTAACGCTAGCTGTTCAATGAATACCAAAGTTTTCTGTGTGGAAATAGTTAATCTCAACGTTTCCTTTGACACATAAATAGACTAATTCTTTTTTAACTTTATCAATAAAATACCTTTTTTTTATCATTTCACCCCAAGTAGGGCAATAAATCCACTAACATTAATGAGTGTAAAAGAATGAGAAAAAGAAAACATTTTTAAGGAGAGAAAATAATAAAACAGGAATTAACAAGACAAGATAACGATTGACATTGCATTTAGATTTTTGAAGATCAAAGTTGACTGGGAAGACAGCTTGGAGAATTTGACAGTCTCAGTTACTGAACGCAAGAGAGGCAAAAGGAAAACATCGATTAATATGAAAAAACTTCTTGTCGCTTATTACTATAAGCATTACTTTTAGTGGACACACCTGTTTGGGTTGCCATTCCGGTTATTTTAAACAGTGAAATTAATATTACTCGACTGAGAGATGGAAAAATCTTACTAAACAAAAATATACTTCCCGCCATAACGAGCTTGTGTAAATGAATAGCAGAACAAGAAGGACTGGGTGATATTTTTTATGGCATATTAACCTTTCCCAGGTTATTTAATGTGGAGTTCTGTTAGCTTAATAAATAATAGGTAGTCATAAGTCCAGTTTGCACGAGTGTAAAAAAGGTAGATATTGGTCTGGTTTGGCCAAAAGGGTAAAAGAAATGTAGACATAGGTAAGGTTTACACTAAGAGTCAAAAAGTTGTATAAAAAATTATTTTTCATAGTATTTATTGTTTCATGATTAAGGACACACACCACACACACAAACAAACACACACACACACACACACACACACATATATATATATATATATATATATTGTCACATCATGTCCTGTAAGTCATTAAGTTGATAGGGACATCACATGTACTGTATTTATAGCGGCAGTTGTGTGTTTAAGGGGAGGTAGCTTGATGGAGACCATGGCAAGTTAAACTGTTTTTGAAATCAGAGTTTTCATTTCCTAGACTGGTTGCCTCCTCAAGACAAGAGAACCCAGTCAACTCTGCTATTTGATACATGCCTGCGGATATATATATATATATATATATATATATATATATATATATATATATATATATGTGTGTGTGTGTGTGTGTGTGTGTGTGTGTGTGTGTGTGTGTGTTGTTCTGTTGGCTCGAAGAATTAAAAATGAAATGTTTTTTAGTCTGACTAATTACAAAGTTAGACATAAATACGGTTTACACGAAGTGTTCAAAAGTTAGACATAGGTACGTCAAATAATCAAATAAGTAGCCCCTTTTTTAAAGGTTTACTCATCTGCACAGGAATGCAATCAGTGTATTCTTGTCCCAAACCAAAAGGGCAAAAAGGTAGAAGAGAATAAACATTGCTTTGAGTTACAAAGAAAATGACGTTGATTCGTTGATTGTTTTTTTACGGACTATCAACCTTTTGCAGGTTATTTAAAGCCGAAAAATATTTTTATATTTTAACAATTTTTTGGAGATAGTAATGACTTACTAATACAATTCCTACTAATTAGCCCATAGCTGGTAAGATAAGATGTAGTTTCATGCCTTTCCCAAGGCTATTTGCGCATAGGTAAATATAACAATCCCGACTCAGCTCCTCAATTTCTAAATCCAAACAGTTATCCATTTCATCCCCCGCACATCCAAGCTTCCAACACTTGGTATTCCCAAACGGTCACCTATCTAGATACTGACCAGGCTAGCCGTTGCTTAACTGATAGGAAGTTATGGAGAACCATGATTGCTCACGTACTGAAAGGTCTGTGCACACAAAAGAAGGAAAAGACGATTCATAAGATAGCAAATAATTATCTTTAACAATTCATAAAATCACAAATTATCTAAATATTTCGTGGGAGGTCCCAGAACTCATTGACAGAAACGTATTGATCAAAACAAAAAAGATAGAGATACTAGGCCAAACAATTTATGGAATAGCCATACATTCACTCCCTCAACTCCATTCACCAACGTCCCAGCGACTAAACTGACACCAGAGCTTGGGGAAATTTGAACCTTTGCCGCCGGCTGTCAGCCCAGCAGATGGGAATCTGTTCTAATGATGAAGTGAGCTGGTCGTTGATTTAATCGGGTTCAAACTTCATTCATTGTTTTCATTTTTCATCAATTAACTTCTGTTCACTCTTGTTTATTACACTTTATGGACTGCGTTCGCGCCATGTTGGAGAAACGAACAAGATAACATTTACATGGATTTATTTCTTGCTCTCGTGCGGTATTACTCTTAAACAATCTCGTCTTTGCCCAACATTATTTATCGTCTGGCTCCTTTATAGCCTCTTGCGTCGTTTTTTCTTCTTTTTTTTCTGATTTTTCTCTTCTCTTTCGTCGTCTTCTACGTTCTTATATCTACATCTTTCTTTCTTCTAACTATTCTTTTTTTCCTCCTGCTTCTTCTTCCTTTTCTTTTTTCTACTCTCTTTTTTTCTTTCTCTTTGTCTTCTTCCTTTTCTCTCTCGTCTTTTACATTTGCTTACATCTTTCTGTTGTTTTCTTGTTATGTCTTTTTTGTACATTTACTTCTATATCTTCCTTTCCTTTTCGTCTGACCCTTTTTTTTTCTGTTCTTTCTTTCTTTCTTCTAATTTTATTTCCCCTTGTTCTCTTTGTTTTCTTTTTAGTTATATGTTTTCTTCATCCTTCATTTCTCTTTTGTTTCTAATTTGGCGTTCTTTTCTTCTTCTTCGTTTTATATTATCCGGTTTTTTTTTCTGCAACTTATTCCTATATTTTCTCTTTCAGTATTTTCTCTTTGTTTATTTTTCTTCATATCTTTTTTTCGTCATCATTTTTCTTTTTCCTCTTTCTATTTTTTCTCTTCTTTTTCTTCTTCTCTTTCTGTTACTCTCGCTAATCTTTTGTTTCTTCGTTTTGTTTTTCTTCTGATATTATTCCTGTTTACGTATTTTTCTACTTCAGTTTCTTTCTTTCATTTTGTCTCCCGACATATATACTTTTTCTTTATTTTTTATTTTTATTTTCCACTTTCTTTCATCTTTCTTTTTCTTTTCTTTCTTTTGTCCACTTTTTCACTTTATACCACTTCTTTCTTCTTTTTCTTCTTCTCTCTCTTTTTTTCCTTAAAAACATTTTTTTTTTTATTTTTAGTCATTTTCGCTTTTTCGTCGCCCATTCTTTTTAACAACCTTCCTCATTCTTGCATTTTTCTTTGTCTTTCTTTCTTTACTATTCTTTCTTTCTTTCTTTCTTTCTTTCTTTCTTTCTTTCTTTCAATCTTTATTACTATAGACTTTTTCTTCCTTTTCTTTTCTTTCGCCCATCTAATTTTCTGACATTTATATCATTACCCACAATTCAATGGTTTCCGTAGGTTCTCTCAAATTCCTTTTGTCGTTCTTTTCTTTTCTTTTATCTTCTCTGTGGGTATTGCGAAACTCTCATCACAAATATTGCAAGCGCGAACCTGATACGTAGCGTAAAAATACTTAATCAGCCGCCATGTCGGCGATTTAAAAAATTAATATGATATTGAACCAAAGGGAGGTCACCGGGGAGAGGAAAGAGCAAGCAACATGGCTGCTCTGACTTCTCCTTCCCCGTAAAATACAGAGAAATTGATGAGACGAGCCAGCCATAGATGCCATGCGAATGGTTTTCGAGATGCAGAGGTGAATGGCAAAAGAAATGTTACAAGCATTTCACGCTTTGTATTTCGCTAAATGAATCAACGTACGGTCATCAAAATAGAAGGGAAAAATGCAAAATGTGTTGTATTACGTTTCTAGGCGTCTAGAATTTCCAGCAGACGTTTTTATTTTCGGCGGGGATAAATATTTTGCTTCTTTTTCTGTTTTTTCTTCTATTATTTTTCTTTCTGTATTCATTTTTCTTCCAATTTCTCATTGATTTTCTTTTTTATTTCGATTCATTTTTCTGTTATTCATTATCTGCTTCTCTTCCCTCTTTCTTTGCCTATCACATTGACGTTTTATTATTATTATTATTATTAACTTTTCATCATTCTTGTTTATTATTACTGCGTCTTCTTTCATTTCATTTCTTCGTTTTATTTCAGTTATCTTCACTTTCACTTTCACTTTCACTTTAACAGTTCATTAATTCCTTCTTTGGTATTTTCTTCGTTTTTTTTTTCTTTCTTTCTTCTCTCCTTCTCTTGTCCATTCTTTTCATTCTTGAAATCTCAGTTATTACTTGCTTTTATTCTTTTTGTTCTCTATTCCTTATAGCGTTTCTTTCTTAGCTAAAATTTGTTTTATAATAAAATCTATTTCATCAAATTATCAGTTTTTTTAATCCTTGCCATCAAAATCTTTCCCGACATCCAACATACTTGTAAACCAGCGAAAAAAGCTTCCAAAATTTGTTGTTCACCTGTTTTTACTCTGCAAAAATGTTATTACTCAATTACCCGCCTCAAGTCAAAGAGGATATATTCAACGGACTTTTTCATGATGCTACCAAGATTATAGGGAGAAGTGAGATCAATTTAATTCCATCTGTTTTGTGAGAAAAAAAAAAGATAAACAATATTTTACAGCCTGTCTGTGGTTCAGAAAAATTCACCGATAAATTCAGATATAAATAAAATATATCTGTAAAATGGCAAAATAAAAAAAGACGAAAACAACAATAAAAAGACGAAAGACAATATTAAAAAACGAGACGCGTTGATAAAGAAAAGTTTTCCTTATGTCTTTACAGAAGGAAAGCTTTTTTTTTACTTTTATAAAATATATTAAAAATGTTTATTTGCAACATTTTTTGACGAGGAGGAAAAAATAGCAGAAAATATGTAAAGTATCACTAAATCTTACAGCAACAATGCAGTAGGTGCAAGCATGTGTTGGGAACGTGTCGCAATGTTTGAAAAAGAAATTGTGATGAAGACCAAAACATGTTCTAGAAGAGGAGTCGGCAAACTACGGCACGCGTGCCACACGTGGCACGCCAAGCAATTTCCAGTGGTACGCAGCTTCAAATGACATCACGAAGTCCGAACCAATAACTACTACAACGCAAAGAAGATATTTAGCTGTTTCAATTTTAATATATACTAAAGTAAATATACTATATATTACTATATAAAATATATTGTAGAACAGGTATATTGACCTTGACTTATATAAAAATACGTATGCTGCTGGTACACTAAACGATTTTAAAACCCTAAGTCGGTACATAGTTAGTAAAAGGTTGGCGACCACTGTTCTAGAAGACATCAGAATTTGGAAAACTGATGATACAACACAAACAATTTGTCAGCTCGCGGAATTATTACGTGTCAACTGTACATTTCTTTACTAATTTATCATGCAATGTAAAGCCGAAGAGTCACTCAAGGTAGTGCTCTACTGAATGATGTTGCCGTATGAACATAAGTATAGTCATTATTGCGCCCGAATACCATGTTGTAGGAATTTTCAAACTGAATAAAAAAAAAACTCACAACGATAATCAACTTTTCTCCCCCAAACTCCAAGATCTTTGAGCTTCATAATGCTTAAACCAGTCATTCTCCAAGCAGGTGGTAACACGAGTCGGTATAAACCCTCTCAAGGGGATAATATATGTTAATGGGAGTTAGGAACACCCAAATGTAAAATGATTTAACTCTTTAGACCCTGAACGGAATAAGTCACATTTTATATATGCATTTATTTAGCTTTTTGTCCATATATTTACATTTTAGATGCATTTTAAACATTTAACTGTAACTGCTATATGCATATGGAGCAAAAGCCTGCACGTTAAAAGCCGGCAGCTTCTATGACCTAAAACGGTGACTGCCGCTTGGCTGTTCTCGCCACAGCCTAACTTCTGTTGATTAGCTTGGTTATATTGCAACAAAACATAAACACGTGGCATTAACTCGGTTGCATTAACTATGCTCCATTTATCAAAGCAATCTAAATGTTTGTGGCGCCATCTCGCGAAAATATCTAAAAAGAAGCACTGGACAAGAATCATTGAAGGCGAATAGAAGAAAACGATCTTTTGGACACTCTTTACATCGTTGCGGGATTTAACACTTTTGATACAAGTGTGTGAATGCTTTATATTAAATACTTATGGGCTCCTTGAACATTCGTCCCGGAAACAATATAGGCGGACCCATGTGAGTCCGTGTAAAATAAGTAACACAAAACATGGATTTTAAAACAAACGAGAATTAATACATGATATTAACAAAAGGAATTACTTGTATAGACAATTGAAATCAATTGGAGAGACATTAAAAATAGCTATGAGTATGTGGTTATTTGTGTGTGCGTGAAGCAAGCGTGTGTGATACACGTGTATATGAGCGTACGTACAAAATTTCAATCTACAGAGGACCATGGAAGTGAATGCGCCTCAGTGGCAGCATTTTTTATGTACGGCAGACTATGTCTGGAATCAAGAGAAAGAATATATTTGCCTTTTTATAGACTTATATAGCACCTCCCAACGGACGTTTTTTGAGAAGTCAGATGGGGTAGCCCACAACATATACAAGCTATTGACCAGATTCACTAATTGGAGTATAAAGAACGAAAAGTATGTTGTGAATATGGATGATGAAAGGACACCGAAATTCCTCACGTACAGTCAACTACAGGACAGTTCTCTAAAGATGGGAAGAATACTGTTTAGATATAAGGATAAATTCAAGCAATAACTACATTCTATTACTATCCATGTGTCATCCCTTGAGGGAGAGGTTTCTCATCGTGACAAGTTGGGGAGTATGTACATTAAAGTAATTACAGTATTTCAAAGGTTATCCATTGAAGATCTTCGTATTACATGACATAACACCGCTATAATATTCTCGCAGCATTTACAAGGAATGCTGTTAGTTGCCCTGTCAAATAATGGTTCTTGTATCTCAAGTTGACCTTAAAAGTCATCGAAGGCAAAAACAGAGGTAAGGCATCAAGAACGAAACATGTTGTCAGATCCTCATACATCGAAAACGACATGAGAATCCGTTATATATATATGTGTGTGTGTGTGTGTGTGTGTGTGTGTGTGTGTGTGTGTGTGTGCGTGTCCTGACGATTGCGTCCAGCATGAAACAGCCTGTCGCCTCTGAGTGTTGACTTCAATGTTCACTTTTATATTTATATTTGCATAAGCTCTATCTCTGATATTGAGCACTTTATACCATAGCACACCTTAAAACTATATTTCTTCATATAACAATATTATTTTTTATATATATAGAATAATTACTTAACTGTAATTGCCCATATCAATCCGTGTTGTTATGCCCTCGACTCCGCAGTTTCGTGGTACTGTGTCCACTTTTCTAGGGGTTAATCCGTATATTAAATATTTCCATGCTTTTTTTTTTATTCTTCCCTCACCTTCTCCGTTGATCTCTGTTTTATTACTATTGTTTTGACCATTTAATTTAGGTTATGATTGCATTTTTGTGTGGGTATGTTTGTGTGGGTGATTTTTTATGTGTGTGTCTATGCATGTGCACGCATGTGTGCATATATACATACAAACAGGTTTGTGCGTTCATGTGTGCGCATTTAACTGTGTGTTTGCGTGTGTGCTTGTGTTAGTTGTATATGCATTTTTAGTAGGTTGTATTATTTAATTTTACTTAGTGGGCGCATGAGTGTGTTATTTTCCATTTCGTTTAAGAAGTCTATTATGTTTATTTGTATGAAAGAATTTTTTTCTTGGTGATGTTGTTAAACCAATTATTTTTCCTTTGTTTTATGTTTAGTGTGCTTCTTAACTTTGTGTTTATCCGTTGATCTCTGGTTTATTGCTATTTTTTATCATTTATTTTGGATTATGGTTGAATTTTTGTGTTTCTATGTATGTTTGTGCGGGTGTGTATTTATTGTGCATGTGCACGCATACATGTATACATACATACAAATATGCACGCATACACGTACCCGCACTTGTATGATTGTGTGTTCGTGTGTGTGCATTTAAATGTGTCTTTGTGTTTATGTATATGTTTGTCTTTGTACGTTCACAACCCTATATGCGTTTTCTTATTTATTTTTCTATTTTCGCTTTTTTATATTTAATGTTTGTGTGTTTTTGCGTTTTGTAAGTGGGTAGTTTTGGTGATTTTTTTGTTGGGTTTGTGTGTATTTTGTAGTATTCGGTATTATTTTGTTGGTTATTATTTGTTGATATTGTGGTTACTATTTTTTTTTTTGGTGGATTGTGCTTGGGATTGGTATGAATTAGATGTTAGGTATAGTGGTTAGGTATAGTGTTTGTGATGGAGTTGTGTTTTGTGTTGTATTTCTTTTCTTTTTATATTAGTATCTCGGTAACAAAATAGATGCTTGTTTAAATGTCTGCATTTCCCCATTATTTCATTTCTTTTGTTCATTAAGCTGTTTTGGTTCTTAAAGGTGATGAGTGTTAATTTTTCCTCTAGACACAATTTACAGTTTCTGCTCTTGCTACTGTATGGGACTGTTTTTTTATATGTTCCATTTAATCTCGGTAATGATGATACTTTGTTTCTGGCTCCATATCTATTTTGATAGTGTTGTATTGTTTTTGTACTATTCTGTTTTAACATATATATCTGAAACACCGACCTTTATGCTACCATGGTTTCTACCAGTGACTGACTGCCTAATGAAACCATTCTGGTAGGAACTGTGGTAGCATAACTGTCAGTGTTTCAAATAATTTATATCTTAAATTAGTTTACATTTTCGTTTTTGAAAACTGTATTGAGTACTTTATAAAGTAGATAGATAGATAGATAGTGAAGAACTATAACAAAGCAGAAAAACATTTTCGTGTAACGCGTTTCATCCTTTAAGACTTCATCGGACTAAAGTGATGTTTACGCTGATGCGACTACGCGTGTGCACAAAAGTGGGGAAGTTAAGAATTTTAATTTTTTTAATATATGTTTTGTATATATAGTCTAGCCGATTGCATTTAGTTTCTTTCTCTTTTCGCTCATGTTTCCATCACGTTTGTTATTAAATATTCCACATTATGATAACAGAAGACCTGCCAAGAAAGGTGAAATGTTGTAAGAACATGGATGTAAATATTGTTATGGGACCTTACCCATATACTGAATATCGTTCAGCCCGAACTCGGACGACCGGCTGATCGGTTGAACTCTCTTCCTTCGGGCGGGGAGGAACTCGAACGAGGCTACGCCGAAGGGCGGAGACTCTTTCGGGGAGGTAAACCGACCCTGAACCCGTTTATACGGGTTCAAAGGGCATATTTTTGTGTGACGTTCTAACCTTTTGCTGATTCGGATGAGAATCTGGTTAGATTCGGCATCAGCCTTGTCGTTCCCAGCTCGCCTCCAACGTCTGGTTACCGAAGTAACTGATTTGATTTCTAGTCTAACCTACCCACGTTGTGATTTGATCTTAGGTAGTCGAAATCAATCATTCGCCGGGCCGTAATGAAAGTCGGGTCCGAACAAGGGCAATACCGAACAAGTATATGTAAAAGAAAAGAAAATAATAACTCGAAAAGTTCAAATGTGTTAAAAAAAGGATAACAATATTTAATATCTAGTTGCTGAATACAAGACTGCGTCTTCTTCCCAACCCGCTATATGGATTCGTGACACTTTATGTTTGTTAGGCGAGTCTTAACATCTTACCTTGTTTGTTCTTTAAGAAACTTGTTCCTGGTGCATCTTCAGGCGATATTCGTAAAACTTGTTTTGGTGGTGTGAGTCTAAGTCGTTCTTCAAAAATAAATTGTTCTTGGTTAGAAGTTGAGGTCGTGATTTGCGTGGAATCTTTCAGTCAGGTTACTGCGAGGCGAGATGGGCCCAACTCAATCCAACTCAGCTGCGAATTGCGAACTTAACTCGAACTGCCAACTCAACTGGAACTGTCTTTCACTCGCTGCGACTCTGCTTATATGGACGCCGACCAAAACCGGGGTGGGCTTGTTGGGGTTTGAGGTTCCTTGATAACTCTAAATCCACAATCCACTTCTTTGTTTTTGGTCAGGAAAATTTATTATTTTCCATTTTTGGAAGTCTTCCGTCCTCCCACATTCTTCTGTTCTCATATTGGTATCTCACCATACCCTCAGAGGGTGTCAACAGGTTTCCCCTCTCTCACACAGTGGCATCACATACCGATCCCTTCAGGGAGTGGGGTCAACAGGCCTCCCCTCCTTCTTCACATGACTACCTTCGCCTGCCGCTCACGCCAGCATTCAGCCAATGGGCGCCCAGCAGTGTAGGTGTGTCCAGACTGGCCTAGGTTTAAAAAATCTTGCTCAAAGAAAAAAAAAATTATCTTCCTTTTTCTTTTCTTCCTTTCTTTCCTTTCTTCTGCCCGACAACAAGTCCTTAGACTCTTATCTTAACCGAATTTCATCCTGGAATTCGTCGACGAGATTTTCGCCAATTATCAAGTGGGTGGTCAATTGGACGTATCGCATTCTGTCGCCAATTATTCGTTCTGATAAAATAGTTTTTTTTTTTTAATCGTGGCCAGCTTCGACATAAAACAGATGTTTTTTTCCAAACGACATCTTCGCAGATATTTTGGTTTCAATCTTTTTAATTTTTTTTTAATTCTGCGGTTGGTCCAACCAGACATTTTTGTTTTTCGGTCGGCGCATGACATATTTCAATTTAATTTTATCTCCGATAATGAATTTTCGGAGGTCCACTTTTCCAACCTTGAATTTTTTACCATTGCCATGGGCAGATTGGATATATCTTATTCGGTGCGTCGTCATAAATTAAATTAAATCCGACACATCCCGACCTTTTTTCCTCGCTAATGAGAATAAAACCTTTAGCATTTTTCTTTGTTAAAAGAATAACATCGCTCAGTGTCCTTTTTGTGATCTTTTTCTTATCACCTAAATTTAATTCTCGCCTTTGTTTTTTTTTTCTTCTTTCTTTCTAGCAACCTAAATAGTGTCACAATCCTCTCCTAACCTATTTGTTGTTTTATTCGTAAATGACACCCGCTGTAGAAATACACTATTTAGCATGCATCATGCATCTGTCCCATGCAATTCTATTCTTCTTTTCTTTTTTACGGTTTTACATGCAAGGTGATGTACTTTTTATCTTCTTCTGTTCTACATGAAAATGTAATGTTCCTTCCGTCTTCTTCTGTTTTACATGCAAATGTAATGTTCTTTTCATCTTCTTCTGTTCTACATGCAAAGGTAATTTCTTTCTCTTCATATCTTTCTTCTTCCTGGTAATAGGGGGATAAGGAAATAGATATCCCAAATTCCGTACATCCCAGGGGTAACTTTAACAGGGATAATAGTGGCTTTACTCTTAATGTCCTTGTGGACTCTCCCCCACATACCCTAGACAGGCTGATAGGTTTCTTTGTGGCCACTGCCCACACCCCGTCTGAAACACTGATAGCTTGTGGTAATGTCGTGTTTGCTAATACCTCTACTTGACAAGTTCTCTTACTTCCCTCTTTCTTCCCTTCAAACAATTCTAGTATGCACATTTTGTGGTTACCAGCTATATAGATAGGGCTTAACGATGTACAATCCCTAGAGCATCATTTCTACACTTTCTAGCTTCTACAGCTGTTAGCAACATGAATTTTGTTCTACCCGAATTTAAAGCTATGTATTCTGTTTCCATCTTGTACCTTGCTACCATTCCCAAACCTTGATCTCTTCTGGGGTAGGAAATAGGTAAATTTATAACCTGGTATATCTCGAATATACTCTCTCTAACAACGGAACAGACATCATAACCAATAGTCGTCTATTCTACAACAAGGTCACACATCCCAGCGCATTATATTTCCACAATTCTTTGGTGGGATCCACTGGCAGTCTTAAATGGTGGGGTAACTTGGCCTGTATTCCGAGTAGCACTTCCCTTAGGTGACTCGGGTTTACTATGCTTTGGGAGAGGTGTCCCAATGACATGTCTAATTGCGCTCTCACATGTTCCAACAAGGTCGTCCACGACTGACTAGTTTGTCGTACCTTATTCGTAATTGTCATTAGTTGGAAATATCTTTGTATGAATCCACTCATTTCCTGTAATTCTATCATTACAGTTTCTGTATCATTAATTACCTCTTGTCTCAACTCTGCCAGGTTATTTATTAACCAATTGATTCTGGCTTTATTCTTGGCCACTTCCAACCTTGTCACATTTAATATTGTCACACTCTCCCTTGCCACTTGAGCCAGCGTCCTCTGGTTTATTTCCACTTCTCCCAGTTTCCTTCTTATGAATTTAACATCATCTTCAGTCACTGTTCCAAACAGGACGTTTAACGCTTTTCCCACAATTGGAACTACCGATCTCTTTTCCTGCGTCTGCAGTAACTCTATTCCCTTCAGGTAATTTTGTATGTCCCTCCATTAAGCCTCTATCACAGTGGCCTCCGATTCTAGGGAGTGTAATAATCTGAGATATCCTTTTTCCTTGGAATAATCTTGCCCTACCTTCAACCGGTCTGCATCCAGCTGCGTTAGCTCATTTCTTAGTTTATTTAGTAGCGACTCGTATGGTTTTAAATCTATCACGAATGTGATCAACCATTTCGACCTGGTTATTATTACTTCACTCGTCTTTTTAAAAATGGTATTTCGGCTGTGCTTCCAAGCTTCCGCCATCGTCACCATCAGTGTGGCTACCATCATCATCATCATCATCAACCCTTTCATTTTGATCATTCCTGCAAGGCAACAAAATTCTCCTGTTTTTATTCTTCATAACCATTCGGTCTTGTTCAATTCTTCACTCAATTATTCCATAATTTCTTTCTAAGTTTGCAACCCTTCAACTCTTCCCTCCCTTAACTAACTCCTAGCAGACAGAATGGCCCGGACAAGTGCATGGGGCTCCTATTTCAAAGGTCGTACTTCATGACACTAATGATGGCCAGTTAGCGATGCCAATAATCTTCTTCCGTCCTTCTTGAGGTGCAGCTCGCGACTCCATCCCCTCCATCCACATCCACCAGTCAGCCAGTAGGTTTTTGGATGAGCCAGTGTCGTTATCTGTCGACACCGAGTGCTTCTATTCTGCACAGCCTTCTTTGTTCTACTGAGACTTGGGGTTCTCCACCCTTCTCAATCTCATCTTCAGAGGTAGTTCTTGCTCGACCTCTAACCTTCCCTCTGTGTTTAATTCCCGTTCAGAGGGTGTTTTTTCCTCTTCTTCCTTTTCTGATTCTTCCTTCTGTTTCAAGTCCGCGCCCTGGACGTCTTCATTACTACTTGACTCGATGTCTAGATCTATCCTGTTTCTCAGTCTTTCTTTGAGATGGGAAAGGGCTATTTGATCCTCTTCCTCCCATTCGTTGAACTCTTGTTTAGGGTGCCTCTTTTTAGAACCTTTGACTGCTTGATTGGATCTCTTCGTTTTTCACTTCCTTTTCTTTTTTTTCCTGCGACGATGACATCACAGGGTCTCCTCTACACCGATTCATTCGACGACTGAAAGCCGATGATCCCCGCTGAGGGTTCCAACTCCGTCACTCGGATCGCTTCGTCTATCTGGCTAAATCGATCTATCTCTTCATTTTCCTCGGAATCCTCCTCTGTCTCCATTTCTTCCGGCCCAACCAGAGTTACCTTCCTTGTCCTTGTCTTCTTAGGCCTAGGTTCGCTCATTTCCAGGTTAGCTATTTCAGCCTTCTTCAGATCGTTGGCATGGACCCTCCTTGCTCGTTCTGCCACTTGATCCCATATTACATATGATACTGGACCCGTCTGCTCTACTATCCGGTAGTACGGTTCCCATCTTTGGTCCAGCTTTCCTTCTCTCTGGTGGATTTTATAGTAGACAGGGTCTCCAACCTTCAATTCTACTACCTTTCTTTCAGCATTCACTCTTTCATTTCTTCTCTTCTGTGCCCTTTTTATTCTTCTTCTGGCCTGTACAAATATTTTATGTTGTTGTTCCAGCAACAGCTGATGATGATCTTCTCCCATATATTTTCTTCGGGGCTTCAATAGGTTATCCACAGGCAGGACTACGTCTCTGCCAAACAACATAAAGTAAGGAGAAAATCTGGAGGTTTCGTTTATCGTAAACCTCACGACCGCCAGAGCCTGCGTCAAATACAAATCCCAATTTCCAGTGTTCTCTCTGGCCAGCTTGGCCAACACATCTCCCAAGGTTCTATGAAACCTTTCCACTTTAGCATTTCCTTGGGGGTGATATGGAGATGTTTTTACGTGCTCTATATTCAAACCTGTCAGCACCTCTCTCATTATGCTGTTTATATTCTTTGTGCCATTATCAGTTACCAGTTGCACAGGGGCGCCATACCTAGGGAAGATTTCACTTATTATCAAATCGGCTACCGTTTTAGCCTTCTTGTCTGGTACTGCAAATGCCTCAGGCCAATTTGTTAACCAATCGACAAAACTCACTATATAGTTGTTTCCTTGTGCAGTTTCCCCATATGGTCCTGATACATCCATACTCACTTTCTCGAAGGGAAAGTTCGGCACGTCCATCTCCTCCAATGGTGCCATTTCCTGTCTTCTGCTCTGCGACTGGAACACTACACAGCTCCGAACATAGCTAGTGACCTCTCCGTACAGTTTGGGCCAATAGTACTTTCTCCCTATTAGATCATATGTTCTATCAATTCCCATGTGAACCAACCTCTCGTGGCACTGTTCCAATAACTCTGGTCTTAAACTTTTGGGGACATACAACTTGGGCTTGACTTCTTCATCCCTACCTGAGAGATAATACAGTCTTTCCTCTATTATTGCATACTTGGTGGTCTCTCCTGCCTCCGCCTTTTCTCTAAGGGCAGCTATTTCACTGTCTGCCTGCTCCTTCTCAATTCCTTCTGTCCAGTAGGGATCGGTTATTATCTGTGCGTCCCCTTCCTCGTCCGATTCTAACATAGGGCGATCTTTCAGCTTATTAGAGTTAATTACTCCGATTCTATAGGCTTTATCATCTACTCCCTGCTCTACTTTTACAGATCTTTCTTCCAGTTGTTTCGGTATTCTTGAGAGTAAATCTGCGCACGTGTTTTCCTTCCCTGCCAAATACTCTATCTTACAGTGGTAACCACTTAACTTTAGCGCCCACTGTTGAATCTTATTATTTGTCCATACTGCCTGCAGTAGGTACTGCAGGGACTTGTGGTCTGTTTTTATAGTAAAGACCGCACCATTCAAGTAGTAGTCCAGATATTGGAGAGCATACATGATAGCATATGCTTCTCTTTCTACCACTGGCCATCTCTGTTGTGTCTCTGAGAGCTTGTGAGAGAGAAAGTATATCGGTACCTCCTTTGGTATGCCTGGCACTGGTCCTTCTTTATCGGGACACGGCTGGGTAAGAACTGCTCCTACACACTGCTCACTGGCATCAGTGTATAATACCATGGGCTTGCTGAGGTCTGGGTACGTCAGCAGTAGGACGGGTGTCAACTGTTCTTTTAAGGTATCAAATGCCCGTTGACAGTCTTCTGTCCACTTGAACCTAGCGTATTTCTTCGTCAGGGCTACTAAGGGTATGACAATTCTCGAGAATGCCGGGACGAATCGTCGGCAGTACTCTATAGCTCCTATAAACCCTCTTACTTGTCTCACTGTCTTAGGTTCTGGCATTTCCCTTATGACTTTCACCTTATCCATGTCGGGTTTAGTACCGTCTCCGTTTATAACAAAGCCCAAATATTTAGTCTCCTCCTTCAGAAACTGACACTTCAACAATTTCAATCTTAAGCCGTGTTTTTTTAACCTTCCCAACACTTGTTTTAGATGGAAAAAATGTTGTTCTACTGTTTCTGAAAATATCAAAATATCATCTAAATATGCCATGGCAAAGCTCTCGCATCCTCCTAACACTATTGACATCAGCTGTTGGAAGATCCCGGGGCATTAGCTAAACCGAATGGCATCACCCTGAACTGAAAAGTCCCAGGTGACACGCAAATGCGGCCTTTTCCTTGTCAGCCTCATCAAGGGCTACCTGCCAATACCTGGACCTAAAGTCCAACGTAGAGAAGTACTTCGCTTTCCCTAATAATGCCAATATGTCATCTATTAGTGGCAATGGCACCGCCAACGGCTTCGATATAGAATTCAGTTTCCTAAAATCTACACAAAACGGTGCCCGCCATCTTTTTACCTACTATCACGATTGGAAAGCTTCAAGGGGAGATCGATCTTTCGATCATCCCAGCTTCAACATCTCTTCTACTGCCTCTTCCACAAGGGGTCTCTTATGAATAGGTGTTCGGTAGGGCTTCAATTTCACAGGGGGGTGATCGCCGGTGTCGATTTTCAATTTTTACTGTGTGGGTCTGGCCTAATTCCTTATCTGATTTAGCCACCACATCTCGATTATCCCACTCTGGCCCTAAATTGATCAGGTGCCAATATATCTTCGTCTACGATTCCTTGTTTGCTCTACGAGTTTTCCTCGTTTCTCCTCGAATCTCACTCGATTCAGAGTTCGTAGGGGTAATGCTTTTCCTATCTCTTCCCCTCTCTTAACCTTTATCGTCTTTTGGGCCTGGTTCACCATCATAATGGGCACTAATTCAGCTGCCTCCACTACTGCCTCACACAGAGTTACCTCGTTTTTTTCTAGGCCCTTTCCTTCCACAGGGACCAACTGCGGGGTTCCTTTTCCTATTTTCTTCCCTGACATTAGCCTACCCTTGCCCGACATCGCCGTTCTGGGGGTAGCTTTACATCTTCCTCCGCCACTATTGTTATATCTTCTTCCGGTGGGCATCCCAATGGCGTTCCCTCGCCATTCACCACTAGCACAGTGGGGTTGAACTCTATCCATGCAGCGCTGGCCCTCTGGCTCTGAATCCACTAACAAAGTAAAAATAATAAAATCTTCTCCCAAAAAAGTAAAATTGCTAGCCAGGAGAAAACGACAAAACAGGTTGGGGAAAACATAAATGAAATTTTTTTTAATAACAAATAATTTTTTTAATTTCCCAATCCTCACAGGCAGCCTGGAGACCAATATTTTCCGCGCCAAATCTCCAAGATGGCTAAGGGGGGCTTCCATCTGCCTGAACGTAACCTTTATGTCCACTTCCTGTAACCCGTAAAGGTTAGAATTCTGTTTTCAATCTTCAGTGAAGGAAAATTCTGAGTTGTTCCTCTCTCAGACAATGAAAACAGACGTCTCCTGTGTCTAACAGGGCCTTCGAGGAATTTGGTCCTGGAAAACTTGGTGACGACAGTGTCTAGAACCCTGGGAGAAAATGAAGAAGGTTCAAACAGCTCCACTCTCAAGACGAGGAATTGGTCTTGGAAAAGAGAATACTTCGATACTTTCGTTTTTTAGTGGGTTTCCAGTTCTTTGGGTCATCCCACATGTTGAAAGTTAAGCGCCGTATGGGTTAGCAACAAATTCAACCTTTCATTCTTCTCGGCGATGGGGAAAGTTCTGCGTTTTCTGGAAAATTTCAAACTGACTCTAGACGGGCGGTCCTCACGTCGGCGGTGGACCTCTAACCAGTCTCCTGCGGCTGTTCCTAAGAACACAAATTCCTCTTCAGGTGCCCTGGTCTCCAATCTTCTCCAAAACCAGCACCTTCTTGTTGGAGTTCTGGGTTTCCCAATCCTCAAAGTGGCCCACCTCTCGGGGGGTCCCACATGTCCCAACATTTTACCCTTCTTCTCTTCACCCGCCTGTATGCTTCTTCTCTCACCGAAACAGACTCTCCCTTGTTATCAGGGGGGACAAGATGCCCTCCACCTAAGTGGCTCTCCTGACCACATGTCCAACGTTTACTTTCCTTTGATTCTTTTTAACTGGTCCACCCCTCTGGGCGGTCCCTTATTCCTTGGGATGTTCCTAAGGACCTGCCCTGGTCTCCTACAAAACCATCACCTTCTTGTGGATTTCCTGACCACATGTATCCAACATTTTACCTTCCTTCTTTTTAATTGGGCCACCCTCTTCCTTATTTCTGGGGGGTCTAAGTGGCTCTTGACCCATGGTCGTTGTCTTTTGGGCTCGGCCACCTTCCTTAACTGGGATATCGGTGGGGCACCTGGTTTTTTTTTTAACCCGCACCACTTGGCTAGGTGTCCCTTCTTCCCACACCTAGTACATTTATCCTGTTCGAAGTCTGGGGCCAAACCCCACTTCGTCGGACATTCCGCTGCTCTGTGGTCCTCATATCCACATGTCCAGCAGACCAGCCCGTATCTACCCGGCGTGGGCTTATAGAACCCATGCCTTGTTGACCAAGCCTTTCTTGTGGGATCTCCTTCCCACACCTCAGGCTCATCCACCTCTAGCTTGACCTTCCGATTCCACGCGGGGGTCTCCCTCTTTCCCCCTTTCTTCCGACCTCTCGACTTAGCTCTTGCTTCTTCCCACACCTGTTTACCTTCTCCCAAACTCCCTGGCTCTCTTTCGCCAGCGCCACTGCTGCCGATAACCTTAGCGGTCCTTCCTTCAAAACATCGTGACGAACACGCTCGTCACTGAGCGCTTCCACATACAGATCAGCCAACTGGGCCTGCATGACCGCATTATTTCTCACTACCTCTGGGAAAGCTAATGACGACAGTTTCTCCGCTCGGGCCCCCAATTCTCCAGGGGTTTCGTCCCTTAGCTGCGTCATCTTTAGGAGGGCTCTCATGACCTCTATCGCCGTCCCCATCGTCAGCGAACTCCCGAGTTAATAATTCTTCCAACCTTTCCCATGTCAAGTGGGGCTCGCTGGCTAAGAGTCCTTTTACGAACTCAGACGCTTTCCCTCTCGTGGCATCAGACGCCAAATATAGGGTTTCTTGGTCTGAGAGTCCGTATATTACGCGGCTCTTATCCAAGATTGCCAGCCAATTCTTAAAATCCCTTTTACTACCGTCAAAGGCCGGGACCCTCGATCCACCCAATAATTTTCTTAGGTCTGCAGGCAATCCCTGTTCAACACCCTCTTCCTCTATGTCTACCCTATCTGGCTCATAGTCAGACATACTTAACACAGCAAAAGAAAAAACAAAAAGAGCAGCAACAATCGAAATTGGGAGATCAACCGAAAATAAAGTGTCCTATCTGACAGATGATTTTCAGCTCGTTCTTCTCAGGTTCCGGGTTGTGACGTATCTGGAACCGTATGTTTATAGTATCTTTGGAACCGTATGTTTATAGTAAAACGCTGTGCGTTGTCCTTCGAAATTTTCTGCAACTCCTAGTCTGTTATAGGGTCTTATCCTGTTGAGTCCAATTGAGACGTCCCCGGTGTCGCTGCGCCAAATGTGATGTCTGCCTGGTCGTGCTGTTTTCGGCGCCAACTGACGTCACCTCGCCTGTCCAGGTTCGTCCTATTATCCTGGGTCACGGCACGCAACCAAACGTGACGTTCTAACCTTTTGCTGATTCGGATGGGAATCTGGTTAGATTCGGCATCAGCCTTGTCGTTCCCAGCTCGCCTTCAACGTCTGGTTACCGAAGTAACTGTTTTAATTTCTAGTCTAACCTACCCACGTTGTGATTTGATCTTAGGTAGACGAAATCAATCAGTCGCCGGGCCATAATGCAAGTCGGGTCCGAACAAGGGCAATACCGCACAAGTATATGTAAAAGAAAATAAAAATAATAACTCGAAAAGTTCAAATGTGTTAAAAAAGGATAACAATATTTTATATCTGTTTCTGAATACAGGACTGCGTCTTTTCTTCCCAAACCGCTATATGGATTCGTGACACTTTGTGTTTGTTAGGCGAGTCTTAACATCTTAAGTTGTTTGTTCTTTAAGAAACTGGTTCTTGGTGTATCTTCAGGCGATATTCGTAAAACTTGTTTTGGTGGTGTGAGTCTAAGTCGTTCTTCAAAAATAAATTGTTCTTGGTTAGAAGTTGAGGTCGTGATTTGCGTGGAATATTTCAGTCGGGTTTCTGCGAGGCGGCCCAACTCAATCAACTCAGCTGCAACTGCGAACTTAACTCGAACTGCCAACTCAACTGGAACCGCCTTTTCAGCTGCGACTCTGCTTATATGGACGCCGACCAAAACCAGGGGGTGGGCTTGTTGGGGTTTGAGGTTCCTTGATAATTCTAAATCCGCAATCCAGGGTTTTTCTTTTTGGTCAGGAAAATTTATTATTTTCCATTTTTGGAAGTCTTTCGTCCTCCCACCTTCTTCTGTTCTCATATTGGTATCTCACCATACCCTCAGAGGGTGTCAACGGGTTTCCCCTCTCTCTCACAGTGGCATCTCATACCGATCCCTTCAGGGGGTGTCAACAGGCCTCCCCTCCTTCTTCACATGATTACCTTCGCCTGCCGCTCACGCCAGCATTCATCCAATGGGCGCCCAGCAGAGTGGGTGTGTCCAGACTGGCCTCGGTTTAAAAAATCTTGCTCAGAGAAAAAAAAAGTTATTTTCCTTTTTCTTTTCTTCCTTTCTTTCCTTTCTTCTGCCCGACAACAAGTCCTTAGACTCTTATCTTAACCGAATTTTATATGGAATTCGTCGACGAGATGTTCGCCTATTATCAAGTGGGTGGTCAATTGGACGTATCGCACCTTGGTGCCAATTATTCGTTCTGATAAAATAATTTTCCTATCGTGGCCAGCTTCGACACAAAACAGATGTCTTTTCCAAACGACATCTTCGCAGATATCTAATGGTCAATCTTTTGTTTTGTTTTTTAATTCTGCGGTTGGTCCAACAGACATTTTTGTTTTTCGGTCAGCACATGACATATTTAATTTTTATCTCTTTAGAATTCTGCGGGATGTCGCTTGTCCAACTTGAAATTTTTACCATTGCCATGGGCAGATTGGATATATCTTATTCGGTGCGTCGTCATAAATTAAATTAAATCCGACACATCCGCGACCTTACTTTCCTCGCTAATGAGAATAAAACCTTTAGCATTTTTCTTTGTTAAAAAGAATAACATCGCTCAGTGTCCTTTTCGTGATGGCTTCTTATCACCAAAATTTAATTCTCGCCTTTCTTTTTTTTTTCTTCTTTCTTTCTAGTAACCTAAATAGTGTCACATTTGGCCGAGCCCACGGGCTCGGAGATCCCACGTTAAACCGGCCTTGTGCCACATGATGCCCTCGTAGGGGTGTGACTAAATACTGTTCAGTCTGAAGTGAGGTCCGTCCGAAGTCCGTCAGGAGTCAGTCAGTCGAGTCAGAGGCAGTCCGAAACAGAGTCGCGTTCAGGCAAGTACTACTAAACCTGATTGTTCGTACTAACACTTTCTACTTCTCTGTATATATTCCTGTTTGTAATATATCTGTGTTATTCCATATCTGTATTTGAGTTCTTCTTTATTGGTTCTACCTTGGACTATCACCGTGGTACAAGGAACCGGACCATAACAAATATATATCGCAAATAATTAATAGCGAATAAAGCACTTTCTATATATTAATTAGAGTCGCATTTTTAAAGTATTTTTAAAGTATTTTTCAGAAATATGATCAGACTCATTACGGTGAACAATCAATGCATTTAGTGTGATGTTTTGTAAAAGAGCCCTCTTGGGTTCATATAATGCTTTCTTTAAATTCCTAGGTGTTTCTCCTATGTATTGCTCGTGACAATTATTACTGGTGATAGAGTAAATTTCTCCTTCTTTGTCATAGTTTTTTCCCTAAAATTGTTCCTGATATATAAAAATGTATATATCGTTTTTGCCACATATATATATATATATATATATATATATATATATATATATATATATATGACTGATGAAAAGAGAGTTATAATTTAATATGTTCGCTTATTTCAGGATAAATTTCTTCGTCTGTTTATAAATATAAACGCATGCGCAGTTCCAATGTATGTATCACTGAAGTCTCTCAGATAACTTGTTTGAACGCAAAGTCACAAGAAGCGATTAATTTTAATGTCAGTTTATTTTAATCAATACTGATTACGAACGCTTCCTTGACCTTACAGATCGGACAGTGTGTCGAGGAAAATCATTAAGCTTGGTCGACAAAGCTTACACAGTCCGTCAAGCGCGTCACTGTGTAATCGGAAAGTCTCTGGTTTTGCAGTTTTTGTTGCATTTATCAATATTGGCAACGGTGGAAACAGTATTAGTAGTAGTATACGCAGTAGAAGCAATTAATAGCAGTAGAAATTTCATTATTATTAGTTTTAGTTTCATTATCATGTCGCCAAAGATTTTATTTTTGTCTTATATGAGACTGATGCAAAAGTCTGCAGTATTTTCTTGCATTCATATAAATTCTTATCAATCTATTTTCCCGGTTTTTTCAATTCTTCAAATAATATATCGATAATCAAAATTGTGGATACACTGTTCAAAGTTCTTTTGTTCAATTGAATTCGACTGCTTCAGTCATTATCAAAAACTGAGTGTTATCAGTATGGTAGACAACATTTTGTTGGCTATATCCTGGCATTTTTGCGTGGCGCAAGAATTCAAATGAATTCAAATATATGCTTATTGTTTAATTGACTGATACGATAAGTGAAGTCACGTACAAAATGGCTTCACAGAGCATAAGTGCAGCAAAAAATATATAGAATGTTTATACGTATTATTATTACTTTATACGCATATTAAATATTTTATAGGCACTTTAAAATACTCTCGCCTTTAGTGAATGATGTTTTTTATTTCGTATAACAGCTTCGAGTATTTGGACTTTTTTTCTCCTTACAATGAGTGCTATATAGTATTTAATGTTATCTACTAATATTTACATACGTCTAGGATGTCCATTGGGAGACTGTATCTCTAATATCAATAATAATAAAAAATGAATTTCTTACATTGGCCATGTACAAAGCTCACTATCTTGTAGGTTAACTTGTCACTTATCGAAACTCAGTATGTTAGTTATTTGTGATATAATGATCGATATGTGCACGAATTGCACTAAGTTTTGATAAGTGACAGGTTAACCTACGAGATAATGGACTTCATGCATGGCCAATGTAAGAAGTTAATTTTATTATTATTAGTGATATTAGAGATACAGTCTCCAAATGAACATTTTAGACGTATGAAACGGGGATTGGCTAGCCGCCCTGTGCATACTCGGATATACGAGTGGCCAGCCTTTACATTACTATTTACTAGTTACCTCCCTAGCCGAGAAAATGATCTTTTCTATTTCAGTGTCATTATTGCTTTTTCCGTGTTTATATTTAATTAGTGTGTTTAATTGTTCATTTCTGCTTCATCTTTGAGTATCTACAACCATTTGCCACCATAATGCTCATCTTTTTTTTCATCATTTCTATTGTTGACTTTAAGAATTTCCTTTTGTTATTACTATGGGTTAAATAACATGGCAGACCGGGCTCTTTAGCTGTGTTTGACAACTCTTAATTCAAAACCGTATGTAGCCTTGACGAAGCGCAAACTACGAAACAATGGAAAATATTATGGAGTTTACAATTAACTATGGATATACGGATGGTGTAATGGATAACGGCTCGGATTGACGAATCGGAGAGCCGAGTTCGAATTCCAGTCTGCTTCATTACATTCATTTACGCGCAAATAATCTTGGGAAAAGTATGCATTCATTCCCAGTTATGGGCTAAATAGTAGTAATTGTATCTGGAAAAATTGTTGTTATTCTAAAAAGAAATTGTTAATGCAATATTCCTGCGTAGTAAAAAAAAAAGTGTGTTTCGAATGAAAATATGTTTCAGCTTTCAATAGCCCACAAAGGTTGCATGTCAATAAGGTTTAGGAATTTTCTGTCGCAGTACAAGGAATCGATCTTTCTTCCATCAACTTCCAATGTCTCAAAAGTGAAACGAGAAAGATGTGGCTAATATTATGATTGTAAAACGAAGGATGGGAGAGATAAAGTCGCTAGGAAGACTATTTTTACAGGCGTTTCGCTGAAAGTAAATAAAATCTAAAATACATAGTTTCTGAAGACAAGAATGAAAAAGAGGACGACTTTCCACGGCACACAATTTCTGAGATTATCACTTCTTGTTACGTCGATTTCGTCTGCAATGTAACTGCCATAGGGGTTTAATCTGATCACTTTAAACATGTTTATCAGTTTTGATTTAGTTGCATCTCAGTCGGCTTACAGCCATATCACATTGAAACACCGGTACGATCACCGAAGTTAAGCGACGTTGAGCCTGGTCAGTACCTAGATCGGTGACCGACTGGGAATACAAAGTTCTGTAAGCTTGGATGTGCAGGTGGTGTATTAGATAACTGCTCGGAATTGGAAATTAGGGAGCCGAGTTCCAATTACAGTCGGGTCCGTTATATTCACTTACGTGCAAATACCTTTGAGAAAATTTTGAATCCATATCCCAGTCCTTATGGATTATCTAGTAAGACCTGTATCGCTAAACCTTTGTTAACTAAAATGTCTTACAATCTTAAATTATTTTCTGGTTTTAAACAGCCTTCAAAGGTTGATAAGCCGTAAAATAACAGATCAATATAAATTCCAGTCTAATTATTTGATATATTCGGTGTACAAGAGAGAAGGGCGGTTTGTGAGAGGTCGATATGAGAGAGAAACGTAAGAAATTCTTTCAAACGAGTTAATAAACTTTCCCATTAAAACCTAAATAATGAATACACAGAAAAGTTTCTAACAATAGCCCTATTAATTTCGACATTAAGACGACGAAAGTTACGATAAAAAGATACATTTCAAAACAGATTAATCGAAAAGAAAATATGATACCCCGATTGATAAAAATCAAATAAATTCCGTATTACAAATTGTTGGTGCCTAGACAAAAGATTACCTAGAAATGAGCAACTGGCTTATTTAAATGACGCATTGCAACATAAAAGACTATCTCTAGGCAAGAACGTGAATAAGAATTTGAGTATACATTGTATTCCAATATGCCTAACATATAATAAAACCACTAATTATATTCTGAGTAATGTAACAACATGTGATCAATATTTTATGACCCGACTTTTTCAAATAATTCTTATAGAATTTAAAGATGAGATTAGATTAGGTATCAGTACGTCTCTGGACAATATGGAGTTGTGCTCTGGATGTTTCAGTTGAAATGTCTACATTGCTTCTTCCCGTCTCTTCAGTTGCCAGGATGTTGCTGAATACTGTCACGAATTGCATCCGGGCGTCCGACACCGGATTTTTATTCAGGCTTTTCTGTTGACTTCAATCTCGGGGAATGACTGCTAAAAAAACCTCCCCACAGACTGATAGACAAATCTTACAGATGCATGATGACATTTCTTCTTAGCCAATAAAACGGACAATTCTCTGCTTTGCCCACATTTCTTGCTTTGAAATCAGAAGGTTATAACTACTTCATTGTATCCCTTTTCCGCAAAGTATACAGATATATAAAAAAAATTAACTTAGTCTGGCAAAAAGTTATGTGCTTACAAATCATTACTCCCCAGCAGTACTCCTGCTTAGCTGACTGCAACAAATGGCTACACGTAAGGTCACTATCTTTGGATTAACCTGCAGTGATAATATTGAACGAGAGTATACTAATTTCCACCGCCAATTACTTATTCCTAATTACTAAGCTTAGTTTACTTTAGCTCCGGGTTTCCAAAAGTTAGCGGAACCGCCCCGCCTTGTGATGATGAATAAATCAAGGAAATGGTAAGGGAAAAGGGGGGTAGCAGGTGGCTAGAAAAATGGGTGGTTGGTGGTGTAATAGGGTTGTATTAGAACCAAATAATAATGGTTTTCTCTCTTTTATAAATTCTCTGTGACAGCATCAGTCACATACACTTAAGAAACACGCACGCTTTCGAAAGAATAAAATTAGAGTTATCAGAAACACATAATTTTAGTTTAATTTATTGTCCGAAGTTACAAATTCGTAAACACTAGATAATGTAAGCATCAGGAGAGTAAAATCCGGCCAAAAATAAAATCACTCCTTTGAAAATCAGGGAGATGTTAAAAGATTATAGTATGTACAACGGGCGACTCATTTCAGATTACATCTTTCCTCTGCTTGGCGGAGGAAAGTCACTGCTAACGACAAGGAGATACCGACTCTGAAAATGAAATACTGCAAAATCTAGTAAGAGTTGCGACTACTAATTTTACCAAGTCATTTGGAATTTTTTGGATTGTTGTTTCCCCAATATGAAACGCAAGAAAAATTCAAGGTAGACGGTTACTGAATGATGTTGTTGAAAGTAGATGATGGTTGACCAGGAGTTTAAGATCGGGAAAGCATCCTCTCAGGTGTCTATTCCACAAAATAGAGGTCCTCATAAAGGTGCTGATCGAATGGAATTTCCTTCTTACCGGAATACGAACAGAATAAGGATGATTCTATCGTATAACTGATATGATGAGTCTTGACTGTAAACGTTTGAATGGGTAGAACGAATTAATGTAGCTGGTCATATTGCATAATGTTTGATGAAGGAGGAGGAATGGTACAGTATTATGAAATTTAGCTAGGTACAAGCACTGATAGTTTACGCGAATCTGAGTAAAAATATAGCCTATCAGGTACTTCAATTACACATATAAGATCCAATGGATTTTTTTTTGTTTGGTGAGTAGTTGAGAATTGTGATTTATATACCTCAAGTATGCTATACGCATAAGTCATTTACTAAAATAATGCATTGAAAATGGGTTGCTATAGAAGGATAGAAAGGGATTATCAGTGGTCAGGAATTAATGCCACTATATGTGTAATCAATAAGTATAAGTATGAATGTAAATTCAGGTTAATAAATAAGAGAAATCGATTAGAAAAACTGAAATAAAGGTGTTTTGAAAGAAGACGTTAATTGACACAAATAAAAACAAATTCTAACGGAAACCTTAACTATGGAAGCCGGGGGAGGGAAAATTTGAATGCAAGCGTGTAAGGACAAAATGATGGCAGCTTTTCAAAAGTTGCTCTCCGGTTGGGAAGTTGGCAGTCGCGCCTGACCACGTTCGCGAAGACTTGCCAACGCGTTTCCCGCCGGCTCATTGCATCAGCAAGGGTAAGGGGAGATAACCACTTTCATACGAGGGCGCCCTCTACCTACATTTTAGCGTCTTTCTCTTTCTTGCTCCTCCGCCCGCTCCTTGCCATTAACCAAATGGAGAAACATTGGTCAGTTGGCATTGAATCAATTAGCTCCAAACGTTCCCGCTTATTTGGTCGCGTGAAAAATGGGGGAAAGTACGTGGAAAGGAAACAAGTGTAAAAGTAAGAGGATCCTTTTGCTGAATCAGCGATCTTTTATTTTCCGTTGAGCAAGTTTAATGCGACCATTTTATGCCCCTTTTGGTCATATCTTTAAGACACAATTTTTGCCTTGTGGGGAAAGGTGCGTGAGTTGTCTGTCGGAAGCTAAGGTAACACGATATTATACTGTTTTCTTTCGAGATTTGCGCAAAGCCCCAGTTTACTCAATCTCTTAATTAAATAGATCTGTAGTGACCTTCGATCCTGAGACCAGCTCCTGTGGCCTTGTGCCAAGCCAAGTTAAGCTTAGTAACTATAGTGCTTTAACATGGAGTGGGGATTATCAAGCGAGTCTCTCAGACCATTACCACTGTGTTAAGTTCACGACTAGCGAACTACAGTACGCATGCGACCTATCACATTAAAATCAGTTCCCTTACCGTGAATTAGTAGTTATCAAGCTGTAGTGAATTGAATCATGTTTGGGTACACAGGTGTCTGGTTAGCGTGGCGAGTCCGGTTAAGCATAACCACTGAGTAATGTTCGATCCTCACTGGCTTACAAGTTGCATCACATTGAAACACTGGCTCCCGTACGATCACCGAAGTTAAGCAACGTTGAGCCTGGTCAATAGAGTGATGACCGCTTGGGAATACCAGGTGTTGTAAGCTTGGATGTGTAGGTGGTATAATGGATAATGGCTTGGAATTATTAATCGAAGATCCGAATTTCAATTCCCGTTCCGGTCGTTATATTCACTTACATGCAAATACTCTTGGGAAAGATATGAATCCACTTATTCTCCCCCAGCTATGGGTTAATTAGCAAGACTTGTATCACTAAACCATTATTATCTAAAAAAAAAATCTTAAAATCCAAAAATATTTTCTCGCTTTACATAACCTGCAAAAGCCGTAGAAAACGAATTAATAAAATTTAATCGACCCCCCCACAGGGTACCCTGAACAAAATTCAACATTAAATATGTAGTAAAATCAACCAATCACTTGCCTCACTATTGCGGCTTTCTGTCAGACTAAATTAAACTTCGTAAATAACCAGCCATCTTCGTGTAGAAAATAGTTGTTACTAGTTCCAGGGTTTGCTTTTCGAACAGAAATAAAAGCCAGAATTCTAAGTGCTGATTTTTCAAGGCAAGTTTGTCAAATGTCGGAGGCTGAGATAAGCACTACTGATACTTTACTCCAAGACAGTGTCCAGCGACAGTTACTTAGTTTCACTTATTCAGTGAAAAGTTCGTAGCTGTGCATCATTCTGTATGGATCGAACTTACTATAGAAGTAAGTGTATACGCGACTAGTACGCTAGCCACAGGGTTATAACCTTGCGTCGGAAATCTGCTAAGGTATTTTTTATCTTCTTTTCAAAGGATTTTTATAGATAAGGTGTCAGACACGAGGCTCTTGTGTGCATACGTGTGTAAATGGTAAATGATAATGATGAGACTAACAGTGTTGATTGCCACGCCCAAGATGCGGACTACGAATCGCAGATACCAAACAAATGCACGAAATATACATCTGGGAAGGACGGAAAATATGACACCAAAATCCGGACGTGGATAGGTTAGCGAAAGAGGCCTCCCAAAAGCTAAGCAAAGTATTAAGAAACAGGAAAATATCATTACAGAGAAAAGAGTGCTATTTAATATCAGTAATTGCTCGACAATCTCCTCACAGATGAAGACGAGGCATGTGACAACAAAAATGTGGGTCTACAAAAGGATATTGTGAGTACCATGAACTGAACACGTGAATAACGAGGAAGTTTTAAGGAAATTGAAAACAAAAATGATGCTTATATTTAGAATCAGAAAGAGACAGTTGAAATTTCTACGACAAGAGGAAAGAGGATTTGGAGAACTTGACACTCACAACACATAATGAAGGCAAGAGAGAAACAACGTGTAGTCTACCTAACAAGCTTGTGTAAATGGATGGGAATAATGGTGAAAAGACAAGCCTTACTAAGAGCTACAAATGATAGGAAGTTGTGGAGAGCCATGATCGCCCACGTTCTGAAGCAACACGGTACATAGAAGAAGAAGAAGAAGAAGAAGAAGAAGAAGAAGAAGAAGAAGAAAAAGAAGAAAAAGAAGAAGGTGAGATTAGCCGTTTACCTGCAGGAAATATTCATCTTTCATCGACCGAACAGTTAGCGTCACTGTAGGTTGAAATTTATAAAATCTGTCTCTTAAAATAGTTCTTCGGGTTTATGGACTTCTCAAGTTCATTGTCATCGTCGTTTCTAATATCGACGTGAGTTTCCTTCCTAACCTTTTGCTTAAGGTAGTGTGGAAAGTCAACATTTTCATTATACCACTGTTTTCCCTTCTAGTTACATATGGTTTTAGTTGTTGGTGCTTTTAGGAGTCTTTAAATGATGTGGTTTCTGTTATTTGATAAAGATCATTGTAATGTTGTAGTGTCAGTCTAAAGGGTCCTATGAAGGATTTTCTTCTTTATGGCTTACAAGGTTCCTTAAACCATTTATAATCATTACAGCTTGTCTCTACAATGGTTCCTCATTGTCGCGGATCAATACGCTAGTTTGGTTTTCACGGGGGCTCCATTACTGCGGCCGTGAGTCAGACTAAAATATACTTGATAAATGACACTGCATATATCCCTATATAGTAAAATCTAATTTAGATACCAAAGAGAAAAAAAACTTGACAAGCGTTGGAACTGACACAACCCAACTCGATGCAGCTTTGAAAAGCGCCTCGACAAAATGACATCGTCCAAATACACAAAGTAAACAAGTTGGATGAGAACATTCCGATATGAGATTATTAAATATAATAACTGAAATTTATGCACAGCACCTCCCTAAAATCTATTCACCGCATACACATTGAGACGCGCCATCATACACACCCACACACATATACAGCACACAAAACAGAGTCCGAAACTATTTATTTTTGCTCGCAGATCTTGTCAAAATATCATGCAATCTTTTCTATCTATCAATCTCTCTCTCTCTATCTATCTATCTATCTATATATATATATATATATATATATATATATATATATATATATTCAATTGTTATCTGTCTTCCTTATCCTCATACAGCACTTCCTACTCACGTCACATATCTTATTCAGTAATCCTCTACCTTAAGTGGCTCCTACTCCTTGTATTGGGTATATATATATATATATATATATTAAAGACATTTTTATTTTAACGTTCTTTTTATAGATACAAGTATTTAAGTAAATGCTCTGTTTATAATAAACAGTATTAAATAACATTTACCGGCCTTAATGTCAGAGAAATTTTCATAAAAATATTCGTCCTTTGACAGGATTCGAACCTGCATCCTATACGGAACCGTCATTTAATAAATAAATTGTCGGACTTTGTCCATTTCTTAATATATATATATGTGTGTGTGTGTGTGTGTGTGTGTGTGTGTGTGTGTGTGTATATATATGTGTGTGTGTGTGTAGTATATATGTATATATATGTGTGTGTGTGTAGTATATATATGTGTGTGTGTGTGTAGTATATATATATATGTGTGTGTGTGTGTGTGAATTTGGCTGTTAATATATATATATATTGAGTAGACGCTTCGTTTATTTAGTAAACAGTATGCTTATTTATTTTCGTCTACCAGCCTGAATATTCGAGAAGTCTTATTAAAGTAAAATATGCTCTCCCCGGCAGGATGCGAACCTGCGTCCCCGATTGGCAGGCGAAATGATCGTTAGACCCGACATGCTTTTCTTTGTCTCTGCGTCGATGTTCAAACAGAGTACAATAATGCCTTATAAATGCAAATATCAGACTCTCAAAACATTCATATCTGCTCAGTTTCGTATCCTAACATAAACAAAGCAATTCCTAAAGAAGTGATGGATTTTGATTTATTCATCCGACAGATTTTGTTATTTAAACGTTATTTTTAATGGATACCCATATTTGAGTAGAGGCTCCTTTTATTTATTAAACAGTATATTTATTTTCGTTTACCGGCCTGACGAAGACGAAGAAGATGAAGCTATTTAGGTTCATCTAATTATTACTTATGTGTAGCAATCCATTCTTATATAATAGGCATTCAGATAAAATTATGGAAAAATGAAATGAAATAAAAACAAGCATTTTTATGTATAAGCTTAATTTCTCGACATAAGCTCCATTAATATCAAGACACTTCTCGAAGAAAAAGATTCCATCTTAGAAGAACTGGGTGCCCTGTGAATTTAACCATGTCAAAGCAGCCTTTTTTTTTTCTTTTGCATAATTAATTGTCTCAAGACGGATAACTTTCAAAAACGTTTTTACAGTTCGGAAATTTAATGTTAAGAACTAAATCAGGATTATAAAGAGGATGTCTAATGATTGCGCATTTAAATTGTCGTAATAATTCCCCTTGCTTGATAAGAGGAATAGGCAGAGGAATTGTCGTAGTGGAAAAATGATCTTCTGATAAAGTTTCCACGGCATGGCGATTTCCTTTTTGAACACATTTTCAGCTAATTTTCTTGAAACACTTTCATAATAAACAGATCTTACCGTCTTGTTCCTTTTGAAAAGTCAATTAGCAAATGAAATCAATGAGCTCTCGATATCCGTAAAAACTGTTACCGGAATCTGTCCTTCAGTCCAATTTGTTTTTACTTTGGCTGAACTCTTTCTACCCTTGAGTGGCAATTGTTTTCGCTCAGCTTTGTCTTCAGGGTCGTACTGGTAAAAACAAGCTTCAGCTCCTGTTACAATTCGCCTTGGAAACCCTTATATTTCTAGTTTCAGTGTATCAAACAAAAGCCACATTTTTCTACTCTAACAATATTTCTACATTAAAATCCTGGTTATTTTTCTATTTGGCTCATGAGGCCCATTGTTTGCTGGAGTTCGCATTCATTTGCATCTGCTCTAATGATTGATTTACTGAAGTTCTCCGGCATTTCACCGCTGTCGTATTTATATATTCGATAACCTTTCGTATTTATACATTCGGTAACAGTCTTATGATATTGTAGATTATAAAAATTTACTTGATTCACGGAAAGGTAAATATTGCTCGTTTACATGTGAGTATGTAAGCACTTACTTGGTCCGGGAATAGGTAAATATTAGTCGTTTATATTTGAGTCTGTAAATATTTACTTGGTAGGAAGCTTCTTTTCGTGAAGCTTTACATCTCTACAGGGAATAGAGTTGGCGTAACCTACGCCCAGATGACAGTCATATCAAGAAGAACCTTCGAATAAACCTATAAAGTTCTGAGATGTTCTTAAAATAAACGAAAATAAACCGATTTTCGAATTATTTATTAGCAAATATTGGCTAATTCGACATTTTATATATAAGATCGACAGTTGCACAACATATGATCATCATATCATCTATCATAATCAGTGCGCAGGCCTAAGACAGACGCTAAGAAACAAGCCAGCTTAATGAGTTTATCTTCAATTTCCACTCTCAATAAAATGGCCCTGTGCCAAACTAAGCCAATCTTCGTGAATACTTGCATAAGAGATGCAAATAAGAGTTTATTCAAAGATAAATATAATTATTCTAGTTTAAAGTCAGTACTCCGAATATTTGTTTCCTAGATATTGCACATATAGCTGTTGTAATTACACTTCAACTTTGTCATATATATATATATATATATATATATATATATATATATATATATATATATATGTGTGTGTGTGTGATGTATGTGCGTACGAGAGAATGTATGTAGACAACTAGATATGAGTTGGTGCGAATAGTTTTATGTACAATGTCTTAACTGAAAAAATCAAATAGTAATCTTCTCAAAAATATTTGTTTGCTTACAGGTTCTGACAGTTTGCTGACCCGCTTGGCCTTCGGCCCGCAAATTCGCGCCACACTTGCCGAAATTGCCAAGGAAAATAACTGAACCAGAACCAACTCTTGAACTAAAGCACGTCTTCCTTTTTTTTTTCTATATTTATAGAGATGGGAATTCAGACGGTTATCCTACATTGACTGGCCGACGAAATAGTTAGATAAATAGACCGACAGACTGAGATAGATAGATAGATAGATAGATAGATAGATAGATAGATAGATAGATAGATAGATAGATAGATAGATTTATTTATTTATTTATTTTTTATAGAGTGAGGTTCTCACTGTACAAGGCCCGGGAACCAATCGAGGTAGTTTATGCAGATAGGAGGGGAAGATAACGGTTAAACCTAGTCTTGAACAGGTTAAGATTGTAGAAATCGGGAATTTGTCACTCACAAGGACGCGGAGATTCTTTTGGGCTCTATAGAAACTGGAAAATGAGGACCTGGCAGCTCCTGCCCAAATATGACAGCGGTACTAAATTTTAGTATGTACGAGTTTCACTTGAAGTCTGGGTTGGATTCAAGGACCAATAATCGAAATAGATAGATAGATAGATAGATAGATAGATAGATAGATAGATAGATAGATAGATAGATAGATAGATAGATAGATAGATAGATAAAATAAATCCGAAGTTTACCAGGTAATTACTAGGTGAATTTTTATTGGAAATTATTACTGTATAATTAATAAAGGCTATTGAATTAAGTGCATTGACAAGAAAGCAAATTATACTGCGACATAGATATTTAATGTGTCAAATACATGCTTGTTCATCCTTAGACGACGAACTGAGATATATACATATGAGAATTATGATTAGATGCACATATTTGTACACACACGCAAGCACTGATAGATAGATAGATAGATAGATAGATAGATAGATAGATAGATAGATAGGCAGGCAGACTTGAACAGGCCTTAGATAGATAGATAGATAGATAGATAGATAGATAGATAGATAGATAGATAGATAGATAGATAGATAGGCAGGTAGACTTGAACAGGCCTTAGATAGATAGATAGATAGATAGATAGATAGATAGATAGATAGATAGATAGATAGATAGATAGATAGATAGGTAAACAGGCAGACCTGAACAGACCTTAGATAGATAGATAGAATAGATAGATAGATAGATAGATAGATAGATAGATAGATAGATAAATAGGCAGACCTGAACAGACCTGAGATAGATAGATAGATAGATAGATAGATAGATAGATAGATAGATAGATAGATGGGCAGGCAGACTTGAACAGGCCTTAGATAGATAGATAGATAGATAGATAGATGATAGATAGATAGATAGATAGATAGGCAGACTTGAACAGGCCTTAGATAGATAGATAGATAGATAGATAGATAGATAGATAGATAGATAGATAGGTAAACAGGCAGACCTGAACAGACCTTAGATAGATAGATAGATAGATAGATAGATGGATAGATAGATAGATAGATAGATAGATAAACAGGCAGACCTGAACAGACCTTAGATAGATAGATAGATAGATAGATAGATAGATAGATAGATAGATAGATAGATAGATAGGATCGGCCAAAATGAAATGCTTGTTCTTCTTTAATTACAAAAACATTTAATAGTTGAAGCATACCAAGCTTACCAAAATAAGCAGCAACGTCTCAGGATTCTTAATAAAGCCCTCAACGTAGCCCCCTTCCTTATCAATTGTGCTATTCATCTTTCTAAGAGGTTGGGGAATGTATACCTGGCTCATAGAAGTTTCTTTGCAGCTGTCTTAGTCATGTGCGAGTTGCCTCTTTTTTCTCATCATCATTAGAGAAGCGTTATCGTATGAGTGTCATCCATTTAGTGCAGCTCCAGATGACGAGCAGTTCCCACACTCTGCTCTTTTATGCAGCTTACAAGTATTCTGGGATACCACTTTGCACAGAACTTTGCATAGCCAAGAGACTGCACTAAACTGCAATCACTACCATGTCACGCCTGAAGGATTTCACAGTGTTTTGAAATAGCCATTTTCTGTCTGCGGTAATCATAAAAAAATAGCCTCGTTGATCTTATCTCCGTTCACAGAAATAATTTACTTTTTATTAATCATTTCACTCAAAGCAATGTTGTAATGCCACTAGGACGCAGTTTGAGAGAGAATAAGACTTTAGTGAGGAGAGGTGAGAAATGGGCAATAAAGAACAGTGTTCAGGAAGACAAACGATGGCGATTGGCGTTACGCTAAAAAGAAATTTAAGATTGTAGGTGGTAGTTAAGGAAGAAATTGGAAGGGATTTCCACAGGTTAGAAGTGCGAGAAAGGAAACTGTTAGAATAGAAGTGTCGGTTGCATCTACTAGTTCAACAATAAAACGACGAGACCTAGCTGCCAATCGAGTAGCACGCTTAAATTTATGTAGTCGAGGCAAGAAGGGAAAAAAGTCATCAAATATTTGCAGAAATGACAGAGAAAAGCCACGTCACATGAAAAAGTGACTGAAATCGAGATGGCAGATCAGGATCGATTACATTACAGATCCCTCTTTGATTTTTTTTCAAGACTCACGAGATTATACAGCAGGAACACCAGACCAAATATTGCATCAGTATCCAATGCACAGACGAATGTCAGTCAGTCAGTCAGTTATGTGCCGTGCGTGATAAACGCTTAGGCGATTATGTATCTTTCGATACATGACTGACGAGGCAGATTTTTTTCCCGCAGTAGGTTGCCATTTCTTTCTGCGGTAAACCAGTTGCCATCCAAGGCTATAGAACCCGGTCTGTCGTAACTATAGCTGGGGCGGGAGAAGAAGAGGATCCATACCTTTCCCATTAGCACGTAAGTGAATGTAATGGATTTGACTAGAATTCGAATTCGGCTCTCCGATTCCTCAATCCGAGCCGCTATCCATTACTCCAACGTGCCTGAGTGGTAGATTTAGAAATGTGCAAGATGGATTCTGACGAAAAAGGTTTTCTGACACGACATAGAGAATCAACTTTCCTGTCAGTAGAAGTAGAAATTGATTCAATATAATGACTCCACTTCTTGTTAGGGGAAAATGTGAACTCAAGAAGGCGCAAAGTTGTTTTCCTGAAGTTTAGCATCAGCCATAAGATGATGGCAGGAAGAAAAGGTTGTTATGAAAGCATTAAAACTTACAAGCTATTTCTTATCACAGTGAACCACTTAGTGGAGGTCCTTTTCAAGATCGGTTGCCAAATTTATTTTATTGGATATGTCGGACTTGCAAAAAATAGTTGTGTCATCTGCATAAATATCTAGTTGGTAACTGATGACATCGGGAAGATCAGAAACACCGTAGGTCCAAGGATAGAGACTTGGGGACTCTGCATTAGTATGAAATGATCTAGAAGCGTGACCTTTCAACTCGCCCGATTTATTATGAACGATTGGAATAAGCCAATTATTCGTCTTATAACACCGTAGCCCTTGAGCTTGCGTAGAAGACCAGCATGCCAAACCCGGCCAAACGCCTTTGAGATATCTAGAGTCACATCCCGAGTTTTACCAATAGAAAAAATTCAGTGGTAGTCGTTAACACATCGGTAGTAGAGCTGACAAAATAGGAGCCATGTCACTAATGTTAGTTTCTCTTTCTTTTTTAGACTGCAATGAGCTACAATGACACATCACCTTAAACTCTTGTGAAGGTTTACAGTAATTTCTACTTCCAAAAACAAAAAGTCTATGATAGCTTTTTGCTTTATACATGTGTCCAGATGGTCTGACAGTTTAAAAAAAAGATTATACAGGGTGCCCCACAAAAAAAAAGTACAGTTTATTTAATCGTTGGAATGTTTTTAGTTATTTGAAACAAAAGCAAATGATAGAAATTTAGTAGCTTAAAAGAGAACAAAAACATAAATGTTAGATGTGGTGTCCAAATTAAAGAAGTTATATTTTTTATATAATAGTTATATGATAGTTAATTTTTTTTCATCCTATAATAAATCTAAAATTTCCCGTTTTTTTTTTTTTGTGGGACATCCTGTAGGTTGGATAAAGAAGTTAAGTCCGCAAATCTCTCAACAACTTACAAAGTAAAATGTAAAAAGAAATAATTCAAACTAATAATTTAAAAATTCAATCAGGTTCAATCAGGACAGATATTAATTTTTAACTAACAGCTGTGTTTATATATATATATATATATATGTGTGTGTGTGTGTGTGTGTGTGTGTGTGTGTGTGTGTGTGTGTGTGAATGTGAAATATGTAAAAACTTAACAATAGCTTAGTTGCACTATTTCAAAATTTTACTAAACACACCAGTTGTCTATCTACTCTGATGTTGACTTAAAAATTCGAAGGCTTGGATCATATTTCCTACACTTTTCTCCCAAAATGAGCTTCGGAATTTCTACTTGTCCGAGAAGAATTATTCATAATTTGAAAAAGTCAATCATTAAAATATATATATATATATATATATATATATATATATATATATATATATATATATATATGAATAAAATGACAATAGGAAAACTAGTAATTGCTGACGCGTTTCGTCCAATTTTTTATTTTTTTCGTATTTTGCTTTGATAAAGTCCACATTGGACGAAACGCGTCAGCAATTACTAGTTTTCCTATTGTCATATTTATTCATAAATATTGTCTTCTCTACTGGTTAAATCGGAGAAATTTTCATATACAATATATATAAAGAGATTCGTATATATATATATATATATATATATATATATATATATATATATATATATATATACACAAACAAACACACATATATATATATATATATATATATATATATATATATATATATATATATATATATATATATTACTCGTAAGTTTGAATCAACACGTACAAACTTTGCGTTATAGCCGAAATACTTCTAATACTGCTAATCCTTACCCCACCCAGCAGCGATCTAGCTTAGTTTTGACACAAGGGAACAAATATAAGGCACCTAGTGAGTATCTAACTTGTAGGCTATTACATCACGCTGAGTCTCCACCCCAAAACACGTGGAAACTTATGTAGTAATAAATTCATTTCGCCAATAAACATGAACAAAATTACTTGTACAGGCAAAATAATTTATGAAACTAAACCCAGATATGTTTTCTAGATTTTTGTTTTGTTCATATATATATATATATATATATATATATATATATATATATATATATATATATATATATATATATATATATATCCTACAGACGAAACTGCTCTATCGCTATTTCGATATCAAATGTTCAGACAAGCTACATTCCTTAGTTGCACCGGTTCACAGCTAGGACCCGCCATGTCATATACACAGGGTCAAATCGTCCTCACTTCCTTCGTATTCCATTGGTAAGGAAGAAGATATATTCAGACATCCCTTTTCCCAAGAACGGCTACTTTGTGGAACAGACTCTCGAGAGGATACTTCCACGATAGCTATAATCTTAACATCTTCAAGTCTCAGAGCAACAGTTATCTATCCTACATATCTTCATAATCTCTACTACTCTTACGTACATATATCAACTTCATTTAGTAATCCTCTACCTTCAGTGGGTCTTCTATTTCGTGAAGAGTTAGTAAAATGAAATATATATATATATACATATTTAATGAAACATGGATGAATATATATATATATATATATATATATATATATATTCATGAATTATTCATACAAAAAACAAATACAAAGGTTAATGATTTAATTGGCGAGAAATCCATCTTCGCGAACAATTCAAATTATATACAAAAACCCCGAACCTGTTTATGCATGAAAAGATCCTTGTTTTATAAATTTCAGTGGCATAAGTTCTTATTATTTTTACAAGCTTTCGTCTGTTCCTACAGACATCCTCAGGTATGGAATAGATTTTGTTCTTGTTTTTACTCTCAGTAATAAGAGGACAACGAAAATAGATGTATTGTAATCCGAAAAATGCTATGAGAAATGTTTTATTGTTTTGGAGCGTGCAACGCTGAGTTTGAATTTAAATTTTAGGGTTGTGCGTTCTTGTACAAATATAGTGATAAGAGAATTCTTTTTTACTGGTAAATTTTCCGTCAAAAAAACAAATACAAAGGTTAATGAACAGACGAAATATTTGTAAATTAATTGCACCCTTACTGAAATATATATATATATATATGAACTCAAATAAATGGAGAATTATAGATTGGGCAAATTACATAGAGGGTGAGATGGACAAAAAGAGCACCATGACGCAATTCACCCCGCCAAAAATTTGGAAACTGCATTTTGTACTGCACTGAAAGCTCCAATGCGAACATTTCAGAGTGTTTGCTTGTCAGTAGAGAGGATTTGGAAAGAGTTGGATAACTGTAATAGCGATTAAGTGGGTGTTTGGAGTGAGCTCTAGTGATGGCAACGTTACACATCCATTCATCTTCAACACAGAAGCCTATTTCAAGTGCCTTGAGCAGGTATTGCTGCCCTGGGTCAAGAGGGTGACTGCTGAACGAACATGTGTCTGGCAACATGACTCTGATCCAGGTCACACAAGCGGGACAACCCAGTCATGGCTGTTGGACAATTTCTGTGACCACATCACCTCTTACATCTGGCCACCTAACTCCCCAGACTGATTATTATGTGTGAGGCACAGTTGAGCGAGAGACCAACAAAACTCCTTGTAACACCAAAGATGAACTGAAGGCAAGGATTATGGCAGCATTCACCAACTTAAACAAGGAGACTATCCAAAAGATTTGCAGGAGATTCCGAAGTCGTCTGGAGCCGCGGTTGAAGCCAATGGCGATTTTATTGAATAAATTTACTCTTTAGTATTTCAAGATATTTTTGTGTAATTTTGGTAAATATATCTGTTAAAACGAGGTCAGTGTTATTTTCATTTTTGCATAATTTAGACGACAATTTATTCATCACACCCTGGACATACGTATATATATATATATATATATATATATATATATAAATCAAATATGTGGTACAGTTCAATTTATATTACATGAATCATTCACCACTCGATGAATGTTATGATCCACTACTACCTGGATTTAATAAAAACAACATAATTTCCATGCCTGAGGATGACTAAATATACAGTTGAAAGTACTTGAAGATTGAAAAAAGACCGTATACAAATTGTAGTTATTAAAAACAAGGATCATAACATTCATCGATTGGTTCGTAGGTTGATGCAACTTTAAAATTTTGTTTGTGAAGAGTTTTCGACATTTTATATAATTAACTTTACTAATCTACTTTTTGTATGAATAATTCATGTATATATATATATATATATATATATATATATATATATATATATATATATATATATATATATATATTAACAATTAAATTTAATTTGAGTAGGGAACGTATTTTTACCTGTTACTTGAGTTTCGATAGGGATCGTTTTTCCAAAGTCGTCCCGAGGCCGTGCTTGAAACCAATGGCGATTTTATTGAATACATTTACTCTTTAGTATTTCAAAATATTTTTGTGTAATTTTGGTAAATATATCTGTTAAAGCGAGGTCAGTGTTATTTTCATTTTTGCATAATTTAGACGACAATTTATTCATTGCCCCCTGTACACACAGACACACACACACACACACACACACATATATATATATATATATATATATATATATATATATATATATATATAATAAAAAGGCTTAAACACTAATATTCCATGGTCATAATTTATTCCATTGGAATCGTAAATACGATCCAATTCATCAGACCTACAAATTCGAAAAGAAAACAGAAAAAACAGTTTTTTCTGTTTTCTTTTTGAATCCTTATTATATCCTTACTCTGTCCTGGACATTGAGTTCTACCTGGATTCTATCCCCTTGGAATTTTTTTATACAAAATATATATGTATGTGTATGAATGGATGTATATATATATTTATATATTTTGCATATGTATGTGTATATTTACCACTAATATTATATATATATATATGTGTGTGTGTGTGTGTGTGTGTGTGTGTGTGTGTGTGTGTGTGTGTTATGGTCCAGGTTAGGACCAAGGGAGAACAACACGAACACAAGAGTAGAAATAACGAAGGTATATTACACGAAATAATAATACAAGATGTGGAAGGTGTTAGTATGACTGTCAGTCTGGTTTGGAGTGAACTACTATCGGTTCGACTCGATTCGACCCTCTCTCTTGAGAGGCATAGTATACATAGTGTTAGGAAGAGTTCCTTCTGTAGTTATAGGTAAGGACCCATGACAATATATATATATATATATATATATATATATATAAACTGTTTCGTATTTTTACCTGTTCCTTCAATTTCGATAGGGATCGTATGTTAACTTTTCCCCACACACATCGCCATTTCATGCACCTTAGCTATTACTGCCCCTATTACAATTTCCAAATCATTGTGTAGACATTCTTAATGCAGCGATCAATATGCTTGTTATTCTCGGCTCGTTAACCCGAGGTTACTCTTAAAATGCAAATATTTGATTCTCCCTTTTTATTTACTACGTTTTCTAATTCATTCTCCATTAAAGACACAAAATGCACATTAAACGTCTTTCCTCATAACAGGAAATATTGTCTCTGATTTGCTAATAACCTTAGGCCTTCTAGATATCCCTCCATATTTTCCTGATTCATGAAGAAGTGACGGAGAGTGACTTTGAATCCGAGGCATTCAGTCCATGACGACCGTTAACAGTTATGAACTGAAGCTTGTTTGAAAGAATCACTTTGTAATAATAATAATATAATCTCGTTTAACACCCGAACATGTGAATAAGACAAAAAAGACGGGGAAACTTGTTATGAATAATCAGTGTATAACAGTCACAAGACTTACAATATCGACTTATTCACGCGTATTTACCTTACCTTTCCCCTCAGATCCATATTTGTGCCTACCGATAGATGTTTGTCATTTGATTAGATTTTGGAAAGTATTCCAGGCTGAAAAATTTTCAGCTTCAATATCCTTTGTAGAAACTTTTGCTCTTAAAATCTCGACTTATCCACAAGTTATGTTTTATTTAGTCCTGATGAATATCTAAAATGCATGTCTAATTCACAAATCTACAATCCACCTGTATATAGTCTGACCTTTAATTATATTTTTATTGTAAAATTTAGCGCTAATTACGAACGTATACATAGTCTCTGTTTCCAGTTCAGGGGCGTTTTCAATCTATAAAATATGTTAATTCTTTGTAAAGAATGCGAATTAAATAGAATATGTTCGATTTATTGTTAGTTTTTAATATGATTCTGATCAGTGTGGTATCGGTCGGACTTTGTCTAAGAAGAATTCATAAATTTCATTTGTACATTGTACGTACAGAAATTGTAAAGTGACTCATAGAAAATATAGAAAACTATTATCTCCGTCTTTTCAATCATAATTAAAAGTTATATATTATCACCTGTTAAAGTTATGACATTGTTACAGACAGTCAATTATAATTTTCATATTTATAAGTCGAACATTCGTCCATGCTTTGAATATTGTTGAGCACATGTTAACTATTCAATTTAATTTTGATAGGGAGTGTATTTCTACTGTCACTTTGAATTTGGATAGTGAGAGTATCTTACCCATTCCAGACATTTTATATAGAGAGATTATCTTACATATTCCTTTCAATTTGAATAAAGAGAGTATCTTATCTCTTGTATTCTATTTGGATAGGGAGCTTATCTTACCTGTCCACTTCAATTTAGATAGAGAGAGAGAGTATCTCAACTATTCTCTTCAATTTGGATAATTAGAAAAGATACGCACTGTTTCATTTTCCAGTCATTTTGGTTAGAGAGAGTATGTTAATTATTCCTTTCCATCGGAATAAAATGAGTATCCTATCTGTTCCCTTCCATTTAGATAGAAAGCTTATCTTCAGTTTGGATAATAGGGGTATTTTGCCTGTTCCCTTTAATTTAGATAAGGAGCATAACTTAAACTATTCCCTTCAATTTGGATAGAGATCATATCTTATCTGTTCCATTCAATTTGAACAAGGAGAGTATAAGGATACTATTCGAATTATTTAAGAAGAAAAATGCAAGAAAAAAAAAAGAAAAATGAAGAAAAAAAAAGAAAAATGTAAGAAAAAAAACTCACATATATTTTACTTACCAGACTATTACTAAAAGCCGTTAATATCTCGGGACTTGAGCAGCCGTGTCTATCCACAACTTCCTGTCGTTTTTACTTTAATTTTTCCATATACTCTCAACCAATCACACACACTAAGTAGTCTTTTTTTCTATTTGATTTTCTTACTTTCAATGTCCTGTGAGTCTTAAACCCTCTTGACCCTTTTGTGTCATCATGTGTTCCAGAAATTTCAGCTATCTCTTTCTGATTTTACATATCTGTTTACTTGTGTTTCCTATTTTCCTTCCTTTTTGATCACATGTTCTGTTCATGGTATTCTCATCATTCGTCGGTAGAACCACATGTCTGTCACTTCAAAGTCTTGTCCAACATTCATTTCCATCCATATCAGATATTATATATTACATATCATTTCAACACTGTTATTCTTTCTTTCGAACCATTTTTTCTCTCTTAGTACTTTCCTTAGTTTTTGAAATCCCCCCATTCTCTATTACCCTTCGCATAGAATTTATGTGTCACACTTTGAAAGAAATGCCAAGAGTATGTAAGCGACAACTATTAGGATATCCTTGCCCAGCCACATGGAAGTATCCACACGCGAAGCTTTTACACAAGGTAGCAGTTCGTGAGAAAAAGCTGTCTGAACGGAAATTTATCCTTACATTTGGAATATGGGGGAAATGAGGGTGATTCAACTCCGTGGAAATAGGATGACGGATACTAGGTGTAAAGTTCTGAATTGGTGGTAATAAAGCATGGAAATCAGTTGAATATATTCTATGGAAAACGTAATAGACTAGCGATATGCTTGCTGCTCTGAGTCTGTTGGAACGAGGCTGCAGAGTGGAAATCATGTCTTCCTTCCACAAAAGCATGTAAAAGATTTTGGACCCAGACTGGAAAGTGAGGGTTGAGCAGCTTCAGTACAGGTATGATAGCAATACTTTATTTATTTTATTTATTTATTTATTGTCTAAGCTGACTCTTGTAAATGTGACACAAAATATAGTCCGAGAGCTGTATGGAAATTTTTGAGTATGACAGATAGAATGACGATTACCACTTTAAATGAGATAATTTATTAAGAGGGAGTAACTAATTCGATTCAAACAAAGTAAAACACTTCTGACCACATTATAGGTAGTATGGACTTTACTAGCATCTAAAATGCTTGATGGTTTAAAAACAAAAGATAATGTACATAATTTGGAAAATAAAGAAATTCTATCATCAGAGAAGTTTCAACATGAAGGCACGCTGCAAATGAGTACAATTTCCCATCTTCATCATAGCTGCTCGTTTCCGCGGATTCCCATTTGATCAGGCCCATTTGTGTTTCTTCAACGCTCACATAACCAACCTGTGATTTATACTGCGACTAAGCTGAACGGATCTTAGCTATAGTTCAAACTAGCAGTAGAGCCCGGCGTTGAACGGGGATGTAACAGTAAGAGATAGATCAAATATCGACCATCATAAAGACTGAAAAATAAAATTGACAAAAATTATTGTTTAAGGTTGACGGACACGCATGTCTCAGTTTTGTTTTGTTTTGTTTTGTTTTTTGTTTCTTTTTTGTTTTTTTGTTTTTTTTACGAATTGGTCAAACCCAAACAAAAACATTGTTTTCAATCGTTATGAGTCTACCGATTGAATAGAATTTTATTATAAACAATTGTCTTGTAAATGGAATTTTTAAAGCATTCTGAATGTAAAAATAAAGAAAAAACTGTGCAAGAGAATAAGAAACACTACCTGCCAAAAGAAAAAAGTGAAGTTTTGTTGAAATCAGTTGAAAAATGTAGGAAATCCGATCCCATATACACACACACACACACACACACAACCTGGGTTTTATAATAAGTATAACTCGATATGAGTTGTCCCCCTTTCATTCTCGAAAAAGCGATGACTCTTAATTGTGTTTTCAAATTGATTTCGTGCAAAAACAATTGTGTTTTTTCCAATTTTTTGGCGCTCTCAGAACCACCGCAAAGTAATTTTATGTAGTCCTGTGAAGTTTTGTTGAAATCGGTTGAAAAATGTAGGAAATCCGATCCAATATATAAACGTACAGACACACACACACACAACCTGGGTTTTATAATAAATATGATATGTGTTCCACAAGTGCCACATACGGTTTTAAATTTAGAGCTGTCCTTCCCTTAGACTGGTTGTCAACCACGGCTATAGATGCCAGGCCGCCATGCGATTTAATCCATATCTGGGGAGATAAGAGATAAGAAATGGTTTCATAATTTTCTTAAGGGTATTTGTGCGAAAGTGAAATTAACGATCACGTGCGGAATTCGAACTCGTCTCGGTGTTTTCTGCTTCCGAGCTTCTAACCCATTTACACTAACTGCATTACCAAGAAACACTAACATCGAGCTGCCAATCAAAAAAAACCTAGTGTCAGCTGAAAATCTCGTGATGCCAGATTTCGACCAAAAGTGTGAGATCCTTGTTCCTCAGGGTGCCCACACCGGTACAATCCGAACCAAAGCCATAGCCCTTTGCTACTCCACCACAGAATATGTCTCACCAGTGTGGAGCAGAACATCACATGCAAAGAAAATCGACCCTGCTTTAAACACCTCTTGCTGATCGATTACTGGGTGCCTCAAGCCTACCAAAGTAAATGACCACTTCTTGCTTAGTGACATTGCTCCTCTTACGTAAGAAGGACAGTGCACTCCCAACTCGAGAAGGTGAAGCATCTTCGTCATCCACTCTCAACTCGAGAAGTATAAGAATCCTCGTCATCCACGCCACAGCTGTAAACCAATGACAAAGGGGCTCTTGTCAAGACACAGCTTTTTACACCCAGCCGAACCACTAAGCAATATAGCTTCTAGTCGGCGTCTGAGCCTGTGGCGCAGACACCTTAACAACGTAAAACTCAGGATCTCACTCAGCCCTACAGAATCCCTTTCTCCTGGCTCAAGTGATGCCTGACCCTTCTGGCCCTGTCCGAATCGACACCGAACAACTGCTGGTCGCTGTAGAGTCAACTTTCAGAAATGGGGACATGCCACCAATGTGGATCCCAACTGCGAATGCGGACAATCACTAACTATGGAACATTTTCTAGTTTGCCCCAATTCTGAAGCTCCATGCACACTTAACGACCTTGAAACCTTAACACCTCAGGCCAGGCTTTGTATGCAACACTATATGGGTGTGATATAGCGACTCGATAAGAAGTCTCTCGGGTACTCTGTCACGCGGTACCGAGAAACCAATATCGGGAGAAGGGTTAAACCAATAACTGAAACTCAGCTAATGCAATAGAAGAAAAACCAAGTACATCCTTGAGGATGCTGACATCGTTGATGATTTTTCTTTTTGACTGGCTTAGCTCATTTAAACAGGGTTTCAACTAACTCCTCAGCATCCTTTCTGCGAATCGACATAGAAGGCGTTGGAAGTGTGAAAACTGTCCGAGTTGGTTGTCCCACTTGAACTTGAGATCACGATAGCTTCTTTTACGGTTTGTCAACCTTTTGCAAAAGACAAAAATATTTTTACACTATTTACATTGTTCGGACTGTTGTCCTTATCTTTATTGTCACATTGTACGCTCCGGCCTTCTTCAGCTGATATACGTTGGAATTTCGAACTGAAACCTTTAATTAATCCACCGGGGTAAATTCCACGTACCATGCCTTTTTCTGGATATCGCAGTTTCAGTTAATTCCCTTTAGTAACTTAATTCTCCAAGTTTTTGTTTACCTATGTTGTGGTCAGTTAATGAACTCAGAAATGTTTGGGTAAAGTCACAGGACATCTGTGAATTAATTTTGGGGAATTATAAACTTAATGTCTCAGTAACATGTTTTAACCAGAACTCACATTACAGTTTTTGTTATTGTTGAATAATAAATGTTTTAAATAAAGAGATCGGTTCGAAATTCCAACTTATATCACCTGAAGAAGGTCGGAGCGTACAACGGCCGAAACGTCATGAATATGACAGTAAAGATGAGGGCAACAGTCCAAAGAATGTAAATAGTGTAAATATTTACAATACTTCATCTCATAAATATAGACAGAGAAATATTTTTATATTGATAGAAGTTTAGGAGATAATAATGACTTATTAATACAAGTCCTACTACTTAACCCATAGCTGGTAAGAGAAAAAAGGTGGATTCATGCCTTTCCCATGGATATTTGGACGTAAGTGAATATAAAGAAGTCAACTGGAATTGGAACTCGGCTCTCTGATTTCTAATTCCGAGCCGTTATCAATTAAATCGCCCGCACATCCAATCTTAAATCATTTGGTATTCCCAAGCGGTTACCCATTTAATTACTGATCAGGTTCGACGTTGCTTAACCTTGATGATCGTATAAGAATCGGTGTTTCAATGTGATATGGTCGTAAGCCGAGATAGAATATGCTCGATGACATGGATTTAAAAAGCCCTTGTATACATGCACGTACAATCCTCACGGCTACCCCACGCTCGCACCTACCTCACCCACAAACAATAGTACCTTATTTGTTCGATACTTCTTTTATGTACGAAGTCTATTCAGGACGTGACTGACCACAGCTCTCCACAACTCCCTGTCTTTTGTTACTCTAAGGAACTCCTGACCCTTTACCATCCCTCCTTACCCCTTTTCTGCTATAAATTCGTTAAGTAGGTCACACATCACTTCCCCTGCCTCTCTTGCCTTCAATATGTTTTATGAGGGTCAAGTTCTCCAGGCCCTTTTTCCTCATTATGTGTCACAGAAATTTCAACTGTCTTCTTTAATTATAAGTATACTTTTTCTTTGTGGTTCTTAGTTTAATTAAAACTCCATCGTTGCTAACATACTCTGTCTATAATATTCTTAGTTATCAGAATGTTATTCAAAGATTCTCCATTTTTGTAAAACTTCTTGAAAATGCATCTGGCATTACATTGTAGGTTTATACCTAATTAAACATACATAGCAGAGTCAGATTACAACATACAAGAACATAAAAATACTAGGATGGGTCATAAATAATTCCCGTTTTTATCACATACTTTCTTCTTCAAATAAAGTACAATTACATTTTATTCAACTCTCCATTATTTCCAGTGTCTTCTTGCCATTTATCAGCCAGCTCTTTGATATCTTTTAAATAAAATTCCCCAGATTTTGAAGTGAAAAATTTTCGTCTAATTCCTAAATATGGTTTTCATTGGAGAAATTTTTCTCACATCAAAGCGTTTTGTAGCGCTTGAAAAAGGCGCAAGTTTAGCGGTTGTGGTAGAACAAGCCGAGTTCCAAGGTCTTTTCTGTGTTATTCTTTCTGTATGCGACCTTAAGTTGCCACAGAGGTGAACATCATTTTTTTTTTTACTACTGACGAGCGCAGGATCAATTTTTTGGATATGTTGTAGCTGCTGGACGAATAAATGTGCGTTTTGCGTTTCACTGCATTTTATGAGCCTTAAATAAATATCCCAACGATCTTACTACACCCACAATGTTACTTTTGTTCCATGGAACTCAAAGTTTGCAGTCATCTGTGGAGATTTATCATTGTTAATCAAATGCCTTTTGTGCTGAACATTATCCTTTTAATCCCATTTTTGTATGCCTTTGATATATTTAGGTTAGGGTGATACATTTGTCATTACAATTGACTCCTAAAAACAGAAATTACTTATGAGCCAACCTAAGGGAATAAAATTGTAAATCGGACATATACTTAACTAAGGTCAGTTGACAATCAAATCGTGGTATTTGAAAGCCTTAAATGTAATATATGTTCTTTCCTAATCTTGACTAGTGGAGCGTGGCTGAGTGGTTAGGGCCTTTGCATTCCAACCTCGGCTTTGAATCTCATCATTTATCAAGCAGATGATTTATTTATAATATCGGCTCGGTGAGACGATCACATGCTTGAAAATCATAATTCGGGTTGATCCAAGCCTTGTGAGTGAGATTGAGTAGAGGGAACAGTTTGGAAACTGTCGATGGTTTTGATTGTATGAAGTTATCAGAAGGATTGGCTATACTGGCCTTTTTCAACTACTGAATCACGCCAGATTGGACGCTCTCTCCCAGAAACTACAATTGTACCTTTTTCTATAAATACTTTCATGCTAACGTTTCGGATGAATTCTTCGCTATGGTACCTAAACTTTACGAAATTAAGCGCAGTTCTAGAAAGGTCTCATCAATTCACAGTTGAATTGGCTAAACGTAACCGTAACAGTTTCTTTTCTCGCACTTCTCGATTGTGGAAACCTCTTCCGGCTCCATGCTTTCAAGCTAATTTTGATCTTCAAAAATTTAAATGCAATATCGATCGAAATCTACTGTCTCCTTGATTACTCTTCAATTGTACTCACTCCATAATAATGTTTCTGTTTTCTAATTCTTTCACACTCAGTAGCCCCTTGTGTTTTAGTGACTTTACTGCTTGTGTTAGGGTGATAAGATCCGTTCAACTGAGTTACATTATAAACCACAAGTTTGCTCTGTAGTTATTGAAGAAACATTAATAAGGAAAAATGTAAAAAGAGGGTAGCGAGCCAGCTTAGGGTATACTCTGAAAATAAATTATCAAGCTATTAATATTTGGACTATATGAGAATGCTAATTTGAATACATGAGTGCATATTAATGATAATTCCTCAATTAAGAAATTCAAGCTGACACTAACTAGGGGTTTACACAATTCATTCTTGGGAAATAGAAAAAGGTTACACTCATTCACTCTCATAAAAAACTCTATGAAAATAGATATAGTTCTATAAACAACGTAATTCCGATAATTCAGTAGATTTCACAACATAGTGTATTTAACGCCGAAAAATACTATATTCTGTGTGTACTACAAATTATGAAATACTACTTCAGACACTCGGAGTTGTATGGAGCATCAAGATATCAACCACATAACCAACATATTCCATAGATTTAGCGATTACATTTGCTTATCCCCCAAAGTAATTGAATCTGTTAAAAACGAACGCTCAAATGTTTGTTTTAAAACGACAGACAGCTTTTTTCCCAAACCAACTGAACCCATTAAAGTAAAAGAACGTTTCTCTTTTTAACCACAACGTGTATGAGAGGAAGCCCAAGCCATTTTAACCACAATGGGCATGAGAGGAAACAGGACTCTTTTTCACCACAATATGCAGAAGAAGAAAGTCTTTTTCGCCACAACGTACGGGGAGAGAAAACTCAAGTCTTTTTAACTACAACGTGCATCAGAGGAACCCCAAGTCTTTTTAACTACAACGTGCATCAGAGGAACCCCAAGTCTTTTTAACCACAACGTGCATGAGAGGAAACTCAAGTTATTTAAGTGATATAACAGTTGAATAAAAGCAAATGTGGATAGTGATATCTTCATCTATTAGCAGAATGCAATGAAATTTCGATGAGAGGTATCCAACTTTATGTTTTGTGGTGAATAATTTGTAAGCAAAAATATAAGCGGTCATTGCCAAATGGGTAAACATTTGAGAACCTAAGGGGGAAAATGTCTTTAAACTCGGCTAATCCCGACAGATACGCTGTGACCAATCCATCTCGGTAATAACTAAAAAGTTCTGTTTAGCAAAGATGCAGCAAAAATATGGATGTAAAATTCCGTCGAAAATGGCACTGTTGTCAAGCTTCGATGAGTTGCTCTCTACGAATCAGACTTATTCAGCTTCTATTTTCCATTTGATATCTTTTGTTTTCATCTGATGTATACTTTTCTTGTCTCCTTTCATTGTTTCCTCTCCGTTACTCTATTCTCCTTCAGGCCATCAAATCACAAAACCTGACGGGTTAAATAAGATCATTTCAACCTGAAAGAATATCAATAGTTTTTGGAAAGACGCTTGTTTGTGTGACGGATCTACGAATCAACCATTTTGAAATCAAAAAATAGAAATAAAAAAAGATCAAATAAAAATGACATAAACGCAATGCGCGCATGCGCCTTTGAGCCTTCACTTACGAATATTTCGGTTGGGAAAAAAAAACGGTGGGGGGGGGCAGATATAGGTAAAATGCGCAAGACAGTTTCGAGAAAATACTTTTTCTTTACATTTTTTTTTTTTTTTTTTAATCCAGCATACCAAAGAAAGACCCCGTGTGACATGTGGATATCAGAAGGCGAACTCTCGAGTCATCAAGGGAGATAAGCGATGTGCTGGGACTTGATGACCCTTGACTGTCAGTTTGGGGCAGCCGACAGCAGCAACATCGGCCGCGCTACTAGAGAACAGCTGCGAGAGGAGACGAGTCTTTCTGTCAAGCAGTTTTCTTCTTTTTTCTTTTCTGATTTTTTTTTTCTTTACGTCGTTATTTTTTGCTTATCTTTTGTATTCTTTACGCTCCCATTTTATTTATTTTTGCTTTGTTTCTCTGGTTCTTCCTTAATTCTTTTCTTTTGTCGTTTTATTTCGTCATTTTTTTCTCTTCCATCCTTTCTTTCTATTGCTGTTAAATTTTTCTTCTTTTCTATTTTTTCTTTTTGCGGATCATTCCTTCTATTTAAAAAAATGTCTTCATTTTCTTTGTTTTTTTACATTATATCCTTTCTTTATTCGTTTTAAATTTACTTTTTCGTTTCGTTTTCCTTCTTTCTGTAGAATTTTACTTGTTTTTATTCTTCTTTTAATTTCCATATTTCTCTATTCCCCTCTCTCTCTCTCTCTCTCTCTCTCTCTCTCTCTCTCTCCATTCGTTCTCTTTTTCTTACTTGTCTGCTTTCTTTTTCTTTTATTTCTTTCCCATTATTGTTTTATTCTTTTCCCCTCTATATCTTTAGGGTCTCAATTTTTTCTTTATACTACTTTTTTCGCTTGTTCTTCTTCTACCATTTCTTTTCGTTTCTTAATTCCAGATTTCTTTCTTCCTTTTTTATTCCTTCAGTCAAACTCTTTTGCTCTTCCTTCCTACCTCTTTCACCATCTCGATATCTACCACCATGTTCTCACTCTCTCCTCATACTGACACAAGTAATAACCTTAAATCGCAAGGGGCATTCGTCAATTCAATACTACGTCACTCTGGCCAACAAACCTCATCTTAAAATCATATTACGGTGACAATCATGGCCTCTCCGGGGACACGGGTCGACTTCGTCTCCCGCGAGCATTCTGTTTATTTTAATTTCATGCCCTTTAAGCGCGGAATAAACAAATGATCTGACATTGTAGAATCTCGGTGACGATTACGACCAACTTCGGGTGGACAGACTTGGTCAGAAAGGAAACAGTTCTCTATCCTGTCTTCGTGATAACATTCACTCTTTCTTTCTTGTTTTCTTTCTTTCTGTCTTTCTTTCTCCCAGAATACCATTCATTCGTTTCTTTTATTTTTTTAAATATACGATTTAAATATATTCCAGTAGTTTTCTATTTACAATGAATAACTACAGAATCCTAATTCTTTCTTCTTCATTCTTTACTTCTCCTTCTCTCTCCCCTCTATTTGTATGTCGCTATCCCACCCACTCCCCGGCTCTTTCTCTTTCTCTTTCTCTTTCTCTAGGTAGCGATACACATAGGTTCATCAAAGAATCAATAGCCTAAGGAAAAATTACATATATTTTACGAAAAAAATAATGTTTCAACATAATTTCGTTTCTTGTCAATGCACTTAATTCTCTTCCGACTTCTTCCTTTCCAGCCAACTTTGATCTTCAAAACACTTAAATGCAATGACAATTGCTGTCTACTGTCTTCTTGATTCCTTTGATTTTAGTGTTCTCGCTACTTGACAGTGTTTTTCTTATTCTTTCACACTCAGTAAGCCCTTGTGTCTTAGTGGCTTTACTGCCTTGCTTGGGGTGGAATGATTAAACAAAATAAATCAATGGTGAATATTAATGACATAGATTGAACAGTCGACGTTTCAGATCAAAATACATCTAATGACAATCGTTCAAGCTCATGACATATCGATTCAGCTTCTCATATACATAATTATATATATATATATATATATATATATATTAGAAATATATATGTATATATATATATATATTAGAAAGTGAATAAATAAGTCATGAGCTTACAGATCACACACACACTCACTATACATATATATAATATATATATATAGTGTGTGTGTGTGCGCATGCGCGCCACTATTTATTCTTTTATTTCGATATTTGGGATCAATACCTTTTTCAAAATGCTTTCTACTTTTCACTCAAATCCTAATATTTTCTCTTGACCTTATTTTCTTCTTCTTTCCTTTCTTCTTTCCTTTGTTTCTCTTCTTTAAAACGATTACATTCGTTTCTTTCTCATATATCTTGTCGCTTTCTTTCTTCCCATCATTCTTCTTTTTTCTTCTTCTTTTTCTTCACTTATTATCTCTTGTACTTGTATTTTTCTTTTATTCTCCTCTTATTTTTTTTTGTTATTCCTTTTGCACCTTTTCTTCTTCTTCATTCTTGTTCTCTTCTCTTTCTTGCTTTTTAAATTTCTTTTTCCAACCCTTCAGCTATCTCTCTTTACTTATTCATTCTGTTTCGCTCTTTATTCACATCATTCTGTGTGTGTGTGTGTGTGTGTGTGTGTGTGTGTGTGTGTTCTTTCTTCTTCGTGTTTTAATCCTTCTCCCTCTTTCCCCTTCTTACCCTCATTTCCCATTATATACTTTTCCATCCAACCTGGACATTTGATTAACACAACGGACAGCCAATTTGACCAGACCCACCGGTCACTACCATTGCTGTAGGTGGTGGGGTATAATGGGTTGGTTGGAGAGGGTTGAGGAAACAAAAATACGCAATTTTTGCTTTTACTTACTGTCCAGCCGAAATGTGGCGATTGATGGACGCTGCTTGTTTTTATGGGCCCCGGTGAACTCCTCCTGACGGATTCAGAGGGCAAGAGGAATCGATTTTTGCGGAGAAGCCATTGTCTGCATAAAGAAAGAATGATTGGAATTGATGGTAAGAGTGGTAGAAACGTTGGAGAAGGAAACAGATAAGACATAAATGGTGGGTTTCGGAATCTGAGTTCAGGTGGTAGTGGTGGTGGTTGGAGTGAGATTGATATGAAGGCAGGGAAGGAGGGACGGACAGATGAAATGCTTGCGTTTTGAATTTGGTTGGGGTGTGGGAAGAAGGAACATACTCAAAGCATTGTGAAGCCGTGTCAGAGAAGTAGAAAGGATATAAAAGTATTAAAAAAAAGATGAAGGATTCTGATTTTTGCAAGTCATGGGTATCACAGATTTTACCGAAATCGTACGTATATTAGTAATAGGAAAAAAAGCAAGATTTTATAGCGCCGATATTCTAATAGAATTCACAAACAAGTTTCGCGTTTTCATCTGTGAACAAATTGCTGCATATTCAATGCCTAATAAAATGTTATACATTTGTTTAATTATTTTACCGCGAGCAAGGCGATAAAGCCACTAAACTACAATGGGTTACTGGGTGAAATAAACTGAGTGCTGCAATCTAGAAAGGATTACTGAATGAATTCCTCTAATTATTGAACAATTTAGTTCATGCCACATTGACTGAAAAACCTACCAGTACAAAAGAATTCTCCTATTACCATATGAGTACAAAAGAATTCTCCTATTACCATATTAGTACAAAAACGCACAATCTTAAAATTTAAAAATTCAACCTCAGCGTTGCGACCGCACGCTCCCAAAAAATTTCTTACAATTAACAATAACACATTTCTAAAAACATATTCCGGATTACATCTATTTTTTCGTTGTCCTGTTATTACCAGGATGTAAAATACAAATCTATTTCAATACCTGATGATGGCTGTATGCACAGATGAAAGATTGTAAAAAAAATAAGAAAAAACCTTATGCAACTGGAATTTATAAACAGGGATCATAACATTCATCTACAGGTTCGGGGTTAATGTAATTTATTAAATTTGTTTGCGAAGATGTATTCTCGCCATTTATATCATTAACTTCTATATCTGTTTCTTGTATGAATGATTCATGTAATGTAAATTGAACTGCATCACATACTTGATATTATATATATATATATATATATATATATAGATATAAATATAGAAAAATATATATATATATATAATAAAATACATTTGTTCAGTTATTATGAGACAATGATAAAATAAATGAACATTCAATTAAATGGAATTTTATTATATTCGTTAATTTATTTTATATCTCGTAAATTTATTTCATTTATTACTTATTACTTATATATAATTAGAAAGACTTGAATTTCAGACTTACCTTCTTTTTCGATTATTTTTTGGTGAAACATATTCTTTACTATCGTTATATATTATCCCAAAATAGAATAGCTGTACTTCGTGACAAACCTAACGACTAAAGAAATATATTACTCTACCCACTAACTCTATCACAACTACAACCTAAAACAATAAAAGATTTAATCAATGTGATATAATGGAATATGCATGCACATGAGTTCCCCCTCACTGGAATATGATTGGATGGTGTTCGTCATAAATACAGACGGACGTGTAGGTACGACAGAGTTTAAGTCTATGACGTCGCCCATTGGACTACGCCATTGACTATCCTATTGGTCTACACCTATTACCTGCGACTACGAGTACCAGTCGATTACTGCTACCGTGTACTACTTGGTTACAGTAGCCAAAACCCCTTAACTACTTCGACCAAATATATCCCTTTCCGGGACATATCACAATGCAAAACAAAACAACAAGTCAAAACTTGAAGGAGGAATTTACTCTATCAACAGCAAGGATTACGAGAAGGAATATATTGTAGAAAGTTAAACAAAAGACTATATGAAGAAAAAAGAGATAAACGCATTGGTTGTTTACTGTAACGAAACTTACCACAATTTTGACATAAAAAATTCTACTCTAATTAAAAGAGAAAATAATTCACTAACATGGAAATGTCTAGAAAGTGCTTTAATAGCTAATTCAGCAACAGTAAATTTACGTCCAGGTTCTTATAACTTATCATCATTCTTGGCAGATTTCTTGTAATCACACTCTGGGATATTTTAAAAGAATGATGGAAAGAAAAAGAATATAAATGAATCTGGCTAGATTGCAAAAAATATTTCAAAACATTTTAAAACTACCAGCGTCCCTCGTTCAGGTGCATTTGTAGTCACAATAGCGTCAACAAACCCAGTCCGATGAAGTCCTAACGGATGAAACGCGTCACAAATAATCTTTTTCTATGTTTTTTCTTACAATTTAGATTGTTTCTTACAATATATATATATATATATATGTGTGTGTGTGTGTGTGTGTGTGTGTGTGGAAAGTGGAAAAAAGTTTTCGTGTGACTTCATCGGACTAAGTTGATGTTTATCTAAGCTTGACATAAAATTTCTTACAACTACATCTAGAACAATAAAATACTTAAATAATACAAAACAAAATAATAATTTAAAACTTGAAGAACCTATTTACTTTGTCTCCTGTAATAACAATAAAGAATACATAAGAGAAACCCCAAGGAATTTACATAAAAGATTATATGAACACAAGAGAGGTATTTTACAAAACAAGATGCACAGTACATTAACTGCTCACCGTGATGAGTTTAATCGTAATTTTGATTTAAAAAGTACTACTTTAATTAAAAGAAATTTATTTAGATGGAAGTGTATAGAAAATGCTTTAATCGCCGGGTCATCGAAAGTATATTTGCAACATTTCACCATTCTTGGCAGATCTTCAATTATCTCCATTTTAGATACTTAATAGAAAAAGTGATAAAAAAAACATAAGCAAAAAATAAACAAAAAGAAAAAGAAAATAATGTAAATGGCTAGACTATATATCCAAACGCATATTTAAAAAAAAAAAAATAAGTTTAAAAGTTTAACTTTTCAACCTCCCTCTCATTCGTACAGATGCGTACTCACATCAGCGTAAATATCCCTTTAGTCCGACAATCATTGTGTGATGAAATGCGTCCTAAAGGATGAAATGCGTCACACAAAAATTATTCTTCTATTTTGTCAGTGATTTTCTTAACATTGTTTTGGTATATAAAATTTATATATCTTTTTCATATATATATATATATATATATATATATATATATATATATATATATTGTCAGAGGACCGGATGACGTACCGTCTATTCTAACGTAATTTCAACGAAGAAATAAATTGAATAACATATGTATTTCTCCTTTTCTCCTCGGTAATTTTTATAATTTTAAACTTAATATGATTAAATTTGGATTTTAAAATTGGCAGTTTTTAATTTTAATATCAAATTTTATGATACAATTTAATAATTATTGGTTAAAATAAATTCTTTTTTAATATTACCCCTATTTTAAAGATCTGAACAGCTATTATAACATGACTTCGTTGTCAGGCTTTTTGAATTTTCCTATACTTGTATTTTGATTGGTCATTCTAGCTTTTGGAACAACGTTTTCCCCTTGCGAAGGATCGTTAATTAATTTGAAACTTTTAAAATCATTTGTTTTGCGTTCAACATCATCACTTGATAAGACACAAAATGGCTATTTTTGTAGTGATTTTATAACATGTTTATGTTATAAATTTTTTTAAATAAATAATTATATATATATATATATATATATATATATATATATATATATATTACGAAATAGTCGAAAAATTATGCTATATATTACAATAAAATATCTATTCAACAGTGTACATTTTTATTTTCCAGCTATTGTTCTATCGATTTATGATGTTTTTTTTTCTTTCACACATAATAATTTGCGTGTTTAATGACCTCAGAATTAAGATGAAAATTGAAGTGTTACGCATCGCTTTGTTTAACGAGTTCAATCTTTAGCCCAACACCTACCAGAAAGCTGTCCATAACATTAGGTGAACATTAATCCGCCCAATATGTTGTTAAAAGCCTCAAGATAAGAAAGGAATCAGAAAGATGAACAGGGCATATTGCGTATTGCTACAGTTGCAATAGATCAATCGAAATCGTTACTGAAACAGAATTCTCTCCACACAGTATCGTTAATAGCTCCAAAATTAAACATTTCAATTTTAATAGATTATACAAGACTCGAGAGGCGGAGGATTACTTTAATTGGTTGATTTTTTTTTTTTTTTTTTTTTTTGAGATTATAATGGTTAACTGATACAGGTCTTACTAATTAACCTATAGCTGGGGGAGAAAAAGTGGATTCATACCTTTCCCAAGGTTATTTATGCGTAAGTGAACATAACAAACCCAACGTTGCAACTCGGCTCTCCGATTTCAAATTCCGAGCCATCCGAGGCTTACAGCACCTGGTATTCATAGACGATCACTCATCTAGGTACTGACCAGGCTCGACGTTGCTTATCTTCGTACGGGAACCATTTCCATTACCATATACACCCATTTTTTTTACAAAATCTCTTTGTCTATAGATTGACACTTTTTGGGGACCCACTAGTCTATCTCCTTCATTTTTGTTCGTAACACTATAAAAAACAGTCTATCAAGGCTTGTATTTTTAGGCTATTATAATGACCATGTATAACTTCCTTTCGCTTATTGCTGCATTTACTTATGAAGGTATTTAGAGCACTTACTGAGATATTCCGGTATTTAGATTCGGACGATGCCAGTATATTCCATTTTCTCAAGTGCGCAGAAGTCGATAAAATTTACTTTTTTTTAACATATCCCCATATTATTTTTTTTATGAGACGCAACAGCTGTGAATGTAAATATAAACTCTTTTGACAGATGAATAAAACCAAATAATATCACGACTATGGTCATTGGTTCTTTAGTTTGTTCGATTGGCCTAGTGCCCCCCTTTAGGTCTAGGTCTATTATAAAGTGAAATAAAAATGTATTACCATTTTATAAGATATTAAATGTAGTCGCTTAGTCATTACAGACAGGAAAAAAGAAGCAAGGAAGGAAGGAAGGAAGGAAGGAAGGAAGGAAGGAAGGAAGGAAGGAAGGAAAGCAGAGAAAACAAGGCAAAATAAACAAAAAAAGAAAGGTAAACAGAACAATAAAATATAAGGAAAAGCGTGAAAAGAGAAAGCAACCAACTAAAATGTATACAAAATATGGACGAACAAAAAAAAGAAAAATTGAAGAAAGAAAGAAAGAAAGAAAGAAAGAAAGAAAGAAAGAAAGAAAGAAAGAAAAAAGAAACAAGCAAACAAATAAACAAACAAATAGAAAAAGAGAAGGAAGGGAGGAAGGAAGGAAAACAAAGGAGAAAAAGAAAGAATAAAATATAGGGGAAAAGGTGAAGAGAAAACAAACAAATAAAATAAATATCAAAGAAAGAAAGAAAGAAAGAAAGAAAGAAAGAAAAACTTGAGAGGAACTGAAATGGTGGGTAAATGTTGTAATAAATACCTTCTTCATTTAATCGCTTTTAACTCATGATGGCAACCGCCCAGGAGCTTCTTTGTGGGCCAATTTTCGACGCTAGCAACGTTATGATCATTGCTATCTCTAAAGATCGGTGTCCTTTCTGTATCCTCTTTTCCCTTGTCTACAAACGCACAGGTCGGCTCCGTTAATTTTTTTATTCGTCCGTTTGATGACACGGCATACGATTTCCGCAACTAAAACAGAAAGACACAAAGAAGCATTAAAAAGTATATAGATATATAAATATATTGTTCTTGATATAAAATAAAATACCTGTTTGGTCAGTTGTTGATTGTATCCAGACTGAAGTATTATTTTCTGTGTTGTTGGACTGAATTAAAATTTGTGACCGAAATGTTTGCCGCTTGTGTTCAATTCAACTTTGTACTTTGGTTTTGTTCGGTGGGTGAGAAAGTTACGTGTTTTACACTTCCAGCAGTAGTGAATGTTCGAGACAAAGGACAAGAGCAAGTTGATTTCAAAGGCAGTAGTAATATAACCTTCAACATAACTATTTAACAGACTGAGCAGATGTTGATAAATATCCTATTCACGACCACTTGCCTTAAAAAAAACTCACCTAATGAACCATTAACTTGGAAATTCGAACATCATAGGTGCTTCTTATTAGAACTTTTATTCTTGTAATATATTCAGCTAACTGTGATCGCCTCTCCAGGCTTGATACTATTGACCTATGGAGGCGATCCCAGAATGCGACATCGTTGAAAAATGCCTTAAAACCATACAACGGGTTGACCCAAGCTTTCATTCGTGTACTTATAAAATATGCTCAATAAAGACTTTTTTTTTTTTTTGTTTGGTTTTTGTTTTTGTTTTTTTGTGAATGACGAACCATTAATTGTAAGAGTAATGGTAATATGAACCGTTTCCTTATAAAGAAACGTTCAGTGTTCATTGACCGAGCAGCCAGTGCTACTACCGTCGGCTGAAATTTATAAAACTCTTTCTATTAAAACAATTTTTCAGAAAAAATAGTTGCGTTAAGCCTGTTATTGCTCTTTCCAGTTCTGACGAAGGCATCCTTCCTAATATTTTGTTTGAAGTACTAAGGAACGTCAACATCCTGATTATGTCATCATTATCTTTTCGATTTTTTTTTTTATTATTATTGTTTTTAGAATCTTCGTAAATTTGGTTAACAATCTTTTTTTTTCTGGCGTTAACGTTGGAGCAGATATTTGTACGGGAAATTTTAGCTTCTTTTTGCGATGAAAAGTACATTGATTTGGAAATTCTTGCAAAAATCAGATAATTCTCGGATGAAACTTTCAGGACTTATTCAGAAATTAATGAAATTATTTTTGAAGCGTTTCTTTTCTAGAAGTTTTGTAAAACATTTTTCCATATGTTACTTCCAAATTATCTGATTTTATGAAATTTCAAGAAATTCGTTTTCTTTTTTTTTCTTTACTTTTTTTTTTTTTTTGTAACACTTATTTTTTATATTACTTATAAGGACAAGCACTTGGAGAATTTAAATCACCAAATATTTTTCGCCAAATACGATCCCCAGTTACAGAAAATCTCTGTGAATCGTAAAATAAAAAATGCAATAAAAGTATGACATTATTTAATTAGAAAAGCTTTTAATTGTTTTTTATGAATAAAATATATTATAGACACTATTTTTTAAGAAAAAAACAAATTTAGATGAATAATGATATTTTACAAGAATTGTTTTCATTTCTTTTTCAATTTTGATTAGAATAATTTATAAACTTTAAAAAATTTTTAAATTCGGTATTAATTTGTAGCAGTCAAGAGTTATTAAACTGATCGAGTCAGTCGTTCAACTCTGAACCGACTGTTCGGTTGTACTCTCTTCCTACGGACGGAAGGAACCCGAAGGAGGCTACGCCGAAGGGCGGAGTCTCCTTTGGGGAGGTAGACCGGCCCTGAACCCGTTTATACGGGTTCAATGGGCATATTTTTGGCCGAGCCCACGGGCTCGGAATGCCCACGTTAAAAAGGCCTTGTGCCACATGACACCCTCGTGGGGGGAGTGACTGAATATCGTCTAGAGTTATTAAACTGTATTTTTTCTTTCTTTCTTTTTACGTGTTATGTCCTTTCAGGACGTAGGCGATCAAGGCTCTCCATCTCCTTCTATCCCTTGCAGCTCTCAACAAATTCCTTCCCTCTGCTTCCTCACACAGGGCATGCTTAAGCCCGCCAGGTATGTCACGTTTTTTTTTTTATCTTGTCACTCTTTCCCTCTATTCGACCCGTGAGTATCAGATTCTCCAGGTCCTCCTTCCTCATTATGTATCCCAGAAATTTCAGCTGTCTCTTCCCGATGTTAAGTATAAGCCTCCTTTTCCCTTGTCTCTTTTTCCTTCTATTTGACCCGTGAGTATCAGATTCTCCAAGCCCTCCTTCCTCATTATGCGCCCCAGAAACATCAGCTGTCTCTTCCTGATGTTAAGTATAAGCCTCTTCCTTGTTTGCAAACTCTCTAAGACCTCATCGTTGCTCACACCCCCGGTCCATGATATCCTTAGCATCCTTCTGTAGAACCACATCTCTGTCGCCTCGTGTCTCTTCTTCATCTTTGAGGACATCATCCAACATTCGTTGCCATAAAGAAATTTACTATTCATAAATGGAAAAACTTACTACAATTCAGTGACAGGACATGTTTCAAAATGAATTTTCTGTGTGTATAAATGTGCCGATTTTTGTAAATACGGACGTCCATATGATAAATTATCATAAAATAACAGAGGTAACTATAGTAAATTTAAAATTAATCGATAAAAGTACTTAAAATTCAATAAACTAGTAGAATGCTTAAAATATTCTAAAAAAATATATATTAAAGATCGTTTACATTGTATTCGTCATGTAATTTTATTACAATTATCTCCCCCTAAATTCCCAAGCATCAGGTTGTCGATAAATATATGTCAACATCTCATTAAAAAAACACCTCCGTGTTACAAAATGCCTTTCAGCGATATTTTAAATTAAAAGTAATATTTGTTTCAATTGACATTAACTGAACTATTTTTCTCATATAAAGTTTCATAAAAGTATATTTTATTTTTCAAGATTTATTAATAAAGAGAATTATGTTGACAGATTTTTCAATATAGACGATTTTATTAATTTAACTGATAATCAGAAAATATGCTTCCACTCAATTGAAATTTGGTTTTAAATACACCAAAGTATTTTGCTTATTGGAAATATTAAATTTAATCGATTAGCTTGGAATTAAAACTAACACAAAAGCTTCAAGAAATAGTTTTCATTTTTAAAATGCATTTTAAACCTTAGGTATCACTTTTTATGGGAAGGTATAGATAGATAGATAGATAGATAGATAGATAGATAGATAGATAGGCTACTCAAGTCTCGCTCTTTTGACCCGGTTATACTTTTACAACTATAAAATGGCGCCCTCATTTTACATGTTTAACTATGATGAACTCCTCATTGTAAGTTTTTTATTGACCCGGATGTGAGCTTCATCCGGGTTCCATTGCTGTCAAAATATTTTGGGGCGTGTATATATCCAGACAACATCGCCGATTTTTTTATTCAGCAACAAACTTGGGTTCCGTAACATCAAAATTGCCAATTTTTCTTCTTGGCACAATTTGCAAAATCTTTCTCAACCTGAACAGATTTTTCTTTTTATCACTATGTTTCACATTACTTTCGGATGAATTTTCTGGTCATTTTTAATTTCCCAGATGTACCTAGAAAGGGCAGTGCTATTACGATATTTACTAAATCTAAAGGAGTTTAAATGATTACAATATCTTTTTTTAATATGCACTCAGTATAATTCATGGTAAGTAAGCCTTCAACTTTGGCCCTATATACAGTGTTGCTAGTCAGACATTTTCCATGTATGGCGATTCCTATGTCATAATAATGTTGCAAACAATTTTATAAATATTTTAAAGAATCCAGGAATTTACCTCCAAATACTTACTCTTTTTTCCCCCAGAACCATTGCTAAAACATCTTGATTCTTATCCTCGCAACTGTACGTGCCCCCCTTTTTTAAGCACTCGAACCTTGATCAACACTTTATGTATATTTTTCTTGTTTCGTTGTCCTCTGGACCCTTTTCTTTCCATACCTATACTTGGACTATTCAGAGGCCACAACCTATACTCGAAGTAGCCGACATGAAAAGCCTAATTCAGAAAATCAGAAAGTGTAATAAATCTTTCTAATTATTTCGTAAAAAAAAAAACTGGCGGGTGGGGCGATTAACGAATATCACAAGATTTGAATCTTATATTTCACATTACATTTTATTTCACTGCAAAACCTCATCAGTTATTCTACATATTACAATCCGAACGTGGACCTTACATTTTCGTCAGCAATATCTGATAGACTCCTCCTATCGCTGGGTTGGGTGTTTATATATCTATCTTTGTGGAGCAGCTCATTTTGCAAGTCAGCGTGAGCTCGCGTGATCCTGCATTCCGCGACCAGGGGTAACCTCAGATCAAGCCTGCACCTGCACTTTGGTATGGCGTGAAGGTGAGGGCACATCTTACTCCAACATGATCCAGGGAGAGACCAATACTATACTTTCAACAAAAGAGATTAAGAGACAAGTTTCACCTAATTTCACTTTAAAAATCAAAAACGAATATTTGCAGTAACTGAGGCAGTAACTGTATACAAACGATTATTCATGTTCGTCGATTCATTTTTCTCGTCATTGTTTACTCATAAATTTGTATACCGTTGTATATATGTTTTTCAATTTCTTGTTTTACTTTTTAACTTGCTTCGGAAAAGGTACATGTTGCAAATAATTGTTCAATACTACTCTGAATTTCTGGGGTGAGGAGTTATCAATATTTACATTATTTACAGGCATATTAATGTCCTCATCTTTGTTAGACTTTCAACGCACAGAAAAAGAGCCAATTAGATTAAAACAATGGTTTGTGAATTTGATAGCATAGTAATTATGAGTTCAATCCCTGGACTGATTTTGTACAGACTTGGATTCAGTGGAAACAATACGAGGAATAACTGTGTAGTATTAAAAATGAACAAGATGAGATATCTCTTAACATGGACGCCAGAACGAGCGTAATCTGTTCCTGTAGATTAAATAAAGTGTTCGGTTACACGGATCAACAGACAACTGAAGAAAGCCAGCGGAGGAGCACACTGGCAGAATCGTTGTGACAATAACCTGTCTGTAATTAATGTAAATGACATAAGTATCTATAAATTAAAAGTTTACGAAGATTTCTAACAACGTAGTGTGTGTGTGGTATTTATTGACTGAAATGTTTGCTTGTAAGCGCTATCGAGACCCAAATCAGGGCTTCATTTTGAGGCTTCAAAAACCCATCGTTGCAGACGACACCATTCAAGTCACTTTCCAATCTGTTAATGCCCTCGCCTTGTCTGCTAAATCGCTTTTATTTTTCATTCAACCACCTCCGCCATTGTACAACATTTTTATTATGCAAAAGGTAAATGCAAGCTCGTGCATGTGTGTGTGCGTGTGTTTTAAGTGGCCGTGTTTCTCGCCTCTTTTGGTTGGTATTGAAGCATACATAAAAAAAAATTGAGGTAAAAATCTAAATACAGAAATTTAGTTGTTGTTTTCTACACCGTTGTACTGACATTTTTTTTTTCATCTTGGTAATGTTCAGTAGAAAAAGAAGAAAAATAAAAACAGTTAAAGGCGGAGCTGATTCAGCCGGGCAGATGATGAGGTTAGCCCATTTTTTTTTTCTTTAAAGAGAAAGAACGAAAAAAGGATTGGACTTTTTATTTTAATTTTTAACTGCTTTTTTTTTTTTTCCTTTTTAAAGGGGGTTTCTTATAGCTTTCTTTCGAATGTTCGTTCTGTTTTCTTGGGTTATAGGGGGTAGGAGATAAAGAAACGAAAGGAAATGAAGCGTTTAGTGTTGATTTCTCTTCGCATCATTAGACTGCAGAAATAAATGCTAGTAAATTTCAACTGAGGTCTCACGGTTAGTGTCTCCGTTGCCGTGTGCCGTCTCCCAGGGGTTGGAGAAAAAAAAATTCAAATAAGTTGTTTTCTTTTATTTCTAAGATATTTATTGTTTGTTTTTATTTTTATTTATTTTACCCTTTTCTGCCTTTAAATTTTTCATTTTTCTATACATTTGTTTGTCAGCCTCTTTTTGGCAAGTCAGTCTTCTTCGCCGCCATATTGAAGGTTCTGATTCAAGAAGAACATGCACTGCACTAGGGCATGAATATATGCATAAAATGTATGCATGCAATTCTGCTGGATGAGCATGGCGCTGGGAACTCTCACTGCGAAGCCAGCATTCACTATCCGAGTGCCGGAGAAGTAAAACCTTTGAATGCTAAATTTCACAAGACGCGCTGCAAAACAGGGCGTAAGAGGTGGTGCCGTCAATAAGGCAGCAGAAATTTGGTTCAACAGGAGGATACTGGGGATACCATGTCCCGAACATTTGAACAATGACGAAGCTTTAGTGAAAATGGAAACAAAAAGGAAACTTATACTTAACATTGGGAAGAGACAGTTTCTAGGACACATAATGAGGAAAGAGGGCTTGGAAAATTTGGTACTCACAGGACAGATTGAGCGGAAAAGAGACAGAGGAAAACAATGCATAACTTACTTAATGAGCTTGAATAAATAGATGAAGAAACAAGGTTTAGGAGCTATAACAAAAAGACAAAATTTATTAAGAGCTACAAAAGAGAGGGAATTTTGGAGAGCCATGATCCTCTACGTCCTGAAGGGACACGGCACATTAAAGAAAAAGAAGTAGTAGTAATAGTAATATTAGTAGTATCTAAGATTTTTGACAATGGCATTTGTTCAAAATAAATTGAGAAGCTCTCAACTATTAGGCTGAGTCATAAGTAACTTCCGTATTGGAGAACCAATTGTAATTACGAATGTAACATCCTAAATAACTGCTCTTTAAATATGGCGAATTTATAAGCGTAACTTAAATGTGTCACAAAGCCGAAAGCGTAGAGCACCCAGTGAAGATCGAACTCACTACTTGGTCGTAATTGATCTAGCTTGCTAACTATTAAACTGCGTCGTAGTCTCCATTTTTTTTTTAATCGGAATCACCTCTAGCAAGGCAGTAAGGAGACTAAGACACAAGAAGTTGCTGGGTGTGAAAGTAAACAGAAACACTTTTGAGCAAGAATAATAGAAGAAAAATCAGGAAGATTTTCTTGAAATTTTACAATTTTTGAAGATCAAACTTGATAGAAAGCAAGAAGCCAAAAGAGAGTTCCACAAATGAAAAGTGCGAGAAAAACTATTATCATAGAAATTACATTAATATCAATATATCATAAAAGAGGATGAGGAAGATGCCCATAAAAGTTTGGTCGAAAAGCTCCCTGTGCTTGTCACTAGTAAAAATGTTGTTTTCTCACATGACAATGCATGGTCGTATATAGGAAGAATAACCCAAGAAAGAACTTTGGAATTTGGTTAGCCTGTTCTACCCAAACCGGAATATTTATCTGAACTTAGACCAACTGGTTATTATGCTTTTCAGCCAATGCAAAATGCTTGACGGGAAAAACTTCACTAAGGAAAACCAGATTCAATTGTTCGTTGAAAACCTTTTCACCTCAGAACTTGCGGTATTTTACTCAAAAGATATCAAAAACTTCCTGATAAGTAGCAAAGAATCATTACAAAAAAATTCATTCATTTTCTACGGTTTATCAACTTTTTGCATGTTATTTAAAGCCAGAAAATACTTTTAGATTCTAAGCTTTTTTTTTTTTTTTTGAGACAATAAAGATTTAGCGGATCGTCTTACTATTTAACCCATAGCTGGCGAAGAGTAGGTTGATTCAAAACTTTTCCAATGGCTTTTGATCTTAAGTAAATATAACGAATCCAACTTGAAGTGTAACTCGACTCTCCATTATACCACTCGCACACGCCATTATACCACTCGCACACGCCATTATCCATTACACCACTCACACACGCAAGCTTACTGCATCTGGTATTCCCAAGCGGACACCTATCATGGTAACGACCAGACTCGGCGTTGCTTAACTTCAGTGATCGTACGAGAACCGGTGTTTCAACGTGATATGGCCACACAGTGAAAACCATTACCTGTAGCTATCCAAAGGGAATCTCTGGAGATTTTTTTTCTTTGTAAATGAATCGATGTTATATAACGACGTTTTACAAGAGAACCAGACTTGAAATATCAACATAGAAATAAGGAATCAGTCAATAGTCCTTGCACAGGATCTTCAAAGTCTTCTTGAAAATAACCAGCGTTCACAACATCATTTGGTAAAGAATTCCAGTTCTCTGTCACCTTCAAAATAAATAAGTCGGATTTTGCCACCGTTTCTGGCTATTGTTTCTTCAACTAGTGTGAGTAACCACGTATCCTCTTCTTCGAGAAGATGAAGAAGGTAAAGCTATTTTTATTTGCTAATAATCAGTATTTTGTATACCTCACACAGATCGGTGAACAGGTGTCACGACTGAAGGGATGCTAGCTGAGGCACCTGTCCTGCGTGGATTGCAATAAATCAGTATCTCTTTTGTGGGATCCATATTCTAGTATTGGTTGAATAGGTTTTTTTTTTTTTTACTTTTCTTGAGTAAGATTCCAAAAGATTTAATTATACTTATTCTTTGATTAGCCTTCCTTACAATTTCAGACATATGTGATCTTGGAGATAAATCGCGCGAATCTAGAATGCCCATGTCTCTTTGTTCTTTTACTTGATTAAAGCAAACTTCATCTAGTGTAAGTGTATTTCAACTGCCTTTCACACATCCAATTTAAACTTTGTACAATATTAAGTTTAGTCAATATTAATATTTCTGATAGAAATGATTTTTAAAAAAATATTCTTAATGAATTCACGAATAGAAAAATCAAATATGAGAACTTTTTGTGAATTATTCAGACTAATATTTTCATCTTTGTTTTTTTTTTTCTTCCATCAATACGTTCCAGGCTAATAATTCTTGAAGTTCTGACATTAATTATTAACATTACGCCTATTTTCATTTCCTATCTTTATTGTTTTGATTAAAGTTTGATTATGCACCGAAAAGTACTTAAATTCAAATGAATTGACACTAGATAAGTAATTTATATGGAAAAGTTGGTTTTACTAGGGTATGTAAAAACTGCGAAGTAGGGATTTTTGTCAAAGTATTTTTCCAAACAAATCAGTTTATTCAAATTTCATCGATTGGTTTGCGAAATTGAACGAAACGTAGAGTTTGTAAATCTCGACAAAATGTTGGCGATAACTTTAAAAATATTAAATACTATAAGGATAACAAAAAATTCTCGCATATTTAAAACAAATAGATATAAAGGTGTGTGCCTGTGCGTTATTTTATCACAGCACAGAGAAGCAATAAGCACTGAAGCAGTACCCGCCGCTTTTGATAGGTAGAGTCTCCGTAGATTCCCTTTTCCTTCATTACAAAGACTGTCCTCCATAGTTCAAATTGGGATGTGTATCGAAAAATATCACAACGAAAGTCAATACGCTGTTTATATAACAGGTGACAAATGATTAAAGATTATATTACTTAATAAAATAAATTAATATAAAATATTTTACATTATCGTCTTGCGAACTTAATATAAAACATTTGACATTACATTGAATCGAAGGGCTGAATATGAAATTATCATGTCTAACAAAATTTTTAATATTTGACGATATAAGGGAAATTAATTTTAACAAAATATATATATATATATATATATATATATATATATATATATATATGTGTGTGTGTGTGTGTGTGTGTGTGTGTGTGTGTGTGTGTGTGTGTATGTATGTATGTATGTATGCATGTATGTATCATTTAATCAATCGATTTTTATTAGCGCGAAAATTTTAGTAACGGGTATGTTTGTCACGTTTACAGACATCCCAAAAGCGTAATATTTACAGTATATATATATATATATATATATATATATATATATATATATATATATATATATATATATATATATATATATATGTGTGTGTGTGTATATATATATATATATATGTGTATATATATATATATATGACTATATATATTATAATTTTTTTTTTTTAAATATTATTCCATCGCGTCACAGAAATTACTGTTTCGAAACTGGTCAGCAGTATTTAAGTTTAATTCCAATATTAAATCATAACCACTGGGTGCCAGTTTCATCCTCAAAAAAACTATATTTTTATAGTAAGAAATCAAATTATCACTTATCTTTTTTAATTATTCACTTATCTTATCCCCATTTTGATTTTTTTTTTAAGATTACATCCATCAAGAGGGCTTGAGACTGAAACGAAATTTATTTATTTATTTTATTTTTCTTAAAAGACTTTAACTATATTTCCTAAAATGGCGTTAGTTTGTGACGTAAACTTATTTAAATATTTAACTATTAAGCTTATTTAAATATTTAAATATATAATGAAATGCAATAAAGTCTGTTCTAAAGACATATTTATATCGTAAAGTAATTCGCAATGTTCTCAGTTACATGTATTAGATATTTTTATATAATCAATGTAATTTTGTCATGGATAGGTATGTCTGTTAAATTTTTAAATAATTTTTTTAAATTTAATTTTTTATAGCTTATAAAATGTTGTATATGACTTCTCTCAATATTGGTAAGGATTTTCATTCTCTTCATATTCAGTTATAGTGATTTTCTAAGCCCAGCTTAGATGTGGCACAAGGCCGAAAGTATGGGACACCCAGTGAGGATCGGACTCACTACTCAGTCGTAATTGATCTAGCAAGACAAGCTTTCTAACCATTCAACCACGTCAAGGTGCCCCTTCATATTCAGTTATATGCCATGCGTGATACACGCTTAGGTGATCATGTATCTTTCGATACATGATTTATGAGGGAGATTTTTCAAGCAGTAGGTTGTCAGCTCTTTCTGCGGATGACCAGTTACCATCCAGGGTTAGAGAACCCGGTTTGCTATTTACCCATAGCCGGAGGGGGTGAAGAAGCGGATTCATACCTTTCCCAAGGGTATTAGCTATCCATTACTCCACCGTAAATCGTGGCTGGTTTAGGGTAAGTATAATTGCAGTTTATATTATCGAGTAAAAATACATTGATTAAATATAAGTTTTTTAATTATTATTTTATTTTTTAACTTTTAAATTTATTTTTCACATACATTTAGATATACTTTTTCGAATCTGATTTTATTTAGCAAAGAATATGTTTGTTAATATGTCAGTATTGAGCTAGGAATTCATCCTTTTTTTAACAATTTATTTTAATTTTTGGTTATTTGGAATCTATTCTAAACATAATATCCTGTTTTTGCTATGAGCATTTAACAATGTAGACGGAGCTCTTTTTTTCTTTTTTCCCATATATTCGTAACATACACTATTCGTAACATAACTGTTGACAACACAAATATAATAGCATCATCTACATGCAAGAAAAGGCTAAAAATAATGGAAACCTTATTAATAAAAGCAAATAAAAACAACACTTAATAATATAAACTATGAACATGGACACAATATCTTGACCTTGTTTTGAAAAATGAAAACATTATATAAATATATACATGCTATTTAACTATTTCTTATTTAACAGCTAAAATATTTCATCCTTGATAATGGCTAAATGTATAGCCGAAAGCACTCGAATTAAAAGAACATTCGGACAGTTTTTATATAATTTATCATCCGAAAAGAAACAAAATTATTAGATCGCATGAGAAATTGTATAAAAAATCTAAATAAAAGCACCTTGTCTGTCGTATTCAATGAAATGTACATGAAAGAAAGATTGCTGCCTAAATACACAAAATATATATATATATATGTGTGTGTGTGTGTGTATCTATCTATCAATCATATATATATATACATATATATATATATATATATATATATATATATATATATATATATATATATATATATATATATATATATATATATATATATATATATATATACTATTTGCTGATGTTATTATGCAAGTCAATATTTTCCCA